>CAADRB010000031.1:2304376-2363208 GCA_900708905.1 Hymenolepis diminuta
AGCAAGAGCTGGTGAATGACGCAGTGTCTACGCATGTGTGAGTGGAAATACAAAGGCAATTCATGAGCCGGTTGGGCAGGAACGTGCGTGAGGATATGAGAGCAGGCGTACTTTTAATGAAACGGGACGCGACAAACGCGTTTAAACATGACAGATAGGAGTATTGCGTCATAAGGACATAAAGAGGTCACAGAGGCTTCCTGGACGAAAAATAAAAGTATCTTCATAGGGAATGCGAATAGAGTAATTCCGGAAATAAATAGTCGTCCTCACATGTAAGAGCATTCGCCTCCTCAACTACTGGTAAATAAATGAAGTGAAATGTCAAGACCAACCTTTTCACATTAAATAATGCCGACCACTAAACGTTTAAGTATCGTAAGCAAAACCGGGAAAGAATCGCGAAATTTGAATTTCTGGAAGTGAACTGTCCATTAGGTAAATACTATACAACTCGAATCCAAAAATCAAATGAAGTAAGACTCTTTAGATACCTTGACGCTAATCTCTTTATCTTTTTGATCCCCTCTCATTCATCATTTGTCAGACTTACTGCTTTTCGACGTCAGGTGCTTTCCACAACTACAAATCGAAATTTGTTAAAATTACTGTGTAAAATAATAGAACAATAACCAATTGCTAAGTACATCATCCATTACTTATGCGAGAGGAAAAAATTGTAAAAATGTAAAAATGTAAATTCCTTAGTTCTCCACTGATAAAAGACGCTGTAACTATGCCTATTTGTTTAAGCCTATACCGGTTTTACTTTCGCTAGTACACGGGTGTTGTATTCTGCTTTGGGTTATTGGCTTCTCTGGTAAGTTGCTATATTACTGAGTTTTCTAGACTAGTTCGTTCTGCGAGATTACTATTGAGGATTTCAATTTGTTAACTCAATTTCGGCACTATAGTTTAGGACATTGGTGTGAAGTGTATTCACAATGTGACTATTCTAAAATGGAGAGGATTAAAGTTCGTACAATCGAAACTTACTAAAGAGTGTGAAATGATTTAACCATAAGTCGTAAACTAATTTTAATTATGTAGCAGGCTTCATCTAATCGCAAGGCGATGGGAGCATATAAAAAAATTGCACGAGAAAAGGTAAAATAAGCATGATTTTGCTTTAATGATTTAAAGGTTTTACCACGTAGCCCTATTCTATCCGTAGCTAAATGCTGTAAGCGGGTATGGTTGCGGAAATTAGATTAAGGTGCGATAGTGAACTCTGTTATAATAAGGTCATGTTCATTTCTTCATCCTGCTAGTACCTTGGCTATCGGAGGAAAACAAGAATCTAGAGTGATTGACAAATCATCCAAATTTATCAACTGATCAATAAACTCTGGACGTTGCGAATATGATTTCACTCAGGAAATGGAACAAATCCTCAAATTTGGACATTAGAACATAAGAACTGAAGTAGTGACTATACACAGGGATTATGGTGCGAACCTACTCAGATGCCTTCCTGCGATGAAAAATTCTAAAATTCATCCGCTTTGCCGCAGATATCAGTGGCAAATAAAGAGACAATAGAAAAGATCTCGATGTCACAAAAATGAAAGATGAATAATCATGTCCTGATTGTGAGGTCTACCTAATCAATGTACTTCCTTGAATCGTTAGCGGCATGTAATGAATGTTCTGATGTTATTAATCACCACTCTGAACACTTTCTTCAGTCACGCCTTCAAAATCAATCAAAACCCAGCTTTAAAACAAGGCCAGACGTAAAATTTACCAAAAGCCTCGAGTAAATCAGATAGTTCCATAATCTAAAAACCGACCCAGAAAGTTACGAATGTAGAGGAGTATGCGTGTGAATTTTAAATTAGGAATTTGTGAAGTTTGCAGTTTTGCAGTGAAAGTTTAAGCATGCACGTAATACAACACCACTTATACAGCAAAAATAGGCTGCTTTTAGAGTGAAAAAAAAACGTAAATGAGACCCATCTGATTGAAGCATTGCTCGTCTACACCTACGTAATAACTGACTTTAAATGCGCATCGACAATCAAAACTCAGTTCTTCACAATAATAACAGGATGAAATATAAAAGAAAAAATAGCCATTATTAAATTAGTTTAAAGGTGTAAAACTACACTTTATCAGACGCCTTGACTCCTTTTTATAGAAATAGTAGCGCATTTTGAAAAAGATTAAAGGAAGGTAATTAAAATTTGGAGTACGCGAAAACAGGATTTGCATTGTGAACTCATGAGCCTTGCGTGGACCCTCAAAGCCAAGTGACATGATAGAAACAGACATAAGAAGTCAAAAGTGTACAGCCCTCCTATAAGTATATTCGGAAAGTGAGATTTGAATTGAGAAACATCACAAACATATGTTAAGGTCATTGATTAGATTATTGCTCTAAAAATTAAATCACTGTTTACATTTAAATCCTCTTTTCATTTATTTATATGTACACGGGCAACAAGAATCTAAATAGAGACTAGATCAAACTGAGTTTACACAAACAAGTAGTGAATTTGGCTAGTTAACGAAAAAGTGTATAATTACACGCTTAAATTGTCTTCGCTTAAAACTAACTTTAAAAGAGTTCGAAACCAGAATTTAAAACAAAAAAAATGATTTTAGTGAGGGAAGTTTCTCCAATTTCACGTTAATAATATATAAAGAATAGGATTAGGACTTACAATAATATTCGCAGCTAGAGTACCTCCACACAGAAGAAAGAGCCTAGGTGAATGAGCCATAACATCTGTCGGTGAACGCAACATCCAAATCCAAGAGGTGACAAAGACGAAAACCGTCCCAACAAGAGGTCGCACCAAGCCATCCCAAGTGGGAACCTTTGATCGATCTCGGAAACAAGCTATCACGATATTAACGACGCTGATTGGAATTGCAAAGAACCAGAAAACACCTGCAAGCAAGAGAAAATAATATCAAACCAGTTCATGTAAACCTATATCATTCTGCTAGTTACTTCGCTATTAAAAGACAAAATGTATCAGTTCCAAATCGCAGCTTATGCGAACTAATAGTTCTATAAATCTAAAGATGATAGTAACACCACCACCACTACCTAATCTTTTGAAATTGAGAAATTTAGATACGTGGCTTCCTGTAATGTCAGAACGTAACGGTCCCAAAAGTCCCAAATATGGTTAGATTTGAAAAGACCAAGGTCAAGAGGACTTTTAACTTTTCAGAAACCAAGCCTTTAAATTTCACACAACTCAACTTTTATACCAGGTGTAAATAATCAGATGGCCTTAATGATCAAACAAATAAAATTTAAAAAAGACGATGAGTGGAGGAAATTAAATGCTTACCATGGGCAAAATAGGGAATGATTTGAGGAACGGTCCTTTTGAAAAAAGGGAGGGGTTTAAGCCAAATTGAAGGAGATGCAATGAATGTAACAAGAAAGAGAAAGACTGTCGCCTGAAATATAACGCAAAGTGAATAAAAAGGCGAATTATATGGGGGGCCACATTTTAGGAAACGAAATTTACAACTTGACCAATATCATAAGACCAAGGGAGATAGAGAACACCCGTGATAGATTTTTCCCAGTGAGCGAGAAGGAAACCAATAATGATAAACCATTCACAATAAAATAAAATGCTGGATTCAATTTGGCCAGCAAAGAGAGAGAATAAAATGGGTGGAAAAAATGCAGCTGTCCAGGCATCACAACAGTGATCCATTAATTCTCCAAGAGGAGATGAAAGACCTAGTCTCCGTGCTTGTTTACCGTCAATACCATCTATTTATATAAAAATTTAAGAAACCCAAATCAAATTACCTAAAGTATGAGATAGAAACGTTAAAAAAGCTGAAATTAGCCAGATAAAGCGTGGAGTTTCGTAAGGAGATTTGAGGTCCCAATCATATTTAGTAAGGATGAGGAAATTAAGGACAGTAAGTCCGAACCCGAGAACGGTGAGGGTATTGGGAGCCAGCCATCTGGGACAGTACTAAAAGAATAATGAAAATACTAGAACATACATGTACTATATAATTCCAAAACGGATGCATAACATAGTTCGAGAGAGGACTGGTGTCGATGCAAGCATACTTGTGGCTCCGAGCACCACGCTTCATTTGCTCAGTAAAAACTAACATTTTATACTAAATAATTTATCGTCAAAAGGTGACAAATTTATCCAAGGGGTCCCAAAAACACGTGTTTACGGCTAAATCGTCCTTGTGATATGACCACTACGGTTTCTTAATAAGGTACAAATTTTGAAGTCAACGTATGAATTAAAATGCTGAAGGTTTCTACGGTAAATATAAATTTCTTATTTTTATTGTTTTAAATAATTATTTTAGTCATTTTAAAAGAAAATTACGGTTAGTAATATATAACTGATGAATTATTGAGGAATGATGACTTTCCTAACCTGAAAAATTATATAGCCATGTTTAGAGCAAATAGTTAAGATGTTAAAATGCTACAATTATGTAATCATAGCATTTGTAATTCATCACACACCAGTCCTTCTTACTGAACTAGATGAAGAAATTTGATACCTATAAATGAGTTAATCATTGATATTGTTATTGATAAATCACTATAATCTGAATCAGAAGTAGGGAATCTCAGAATACCACATAATTAAGCTGTATAAAAGCTATTTTTGAGCTAATCATGAACTATCGCAAATTGTCCAAGTATTGAGGCTTTCAAAAGATTATTCATATTGTTGTTTTTTTTGCAGTTATTGCATATATGTATTGAATGAAGCAGTTATTCAGTTGATATAATCACTCTCAACCGAAAAATATTTGCGCTTATGCAAACCAAGTTAATTTATCAGTAGTTCTAGCGAGAGAGAATAAAAATTCGAAGCAGTTTCACATGACTGGTGGGATTTTATCATCTCTGACTTAATTGCATAAATTCAGAGTACCGAGTTTGATGCAAAAATCAAAGATTGAAGAGAAATGGTAGTCAGCGAAGTAATTTTAAGCTTGAAGAGTTTTATACTTTTCAATTTATTTGAGCTGCTTAACGCTTGGTATCGATTAATGCAATTATTTTATCTCAAATAAATTACCGCAACCATTGGTTTACAGATCGAGTATTTCAATAGCACACTTTATTATTTTTTCGACATTTTGACTCAGTTTTTTTTCATTCTAATAAATCGGTACAAGTTTACTGTATAAAATAACTTCTAACTATTTTCTTTTTTAATTAAGGTTTTAATTCCATACCAAATAAAATTATTGAAGGCCTAAATGGAGATTGTTAATACTTAATGATCGCGGAGGAGGAGCAATCACGAAATATTATTATATTTCTCTGTAAAACTTTATAATATAATAACGAGATTTGGGCAAGAGGCCATGGAAGAACGTATAAATGAAATTTGCGATAGAAGACTATATATAGTTTATTTCGGATTATGAGTTAAAATGTGAGCACTCAAGGTTCTATGAATGCATACACCTGAACGAATTCATGTCCAGTAACATGAAGAGTGGGCATGAATGCCATAAAATACTCAAAGGAGATGTACAGTGATGCTAGAGTACTATTACAAGCTATTCCACCAATTTTTATATACACTGAAAAGAAAATTATTTTTGATATTTATATTTGATAAATCTGAGTTGTAGATAGACAATTACCGAAATCATTTATGACTACGTTTACAATAGATAAAATCTTTTATGATTGCTATGGCCAACAGATGTCTGTCAACATCTGGCGGCGATTAGAAATGATTGATTGGCGAATAGATCTCCACTATGATATCCACAGGCGATTCGGCTGTGTATTCGCGTGTTTGCACAGAGATACCTAAACAGGTGTTTATCGTCATGCCGAGACTCTGACGACGGGACATGACTGACGTCTAATGAAATTTTAACAATTCTCTTAGAAGTCCAACTGGATGCCGTTAAGTTCAACTAGCCACTAGCAGAGCCTTCTAGCATAAATTTGTCCTCGAAATTGGCTGGGCTATGTCTAAAGTAGCGGGAACAAAGAAGATATCGTGTGGACAGAGTCTATTACAAACGACGGCTCCTGTCAACATGCCCAGTCATTAACTATAATCAGAGCTACGCTGTATTATTATTATTATTGATTAAAGATTGGCTGGGATGACCTCTGTATGCACGTCATACTTGCTTGCTACGCGATCCTTAGTAAGACCGCACTTTCCAGAATGCTCAAGCACGCGTGAGATTCCCTTGATCGGCCTTGGTAGTGTTGTACACTCCACAAAGTATAATCCACTATTCACCTATGTGACGCTGATGTACATCAAATCAATGAAGTACTTAATTACGTTCTTATTTGTAAGAGTGTCGATGCAAGTAGGATGGAGAAGAGTGATCTATATTATTTTTTCATTTAACCCCATTTATAACAATGTTATATGTTTGAACATCAGATTCGTGAGGATATATTAATTGTTCTTCTGGCTATAACACTATTTTGCCTTCCTTACACAAAATCTTGTATTACTGCAAGGAGTCAACTAATATTCACTTTAATGATCTTCCTATAACCAAATAAGTTTATGCATGAAAATTACTAGAACATTACATTCTATTTGAGATTATAGCGCTTTTGTAAAGGAAAAAACACAATCCAAACAGTCATTGCCAAATCAAAATCAAAATATGCTGTATTATTATTTTTTAGCAGTTTTTTATTGCAAAATTATGCGACTTTGATTAAATAAAACCTTAATTTTGATATTATAAAACTAACTTCTAGAATTAAATTATTATTTTTTAAACCTTTAAAGTAATTGGTAATGATATTTATTATTTGTGTATAATTTCGTTACTAATAATTTAGAATATAAGCAGATACATTTTATTCTAAACTTGGAAACGGCTAGTTATCTGTTAATATCAGCAGCATTCTACCGCCCTTATTAATTTGTCTGCACTAGTCTCCTGTGTTTTCATAAATGTACGTATTTTTAAGGTTGAAGCGGTTATGATTTAGTATTAAATCCCTTTTAATTATTGCTGCTAGAAAATTCCATTTATCGGTTACGGATTTAAGTGTTAGCTAATGTTTTAAAGAGAAATTTGGAATATCGGGGGTAACGTTTTTATCGGCGCTGCTTGCAATATGCGTTTATTTATGATGAATTCCCCAAATTTCAGAACAAATGTCCAGAAGTCCATCGAGACATAAACGTTACTCTCGACGCTGTGACATTGTTAACGGAAGTTTCTCGTCAGTCTCCAAAACAATTCATCGATATTCAAGAGATGTGATATATTCCTCTCGTAACCACGAACGCAACAAACGTCGTCTTAGTAGCAGACGCTCACCAGAGGAGGATGAACAGGTCTCTTTCACTAAGCATCGACATCGTAACCACTCACACTCCAGATCACCTCGTAGTCATCATCGTAATGTAAATAAACATTCCAGCAGGAGTAAAGAGCCTTCCTTCTCTCTATCTATTTCTCCTGATGCAGTTCAAAAATTGAATTACGTCAACAACAGAAAATCCTCAGAAACTTTCAGTCCTTTCTTATCTTCACCTCGATCTCCTAATTCCTCTTTTGGAAATTCACTCTTTGATGATATTCAAGAGCGCAAGTTATCTCTACTTTATTTTATATTTTTATTTTAATTATATTTTGTGTTTTGATTGTTATTTTGCGATTTTATTGCGCGCTTTTCATTCTTATTTGATTTCATTTAATTAGGATATTTTCACTTTTCTTTTGTAACCATGAGACTGAAGTAGCTTGATTCATTGTGTATTGGGCTGGGTTTGATTTGGTTTGAATGTTAAAATCTCAGTTTTAGTGAATGCATTTCAATGCTTTTCGTTGTATTATTACTGCCAGAAGTGGTTAGTTTCTATTAAAGAGAATTTATGGGAAAATACGCTTGTCACCGTTTTTCCGTTGTGTTATGTTTTCCTAATAGCACATATCATTCTTTTATCTCATTCTAAAATCTTTCTAACCCACTTTTTGATATAACTCTAAGGGACTCAATATGTTAGTGGAAATAAAGGAAGATACTTATACTTTGAAAACTTCCTCGATTTATTGAATGAAGGTGGTTAACCTACTCGTCTACGAAGTCAGACGTCACGGGTTCAATACTAGTTGGTTAACAGAATGGTCAACCTGCTCGTTTAAGTTCATGTATTAATTCCACAAGAAAATTGTCTGCCTTAGGGTAGCTAACGAGCTTTAAAATGTATAGGGTAAACTGGCGTCTTTATCTCCATTTATAACAGTTCCTCACTATTTTATTTTAAGCCGTTATTGGTTTCCCGACCCATAGTTGTGGTTTTTTCGTCATTACTATGACAATGAATCATGCTAAGATTTAATAGTTCACGTTCACTCAGTACGCTTGATTTACTTTGCTGTCTTCATATTCTAAAATATCTTTTTGTTCCTGCAGTTGTCGTTTTTTATAATTTGATCTTTCCGTAAAGGTGCAATACAAATATTGTTAGTAGTGATGATAATTTCTATTCACAAATTTTTGCTTACTGTATTATCGGTTTCCCTCTTTTTTAACGGCCCCTTTTTAGGATTGTAAATGACGAATCATTTTTAAATGCAGACCTCCTAATTATTAATATGTACTGAGTGCTTTTAATAGCCATACTGTCTCCTTTGTGACTGTTTTCATTTTAACTGATAATTTTGCCCATAAAAACTAATTTATCATGGCATTCAATGACATTGCTAAGGATCAGCCTAATAGTAACCTCAAGTCGATTTAGGAAAGCATTTTAAACGCTCATCTTAGGCAGAAGTTTAGACTTTTTGCCTATTGTATGATCGGTATGATCGTAGGTTTAAGCAGAACAATTTTTCACTCCACTCACTGGGTGGGCACCGATGGGCATCGAAGTCGTAGTTGTGTGCGCACCGTTGCACCATCGGTGCACTAAAGTCACATTAGTGTCAACTTTCTAGGTCTTCAGTTTTCAAATGACCATTTATCATTGATTTCCAATTAATATTAGAGGTAAGTACATTTAATGTTGTTCAAATCAATTCTTGACGTTGAAACTGTATTAAGTATATGATTTCCGAACTTTGATGTACTCGAGTTTTGCTAATGCTTAGTACCCCACCGCTATACTTCCCATAAATATTCTTTATGCAGTGTTATTCACTGCCTATTTAAAGTATTGTTATCATTCTTTTATTTTCGACTTTGGCCAGTGTAACAGATAATTGCTTACAAGTCAGTAAGATGGATTTCCGAATGCTTATTGATGGTATAGCGAACAGCACTCGTTTGCGAAGTCCTAGGTCACGAGCTCAATGCATATAGTTTCACACCTCGTGAGCGGAATAGCTAGCCATAGTTTTAAGATCTTCCTGATAAAAGGCATTACAATTTTCGAATTTCTCACCATGAGGATCTACGATGCTACTCATTTGCCCAAGATTATATTGGAAAACTTTCCTTAATGAGCCTGAAGTTATTTTAACTTTCCTGAACCACATTTTTACTTCCTTTTGGTCGGTATGGCTATAAATTTTGCGACTTGTCTAAGATTACTTTTTGTTCAGCTGGTACAATAATACATTGTCGATGGTGAAATATTTCTATTCAGATACCTTTTCTGTAAGCCGAATGTCTTTATAATGATGGGTCGGCCGGTACCGTATATTTGCTGAAAGCAGAGTTTTTTTAAAGTCAATTTTATAGTTAAATCCTTTCTTAAGTCTCTATTATATTACAGCTTAGCCCATGTTCTGTTCAATCCATTTTAGAATGTACTTCAAAATACCATCTTTACATAGTACATAAAAGTTTTAATAAGTTTTCGATTTCACTGTGAGTAGATTAATATTCTGAAAATGATTTTATTCTTTGCTAAGATTTGTTAGGTGCTGTATCTCATAAATATACATTGTCATTTCTGGCCAAATTTCTGTAAATCTGCCACGCTTGGAATGGATTCTTTGTCATAAAATAAAAGCAGCTGTTGTTTTTTCTTGAATTCTTTACCGTAATCTAATCTAATTTCTAATCGAAGTTAATTACAGATTACCTTTCTTGGGGGTCAGTTTAATGCTTTTTTCTACACTTTGACTAAATGGACTTTGGAAATTTCACTTCTATTCACTGCTGAGGTTTAGTCCAACTTATTTTCATGATTTCATTTATTGATAAAAGTTTGACGAGTCTAGCAATGACTGATGACGGAGTATTAATACTTGGACTTTTTTTAATTAGTCTTGCTCTCAATCCCGAAACACGGAGAGAGAGAATATTAAATGTATGGTATTGTTGTTGTTGTTGTTAATTTAGAGCAAACAAAAGAACACACTTTAAGAATTTTCTTTTAAAGATAATGCCACTGGAGTAACAAATCGAATTAAGTTGAAAATTACACGAACTATGTTTGGGATCGAACTGTGGGAAAAGTGCACTTCTCCAGAGTTATTGAGAAGTAACTCCCCGTCTTCAAAGTCGAATACCTTAATTATTAGTTAGTTTTTTATGCAAATTAATGAAAATGTTATCTCAGCTGTGTCTTGTTAAAATCCAGTAGGTTGCTTAGTATTGTGTAAGATCATTCTGCTCCCCTAACCTTTGGAAGAAAAGAATGAAATGAAGTGGCAAGGCCGACTATCATAATTAAACCACTGATCAATAAACATTGAGTGTCGCAAACAGGTATTTGCCCAGTAATCCAGATGACGAATCGTGAAATTTGAATTTTGAAATTAGAACTACCCAGCAAGTAAATGTTGTACAACTTAAATCCAAAAATCAAATAAAGTAAGACTCTTTGATATCTTAACCTTTAACATTCGTTTTATTCCTTCTCCTCTATTATTATTGACTTATTGTTAACAGATTTTAGTTACTTTCCCGCAGTAAAAAATCATAACATTGATGTGCGTTATAATAATGTAATAATGGAAATAAAAAAATGAGAAGATACATGACATGAGGTTCGATTTGAAATTCGATTTGTACTTAAGCATTCACTGACAGTTTTATAAATCTCTCGGGATTTCATTTTGAAACCCGTGGTCTTTCATCTCTCTAAGCATGTACTTCTGTAATTATCCATGATCATACTCACCCTCGAACAACTCGATAAAGTGCCGATAATCTGATGCGTTCTTGAATGTTTAAGCGCCTTTACATGGAGTTATTTTTTAATTACTTTCTATAACGGACTAAAAAAATACATGTGACTTCGTTTACAGTTTTTCGCTCCTTCTATAAGATACCTTGCGTAAAACAAAGCACGCTATAAGTATGTCTGCAACCTAGCCGGACCGAAGTGAAACACACATGCCTGCACACAGAGTGGACCAGTGAAGAAGCCGAATCGTAAGAGGTCAGTGGGGGTCATTGACTAGGCCGCCATATACTCAGCTTCTTCTCCCCCGCTTTTTGTGGGAGGTTTGTGGTCATGAGGCAAGATTGCTGTTTCCTCTCGTCAATTATGCCCATTGCTTCCTGAGTTTCATTATCATATTTCATATAGCTTATAGAATTTATGCCCTTTTATATTTACTTGCTTTATCCAAATGATATGCCTTAATAAAGATCTCTTTAGACCACTCTTCCCACACTTGTAATCCGATTTTCATTTGTTCCACAGAGCCAAAATATCCTCATCTTCAAGTGCCTCCAGAAGAAATCTACACTCCTGATGCTCTCTACTCCCTTCAGTTGCCTTCCCCTTTTCATCCTCACCTCCCGGTTTATCAACCGAAAGCATTCATTCGAGGTCATGAGGAGGAGGCTGGAGACGACGAGGTCCCAATGGATCTCGCATCGAGTCTTTCCTTACCACCCCGTGACAAGGTGGACGAAACCGCCAACCTTCTCCCCGTTGTCATTGTTAGGGATTACCACCACGGTCGCCCCTTTACTCCCCCTCCCCAAGAAGATGAAAAACCCAACCAGCAGCCAACCGATGATTCTGCTATTGCTAAAGAGGAGTAAGTGGTTCTATTTAGCATTACCTATCTCTTTGTGGAAATTTTGCTTCGTCACTGCGATATTGTTATGTATTCACGTAAGTTGCATTATGGCTAAAGTAGGAAGAAGGAAAAGTTATATAACTCAAGCGTCAGTCCTCGTATTAAGAGTATAGATTTGGATCGGTAGGAAAAATTTAGCTACTGTTTTAGCCACTGATTGCTCTCCCAAGAGTCTTTGAGCCAGGGCACAACTTCGTACAGATGCACTGTAAATATTCGATTTTGTTTCCTAACGATGTTATACTAGTCGGATGCATGGATTTTTTATGGTCTTAATTCGGTCTCTGGAATTTGATTTATTTTTTGTTCACTATTCAGCTCAAATCTGTTAAGGTTTGCTTGCTTCTTGCTATTTTGTCATCATTTTTCCATTTTATCCTAAAAGGTATGTGAATCTCCTGGAAGTATTTACGAATAGATTAATATAGCACATTCTAATAGGTAACGGTTTACACAAAGACTTCCCAAGACTTTCTATTGGAGGAGTGGTAATACCGCCTGACTTGGGTAGAGAGAAGGTATTCTGAAGTTAACTAGAATTAATGCAGCTGATCATCCTCATCACTATATGAACATTGGTTTTGCGACCTCTGACTTAACAGATGAGCACGTTAACCACTCCACATCTGGCACAATTTGATTTAGCAGTTGTCATTTAGTTAATTCTAGAATATTCTATGATTAATTCTTTTCGCTTTTCAGTAATGCGGAATTCTCGGATGGTTCTTCGTTGACTGGGCCCTCTGCAGGAATTGAAGTTAGCAAAGCAACTAGGGTGTGTATATATTTGAGTATATTTCCCATGTGATCACTAATTTCTCGTTTATGCTTTATTTATTTCCTAATTTTCTGCACTATTTTTTAATCACAATGTACGGAACGAATGAATAGGCAGTTAACGGAAACAAATTGACCTGTCTTTACATGAGTTTATAGTTATAAGTTAAGTAAAATAACTTTTTTAATATCGAATTTTATATGTAATCACTAATTTTAAAACAATGGAAGTGTCATTTACGATATTAGGGGTTTTGGGTGTAGTTTATGGTGTAAATAAGCTCCATTAGTATTTTCGAAAATGGCAAACTTTTGCTCCTTTTTGTTTTAAAATTTGGTCATCATCATTGAAAGGTGAATTTGCAGCAATTATTTCTGAAACAGGATATTAAAAATCATTATTAAGGGTGTTTTAACTGCTAGTTGCTTGAAAAAAGTCATTATTTTACTATCTTATTGGAAGTACAAAGAATCGTTTTTATGGTGATAGTATTTTGTATATCATTAACACTAAACGTTAATTAAACTTATTCAGGCCAATGTATATTTGAGCCTATCTTTTTATCGTAATAATAGAGAAGAAATCTTGAAGGATTCTAGATTTTTTGGTTTTTTTGCTCTTTTGATCAGCATCAAACTATTATTTTATAAATTAAAGCATTCTTGAATCTGTGTCATGCTATGTTTTTTTTTAATATTATATATATATATATATATATGCATATATATAATATATTTTTATATTAAAATAGGACTGTTCTTTTTTAACTCTGATTCATACCATTATTTAGTGCCCCAGTGCAGCGGGTTATTCTTAAATATCATGTACACTGTTATAGAATAAGATGCTTATTGAAACAAAATTGCATGTAATGTAACGAATTTATTTATTATTTATGCAGTTTTGTTTAAACTGTAGTAATTTTGCGGTTGCATATATCGACTATAAATCCTTCATGGTCAATTTGTCTTAATAACATCATCAAGATCACCAATTTTCATTTGCGTCACTGCATATTGTTCTATTTTTGACGCTTAAAATGCAATGAATGTTAGATAAACTGACACCTTCAATTTTCTATTGCTAATTTTAAAGCGGGCCAGATAGCTTATTAACCTGGCCAGTGTTCTTAATGTAGTAATGACGTTGTTCATCCATTTATTAAGCTAATTCTATCAAACTACTTCGTTAATATTCGTATTAGAATATGAATTAAACATGTAATTTCATACTTTGTATTTATAAAAAAAACAGAGATTGATATTTGAGGTTTTCGGTTCTGAAAGTGAATGTTTTCGTTCTTAGGATACTCTTGATTAGGGGTCAAGCTCAGTAGGAGTTTATTTCTCTTGACTGAAAAATTGCGTTTGGATGTTTTGTGTTTATGCATGTCTCTAAACTAACACTGATTCACTAGATAGCGAAAAAGTATACATCTGAAATTGTGCCACTTTTCAATATCTCATAGGTAAAGAACCGCTAAGATTTTGTTGATGAAGTAAATTCCACAGCTCTTTAGGACAACCTAGGTAGGAGTAGGTATTCTAAAACCTTTCTAACAAGAAAGTTTTTTTATCACTTTGTTAGTCTTAATTAGTTCGGTCGACCATTCTGTTCGCCGATTTTACACCGATGATTATCATTCTCGTGACTTCTGACATTGACCTCCGCTCTATTTTTCTTACTAACATATAGGTTACATGTCTATCAGAGATATCATTGCAAAGGTCAACTAAAAGCATTTACCGTCCATTAATATATGAAAATATTGACTTCTTAACTTAAAATTTTCGAAAATCCTGATCAATTTACTTGAGCCCTCACTTTTCGGTAAATTGTTAAAACGCTAATGAATGATATTTAATATTATGTCTTGGACTTAAAAAAGCCCCTCCTAAAGGTAACTCGCTTTCAATTATTCAAATTCAGATTGTTTTAACTCTTTCTCCCTCTCATGGGATTAGTTCCTTTCTTACACCTCTTCAATTAAGTTGTTCGTCATTTCACCAATGACCTAAATATCACTAACTGAAAATTATTGTTAATTATTTGAAATATTAACTTATTTAAATTTCAAATATGTCAATCTTCTATTGGTCAAAGTATGAAGAATTATGTGGATGAAATTTGTTCAATCCTGACACATTGATCGAAACTATCACGATCTGAACTCTGAATATTCCCTGTTGATTAACTAATGTTTGCTATGTTTGTTGTATTACTTTTCACAGTTAAAATTAAGTATATTTAATTGAAAGTTTTCATTTTATCTACTACTACTACTACTACTGCCATCGGTACGTCGACAGTATAGATTATGAAATTCATTTTTCAACAAACAGAATAACACTAAAAGGTAATTAATTCAAAGTACCACTGATATCTTACACATTACCAAACTTGTTTTCTCCCTGATCTGGACTGATTTACACAATCAATTTTCAATTTTTTCTTTTGATCAAAAATTGTAAATATATATTTTCAACACTAAAGTTCTGCATCGCTTTAATAATTTGTTATCCATTCGCTGACTAGAATTCGACGGTCATCAACTTCATCTCTTACACACTCGGTGCACTTCCAGTGCTTTATTTTAGTATTTTATTATATAATCCGTCGGCCTTGATGTATTATTTACAATAAAATTTTTGAATAAAATGAATAATTGTTATTCAAGAAAAATTAAATTAACAATTTATTGTTAATTATTCATCAAATATGCTAAATTACAAGATCGCTGCCTTGCATAAACTTGGAGAAAAGCTCACCATTAAGGCAATTTCGTGTTATTATTGAGTTCTGGGATCTGTAGCTATTTTGGAGGCTAATTAGGTTATAACTAAATGTACTTTCAATTTGGTGTAACTATCCAGGGCGGTGTCTCGTTTGCTGTTAGATCTATCAAGTAGTTGTTTGTTGGAGCATTTTTATTAACTATCATTATTATTTATTATTCGCACAGAATAGTTGCCGTTGCGTTAACCTATTTCATATATAATAAATTATGGTATAATTTTGTTCACAATCTTTAAGATTCTCAGTTTTAATTTCGCTTTGTTTATTTACCTTTTCGTCACTAAGTTAATAACCGGATATGGTCAAAGATTTAATGCTAAAGTTAATGATTTATTCAGATTTCATTTTTGCCTATCCGTCGTTCAAATGTTCCACCGATCTATAAGATCGATTAGATGGTACTAATGTTGGGTTGCTTGCACTTTCTTAATGCTCTGATATTTTTCTCCTTGTTATGTTAACTTTAAAATATATAAAATTTTGAATGTTAAGGAATGAATATGCTCCTATTTGCGATTTTTTGATCTCGTACCTATTGTTAACCTTGTATGTTTTATCGATTGATCTAATGTCTTTATGTTGGCACAATATCTGCGTTACTACACTTTCCTCTAATTTGAGCATACAATTTTCAGGCCAGTGTCAGTCCATTTGTTGCCAGGTCCACTAGGCAAATTTGTCTGTTTATTTTCCAGGCCCTCATTTCCACGAGCTTTTTTTTTGACTGCTTGATTAATGAAAGTATCGGACGCGTCCATTGTTAAGAGCATCTAAAAAATCAACACTATCGCCTGAAAGACTGCATGTAAATATTTTATCTTTTTCCTCCCTTTTTCAGCCGGCTATTTTTTCCCATGAAAAAATATTTCAGTTCGATTAAACTTGTCTTTCTTTTCATAAGATGGTGAAGAGTAGATGCAAAAAGAACATAATGCATCAAGATTTCCTTAAGGTCAATATATTATTGTCATCTCTGCTAAACGGAAACAGATTTTCTATTACTTACTTGGGAACGAAATTAATGACTTAGTTTGGCAAATCTTGCTCATTTTGCAATTCAAGCTCCGCTCATTTGCCACCTTTCTCCAATTTCTGTATTGAAGACACTTGGTTTTATACTAATTAGATATTCTCAAAGCAATGCTTCCATAGTATACTTCAATTTTATTTCATTTTTTAATTCTCCGATATTTATACAGAAATTTTCATTAATAATGAAGCGCTTTTTCAAGAAAAGATATAGAACATAACGGCTGCTAAGGCTCTTGCTTTATTTCTCTTATTCAATGTATTTTTAGTTATGAACCTGGATGAATGCAAGAAATAGGCTGAACCTTCTATTCACGATGGGGGAAAACTTCAACAGCAATGACCTTGAGCCATGGTTGCTAGGCCTCTTGTTTTGTTGATAGGCCTGGATAAATATAAGAAATTACAAATAGAAGTTTAAATTTCATACTCCACGGATTTGTCTTTTCTGCCTAATTGTATCACGGTTTATAAACCGAAATGCAGAATTCCATCAAATAAATTTACCTCTTTCGCTTACAATAAGAAGCGACCTCAGATGTTTTATGAATAGAATCTAAAAATAGAACGGTTTCTTAGACTCACTTAGTCTCTTTATTCATTATTTGGCTTTTTTTCACTATCTTGGATGGATAGGGAAAAATGGTCTATCTAAAGCAGGAATAGTTTTAATCAAAAACCAAGTAAGAGGCCTAGAGATTGACGCTCAGTGATGCACTCCCAGTGTTACGAATGGCCTACTGCATTGGTTAATTCCGCTCAGTAAGATGGGTGGTAGTATGAGTTTCTCTTAAGAGTGGCCTCAGGATTCTTTTTCTTATATTCTCCGCTTAGCATTTTTAAGTGGAATTGAACATTTTTTTTCTATCGATTCGTGATCATTGCTTCTTTTTATCCTAGGCCCACAATGAACGAATGCGTAATAAGCTTATTCCCGCCAAGCGCATTACCTTACCTCCACTACACCTCCACCTTTCCGAAGACGGCACTTCTCCACTCCCGCCTGGTTGGCAACGTGCCCCTAATCCGGCAGCGGCCGAGGGCGGTGAAGATGGGGGCTATCCCTATTACTACTATCACACCAAAACTCGCGTGACACGATGGGACCCGCCTGTCTACCCCTGGGACGCTGATCCCGATGACAACCTCATTGCGGACAGACCGGATGATGATCCCGAGGCGCCATACAACTGGGGATGTGCCCATCGCTACGCGGTCACCCATGAGGAGATTGAGGCGGTGAGTAGCTCTTTATATTCATGACAACAATTCGTTGATGTCTTTTGATGTGATTATATTAGTAATAGGCGCTGATTACACTTTCTTTCTACCAACTGTAGATGTACGCCCAGTACCGAAAGAAAATGTTGGAGCGACAATGCATGGAACTCATTCATGACATGGGAGCACGGCCAGATGCTCCCCAGGATGCTCAGGAGCAAAGCTTCGCCATTGAGGTAACCTTGTTTTCCAAAATCCCGATATTTTTAGGAGTTATTAGTCTCTTTAATGCCACTTTTCTCCCATTCGCAGCTCTTCTCCCTCATTCACAATGAACTGAGACGTTTCAGAGATTCCAGGGTTGACCTCGGTCGAATTACAAATGATGAAGATCTACACTACCTCACAAATAAGGTATGTGCTCAAATAACTCCTCTTGGAGCTGAAGTACTGTTCTAGCTTAACTCTATTTGTTTTCCAGCTGGCGCAAGAAGTAGTGCCTAAGGAGATCCGGAATTTACATCGGGCTCAACAGGCAAATGCATCGAGTTTATTTGCAGCAACTCCTGAAGTAACACCATCTATTAAAGATCGAGTAACCAGCTACGTCCGCCGTTATATGGAATCAAAGGGTTCGCATTATCGAAGAGCTATGGCTCATCACCAGCAAGCACGTTGAGTTCAATTCTTTTCCCCACCCTTCCACTCCGCTTATTGGCTGCCCTTACCTTTATGTGTACATAATGAACTGCCTTCAGTGTAATTGAGTTTAATAGAATGGTTTGAGAAAACGTGCGGGAATTCTCTTCCTTGCATCAGTTTCGGGAGCTGAGCTCACAAGGTGGGTGTTATATAAGGAAGGCAATTGAGAACCTGCTTAAGAGCTGATGAATGAGTCATGGTCACCGTCAAGTGAAGAAAGCTATAAACTGAATTAAATCAGTAAGCAAATTATCATCCGGGATATTGTAGATGAGGCAAAGCTATTACACTTAATACTAGTTCATAAGGAGAACTTATAAGTATAATCTTTTAAAATGCCTTCCACCGAGAAGCTTGGTAATTTGAAGACTATCACCCATTTTTATATGTGCACTCGGAAAAGTCAAAATATGTTGTTAAAACGAAAATATTAGCTTGAATTAAATTCGACTATTAAAGAGAAATTTATTTCGTTGCAGAATTTATCACAACTCTGTAACTATAAACTATATATATATATGGTCAAAGATTCATAAGATTAATCCGCCATTAGCGTTTTATTATTTTCCACTTATCAATGTTCAAATTCCTATCATTTGAGAGTTCTAAAGATAAACAAATTTTACTTTCATTAAGAATTCAAAAAGTACAATAAACTTGCCGGAATATCAAATTATGTCCATTTTTTAAAATTAAATCTTGTGTTCTATTAGGTTAGAAATAAATTATTGATAAACATCTTTGGAGCATCCGATACTTCGTTTTGAGAAGGGATATGTTCTATATATCTATTTATAATATAAAGTCAAGTATGTGTTAAAACACCTCGGCATTTAACGAAAACATCAGGGAACTGCTTTATGTTCCCCTATTAAAAGCAAACCATGGTTTAATATATATTCTTTGATGAATTTCTCCTAGATATATATATATATATATATATAATTGTTTATTATATGCAATAAAATGATGTAATGCAATGTAATATACATATGATAATACATATTATATTATAATATGTATTAAGAATTCAGGTCACGTCTACTAACCAATACCATGTATAAATTTCAAATGTGAAGGCTATTTAATCACCTTCGCAAAATTGACCTGTTGAGTCATTTCTTCGTGCTAACATAGTTGAGATGGAGTCTCTTGAAGATCTTGTTGAGCAGTCCGATAGGCTTCTCATGGAGATTCAGGGGGATACAGATCTTCCTCTAATCACCCGTAGCCTTGATCAAATGGGCAGTTTCAGCGAGAGACTCTGTGCAGCTCGTGGTGTAAGAAGTGATGTAAAAGCTGCACGTCTCCTTGGTCCTACAATCAACTATGATTTACCAAACGCTCTAGCTGCTAAATTGGAATCTCTCTCTCAAATTAAGGAAGTCGAATTCACAAAACCCAAAGTGGACATGGATATACACACATTTCTGAGGTGTGAACGAGATAATATCCTCTTTACTGCTAGTGAACAGGCTAAGAGATCTGTTTTTGAGGAGGTGGATGCAATTTGTCGTAGATCAACTTCCTCCTGGTGGGATCGCCAAGCAGCCGCAATCTTGACAGCTCTTGCAAGTTCTTCTGGTCCTATTGATTCCGTGATATTCCAATCTCTTCCTGCTACGGTTTCATCCGAAACTGGACGCGAATTTCTTGCTCGGAGTGGTTCTCTCGATTTCGCCGCTGATCCACAAGCATCAATTCTTAAAGAGGAATTATATTATGCTAATCAGGTTGATAAATATCTTGTAGATACTCTGAGTACTACCCAAACTCTTTATCTACGCCAAGTGACTTCAAGGTCTGGCTCTCTCAACAGACCACCTCTTTTCGATTATCTGTACAATTCTCAGAATGCTCAATCGATTTTCTTTGACGAGTCAAAACAAAATGATTTCTATGAGATCTTTCGTCTCATTAAGAGAATGTTTGTTGCTTCTGCGCTCTATGTGGATGATATAGGATCTTCTGAAACACCACTTCTTGATTTGCCTCTTCCAAACACTCATGAAAAAACTCTTGAGGCGCGTACTAGCTCGGGTCTCCAAGCTGCCTTTTTGAGTCGAGCTGTTGCTCACTTGGAGGCCGAATTTATTACCTATTTGCAGTCCGTAGTTACTGCAAATCCAAGGATTGCTCAGCTTGGTGGTCGACCGGGGGTTAGGGCTCTTGTGAGAGCTTATCTAAACACAAAAAGTCCTGTAATACAAGTGTCAGGGGACGGTGATTTTGATGAATTTATGGACTGTGAAGTGAGTATATCTTGATGCTCATTCATCTAATTTATTTAAGTATGAAGAACCGGCAAGTCAATCATCGTTATTGTCGAACTAGTAGATTTTCAGGTTTTAAATGGGATTTAAGAATATTTTCTGGTCTCTCAATGATTCTAATGCGAAAACATCTTTCATGTTATCATCAGATGATATTTTTATTTATCATACTTTTATTTTTGATATTTTAATATTTTATTTACGTTAATTTCATAAGATTATCCAAATTATCATTAACGATGCAATCTACACCGCGATATGTAATAATAATTTAGGATAAAAAAAATGAAAATAAACTCTTTTCTTGATATTTAATTGTGATTAATCCTTTTTGTCCTCAAAATTCATTTGACCTGAGTCATTTTGGCTGTTGCATTTAGTAAACGCTTTATTCGAAGCCTGCTGGTGGTAAATTTTACTCTTTCGGTTACTTCGTAAACAATTATTGAGTCTTATGCATATCTCTGATCACGTACTTTGCAATACAGCTTAGGTTCGTTTGATAGGAAAGCACATATCTGGCGCTCCACCAGCTTTTAATGTTTATTAGGGATACGATTACGATAAGTTATAGTTCTGCGAATAATGATCCTTCTCTAGGTTGCCATTGTCCCTTTCTTGATCTATTTTTCACAAATTAGTTCGAATTTGAAGACGCATCGAGATTTTCTGGCTGCTTTCGGATATTGGTTAACTGTGCTAATTCATTAAGGACTGAGGTTTATTTAAAACATGGAAACTTAGTCCTTGTCATTGTTGGGTGCTGTTTTTCATTGTACAGTTGCCTCTTGTTTTCTACATAAATTTGCATGCTAGGAAAATAAATGTATTTAACTGAATTGTAAGAATATCTTTTCAATCTCTCTATCGGTTTAAAGGTTGACCTCAGTCATGACAGTCTGGTCCTATGAATGAATTTCCCATATCTTGGCCAATTAGTCCGAACTATGATTGTTTGAAGGAAGTTTCAGTTAGAGATTAAATAAAGTTTTTCATATTTTCTGAAAGCTTCACTGAAGTCAGAATTTGGAGTTTGGCTGCGGGATTTCTATGTTTCATAATTCTGTAGCATGTAAAGTCTTCTATATGATTTGCAATGTTACGTTTTTCCTTTAAGGATGGAATTGTGGACGGTAAGCCAGTTTGGCCCATGATATACTACTGTCTTCGTTGTGGAGCCTTGTCAGACGCTGTCAGTATTGCTTCTGATGGAGCGTAAGTTTATTTTCATTAAATTTCCTTCGTCTTATTTTGTGCAAATTCTATTTTATTTCATTTTTCCTTGTAGCAATAATCTGGGAGATTTTGTCCAAACCCTGACCACCTATGTGAACGAGGGAAGAAATCTGCCGCCACGAACGCTCGCCAATGTCCGTAAGGCTTATCGTCGAGTTGTTAAGAGTTCTCGCGATCCTTACAAAAGGTAGTGTCTACTTTGAAATCATTTTCTTTTTTATTGTCACTTTGATAGTTGAAAATTGTTATAACGTTCAAGAACCACGTAAAGAAGGAACAAGTCAAGTAGTCACTGGCATAGATATTACCTAACCATGCACATTCATGAAGCGCTGTCGTATCCAATCGGTGGTAACTCCACATGAAGATTACCGGAGAGAATTTGTCAAAAATTTGAATTCCTTTTTCCTCTTGTTGATGTACACTCATTGACGAGCTGAACATATTAAAATCTGATACTGTGGAATAACTTATATGAAGTGTAGGTTTGGGATAGACCCGTGATTAAACGGGTAGACCATCATACAACTGCACGTATTCAACTAGCCAATATTACGTGTGAGCTCACTAATTAGTTAATGAGAAATCAGTATTCATCCACGGTTGCATAAATGAATACCATTAAGTTCTGAATTAACGTTTTATACTGTCGGTTTTAGGCTGGTCTTCTGTCTTCTTGGTCGCTGTGATTTAGCCGACGCTCACACTGAGGTCTGTCAGAATATTGACGATTTCCTATGGCTTCGTTTCTCTCAAATCTCTACCAATGAGGATGTTCTTGATAAACAAGATGACATTGAAACTCTTACGTTGGGTCAGCTGCAAAATCTTCTCTATGAAACTTATGGTAAGGGTTGATAACAATGTTAGGTTTGTATTCCAGCTATTCTTATATAAAATTAGTTCCTTTATTAGCTCAGTATTTACGAAAATGACATGATTTCTGGGCAAGTTTAGATGTTATCCTTTGGCAGTTAAATTTATAGACTAGCTTTATTGCATTTGTAATTTATTGTAATTATTTACTCCAGTTTTTATTATTAGAGGTACTTTATATTTATTCTCATAGGAATTAGCTGTGTTCAATAATTTAAAAAAGAACGGAAGAAATATCTGAAGTCTTTTAACCAAAACTTTGTTATCCTTTTGTCAACGCCTTTGATGACATTAATAGCACTATTCATATTTTGTTTACGTTTTTTTTTCATAAAAATTCTGATTGCAGTCGTATTCAGGATGGATTTCATCAAAATAATCTTTAGTTGAGATTGACTATCGACATTGTCTTTGCTGCAATTTTCTTGTGAAAATATTTTCTTTAATTACCGTACTTCAATCCTAACACTGAAATTGATAAAACATCGGGACATGTTCTTGCATGCCTAAGTCATTTTTATCTCAATTTTCTTCCTTGGTCAAGTACTCTCATTAACGTGATTTTTAAATAATGTTATGCTTGTAATAACATCATTTTCTCGCCCTCTTTCCATAATTTTGAAGCCATAGTTCTAGCAGCAATAACTGTTAGAGTGAACTCAATACTAGGTGTTTGAACAGGAAATCTTTGAAAAATACAGTTTCTTTTCTTACAAATCCGTTTCTGTTTAAATCAGTAAGATTTTTGGTAATCTCACTAAAACTATGATCGGCCTATTTATTAGTCAATTTTTCATTTCTACGCCTGACTAGGTTCCTTTAGTCGTTATCTTTCTTAATCGTTACTCATTGTCATTTAATTAGTATCTTAAATGAGTCTTTTTAGTGTATCACTATTTTTTTCTGTTTTAGGTGAGACATATTTTGACGCTTGGAACCAACCTCTAACCTACTTCAAAATTCTCTGCTTGAGCCAACAATTTGAAGCCGCCCTGGGATTCCTCTCACGAATCGAAAGTTTACGATGTCATGCTGTCCACTTGGCCCTCATACTCCGTGAATTGAAGATTCTGCTTTTGCCGAAATCGAAGCAAGCTCCTCTTAGTAATTCATTTATTTAGAAATATTACAGTTTTTGGGGATGAAAGTTTTGAAGTTAACTATCTTTCTTGTAGCTTCTCGGGTGGACTCGGATCCCTCTGGAATTCGACGTCTCAATTTCATCCGTCTTCTCCTTCTCTACACTCGCAAATTCGAGTCCAGTGGAAATCCAGCCCTCTGTATCAACTATTACTACTTCCTTCATGACATTCCTGCTATTTCCGATGGTGAAAAAGATGTCTCTAATGCCGACACTCGAGGGTCAAGTCTCTTTGTCCAATGCGTCGCAGAATTGGCCATTCAAACTGGTGAATTCGATTCTCTTTTGGGTCGATTGACTCGTCAAGTTGATGGGTCATCACAGACAGGTGGGGGTATTCTACGTCAACCTGGAGCTATTGATCGATTTGCCAGTGTTGCATTGCCAATTAGCCTCATCACTGCAGTGGCAGAGATGCTGGAAGCGAGGGGTCAAATGTATCAGGCGGTGGGTGTATACTTGTTGGCTGGAGAGGCTAAAAGTCTGCTCGCGGCTGTCAGATTGACAAACCTCCTACTGGTTGGCGTTGTGGCTCTAGATGATGGAAATGGTGCTGCAAGCAGTACTGTAGCAAATGCGGATAGAGATAATATTCTACGACTGGCTGCTGAGGTTCGTTTTCCTTCATATTTGATTTCATATCGATGGACTGAGTAAGATTGATCTTTTTAATGGTCTGACTTGCACACTACTTTCAGTGGAAAATATTTACCAATGCTAAGATAATTTCATTTCAAAATTTCTAATGTTATCTAAGCTAAAAATGATACTATTTCGTCATGAGAAAGTATCGAATCATGAGAATTTATCAACTAGTTCATTAAGGAACTAAGAAGAAAGGACCAGGTGGAAACTGAGAGTACGGCCAGAGTCTTTAAAGTAGCTTACCCCATTTGAATTTTGGACTTAGGTTGTACGCTTTTTTCTTAAATAATATTATTGCTTCATAGTTTAACATTCCAAATATCGAATACCCTGGGTAGAGTTCATGTCCACGATATTCAGAGCTTGTTGATCTGTTTATTAATTTAGACGATTAATCGTTATATATCAGTACTCTTCTGATGACCAATATAGGTGAATAGTAAGAGATGACATAATTTGAAAGTAGTTCACTCTAGGTTGACTCAAATTTAATAGCTAAATTACAAGTTTAAATCCTTAAAAAATCAGATTCCTTATACGGATCAATTTCTATGTATAACTTTGTCATGCTTTTGTGTCGCCTGCTCCGTTAGGCTTACTCTGGCGTCTTTTTGTACAAAATGACTTGTGTTAAAAGGTCATGTTTGTATGCTAAATTACTAAAAAGTGTCAGTGGGATTTGCAAATAAGTATTTCCAAATCTTGGATATGGAGATCTTTTGTAATGACTTCCCGGTTTATTCTTAAAATATTTCGCATTTCAAATTGAAGAATAAAATGGTCAGCCGTCTCTTGTGGGTTTTTTTGGGGATATTGTTCGTAATTTATGTCCTTAATACTATTTGAGTGCATGCAAGTTTGCCATTGATTGAGCATGAAGTTAGAATGTCTGGCGTTTTAAAATTGTGGATATAGGGGAATTTGAACGGCAAACCTTATTCTTGTAGTTTGAAATAAGCCAGTTGTTAGTTCGAAACTGCTTTACTTTTTAGCGTCCTATTTATTCCTTTTACAGGTTGGTCACAGCGTCCGGCGCATAGATCCAATTGCCACAAGTGGACTGAGTGGTTTCGAGGCCATCTCCTCATCCCTTCAATCCGCCGCCCAGACCCTCTACTACCTCCTAGATTTGGCCACATTCTTCGATCTGGCCGCATCGGGAAATCAATATCAAGCGGCGATTGATCACATGGATAGACTGAGCCTTCTGCCCACGTCAAGTGAGGAAGTGGAGACAAAAGTGGCCGCGTTTGCAACTCTCTCTGACCTTGTGCGTCGACCCCTGCCTTCTGCTGTCCTTGTACTCATGAGATGCCTGGCTTTGAAGGCGGCTTCAGCCAAATCGGCGGAGTGCGTTCTTTCACTTCATATTCCTTTATTCTTTTTTAGTTGTCTGCTTGTCTCCTAGAATAACAAATATTGACAAAGAGGCAATGGTTCGATGAGGTATGGTGCTTAATTTATATGGCTTAGTTGAAGTCATCTACTATCATTCGAGTTTTCTGTCCACGTTAAATGAGAAAGTATAAACCTGAAATACCTAGCTATGAGGACTGCTGCATCAAAAGCCTACATTTCTTTCTGGACCTTCGTTTCTGTGTTCTGTTGGGTTTGATCCATTTATTTGACCGTCCGGATCATTAAAGCCAATGGACCAATATGCAAATCTAATGCCTGATTTGTTTGCTGCGTGATGGTTGGAACTTTTGATCTTTCCCATTGCGTTTTTTATTTTATTGAACAATACTGATCTTCTGTTGGGATGGCTGAAGCATATTTTAAAGCTTCCTCCGGACATGACTCATACTAGTTTCTTATTTTGAGGGAACATAGTGAAAACATTTGATACTTGATTTATCACTGTTAAGTTGTGTTTGAGAATATTTATCTTCATATTAGTTCAGTTATTAGGCCAGTTATTACTAGTTTAGAATAAAATTCTGATGAGAAATGTAGAGCTTTTACGTAAATTTACCAGAAGAATTTCTTTACTGATATTGTAGTTTGATCCTTGAGCCGTTAATTACCACTAGAGATTAGTTTTTAGGATGGTTGGGAATATTTTTCCTGGTTGTTAGTTATTGTAGTTTCACTATTGTATAATTCGCAAACCAGTTCTAATTTGTTAGACATTCTATAAGTATGCAACCCTGTTGGACCAAACTAAAGCAGAGTAGGCCAATAAGCCGTTGGGTTGAACGGGCTCTTTATATTCACCGGTCGTTATTGCTCCTAGTGGACACGAGGCAAATGACCGTCTCCTCTCACCCTTTGTAACCTTTATACTTCTTAGTCTTCATTTCCACTTTTCGCATATCTTATTTTCCATATTTACTTGCCTTATCTATATGATGCGCCTCAAAAATGACCCATTTTAATCATGCTACCCACACATCTCGAATTACGCATGTTTAAAGGTTGGGTGTCGGCAAAACTCTCATCTTTATTGCTGCAGAGAGTTTAGTTGCTATAAGTTGAGAATTTACAGCTTTTGGTAATAGCTACTATAATGACAAAGCTTCCGTTTGAACACTATTTCAGGAGGTTAATAGCTAATCTCGAGATTCATAGTCCTCAAGGTTTGGATTTTTAACGAATCTAGAGATTTTGTTACTTTCCAAGTGCGGTTTGGGTGATGCTAATTGATATAGCCTTACGGAAGTTATGACAATGACCTGTGGTCGAAATGCAGAATCTTTTAAAGAAACAAACCCGCTTATACCGGTTATTTATTAGAAATCAGGAGATTTGTTTTTATAACAGCTTATTCCCTGTTTTTTAATAATCTTTATAATTTGCTGTTTTTAGTCATTACAAACTGGATCACCAAAATATTACTCTATTAATGCTTTTTTACAAATAAAATGTGCATATCAACTGAAAATTATCAGAATCTTTCAGCTAGTACTCTTTTCAATTTCAGGTCACTGCTATGTTAAAACTTAAGAGTTAACATGACTCAAAAAATCTTAATCTTTTTGACCTCTAGAGAGCGTAGTACTGCCCTGGACCGCCCACCAGTCACCTTTGGAGTTGGTCTGGGTTCTAGCGGACGCTCCCTGTGCCTGGCTGAACTTCGAGCTCGGACAAGGGCCTTGATTACCTTCGTGGGACGAATTCCACATCGTATGCCAAGTGAGGTTTACGCTCGACTCTCTCAACTTGAAATGCAACTGGCCTCAAGTACTTGAGAAAAATGCCAATTGTTTGCTGCATAAGTAATGTTATGGATTTATTGTAATAAAGTGAATTTTCTATACAATGGCTATGAAATTTTCATTTGAAGGTTTATTTGCTTAGTTGTTTGACGGTGAACTGGTTCGAACTGGCATTCTTACCAAACTTGTTTGTGTGACAATGCTGAATAACTTTTTCAAGGCTTACAGATGAGACACACGAATGGAGTTGCGGAAGTGAGTCACTTACGCTAGAGCTTTATACTTTGATGTTGTTACAATCTACAAGCGGATATCCCAAGCTCAGAAGAAGGAAAATGGCAGTTCTTGATGATATACAAAAAATTTATCACAGTTCAATTCGTACTATGTACGATGCATCGTAATTCTCATTTAGTTTATGTAAACAACACAAGGGACAAGCGTTATTTCAATAATAATGGGAAGTAAACATTAAACTTGTCAGGGAAAAATATTTAAATATTTTCATAGTTATACTTTCTCTTTGACGGGTGTGTTGGTTACACTTGTAGAAAGTAGTAAGTATTGAGCCATAGGTTCCACTGGTGGGACAGTAATCACTTCATTTTTACTAATTGAAATTAATGATGTGATGCTATTGGTTGTTTTGATAAACTTTTACAGAACAGTATTCACCAGGAGCGAGGTTGTCATCTATTCTGTTTGAAAAATGAAACATTTAAAAGTTCGCCGAGAAGTCCCAAATTGCAACTTATGTGCTTTTTCCGGAACAGTCAGCAAATCAATTTTTTGGGCGCAATTAATTACCAATTAGTAAAGCCAAGCTTTCTAAATAAATATTTTAAATTATAGATCTGAGTATTTGCTACTTTATAACAAGAGATACAAATGAACTCGTCGGTGATTAATATCATTTTTTAATAATGCTTTCCAAACACTCAGTTGTCAACCACACACTAAGAGATTCAGTCTTTCCTGCAACAACATTACATATGCCGTTGTCCGTGAATCACTTCTGAATATTTGCTAAAAGTGACCATCGTATCTTCTTATAAATGATTAAAGTACTCTTCAGAATTCTCTTGATAGGAAAATTAATTTAGGGATTAATCTGGTAATGGAGGTTAAACCGATACCCATTCCTCCACCTCATAACCCTCCTAGCAAAATCAGTACTACTTATTAAAATAAGTAGCAGCAAAAATGATAACTCGCGCAGTTTCTCGTATTACATATGTATGTATAATTCACACGTATATTTAATAATGTGACAGAAAATAGCATAGTAGATTAGAATATAGGGGTCAGAGAGAGGGGTGGATTGAGTTGAGAGGGTTTTTAGTAGTAGATATCGTTACACGTACACACACAACTACAGCTACTTCAATCTGTACATTGCTCACTCACGGCAAGACATTGGATTCTCACTCTCACGTTTTGTTTATGAATAAAGTCATCGCCATATAGTGATCTCATTGTCATTGTAGCATCGATTTGTTAGAGAGAGAGAAATAAGTACTGCTTTAAGAGAGACAGAACGCAAAATAAGGTTGTGCGTTATCTGGGAAAGGGGGCCATAAGAGACACAGACGATCGAAAGGCAAGATGCAGGCTACTTTCAGTTGGCTTTAAAAGGCGGTGATAGGCGGGTTGGGGGCTATCTTTAAGATAATGAAAATAGATTTTGGGAGAGATGCAGAGGCGGAAGTGACTGAAAATACGCGATACTAACAAATAATAACACACGCTTTAATAAAGATGTGGCTTTGGAAGGAGATGTAGTCGGGTAAAGTAGGGGCAGGGGTTAGGATTAGAAATCGATATCCCACCCAGATGTCTCATCTGGTGGGACTTCAGTCTGATCAGGGTAGTTGTCAAAGTTGGAGACATCAGTAGGTCCCGAGATCTAGAAACAAAGCAGTATAATGTCAAGTACAATATTTATATTTTCGTATAAGTAGTGGTTCATTCGTAAATAGATTAAAAATAATAAAAACTCACCCTTGGTAAAACTGGAGCTTGAAGAGTTCCTCTGCATAACCCAATCCAGTCGAATCCCTGAAAATATCTGGAAGAGAACAAGTGCCATTTTAGTTAAAAATCATAAGTTCACATTTCGTTTAACATTTTAAAAAATGTATTGATATTATCAAAAAAATTTATAGCAGATATTGAGTTACTGCTTTAAAATGATGAAATGAATGTTATTTCGGCGGATGGCATTTCGCAGACACCATCCCTTCAAGACCAAAGATGGTCACCCAATCAGTTTCGCAACTCGTCGAGGTAAAGTCACGATCGTGACAACACAAACAAAACTACCCTGCAGTCGTCTAAGCTATCCATTTGACATTCTGAGATGACCAAAGGTAGACCTCAGCTTGACAATACGCCTGATCAAAGCAAGATTATTTGTCTAATATTGGTAGCGTCATCATAGGCTACGCTGACTTCATTCAAACACGACGTTTTAGAAACAGCGTACGTGCAAATTTCCTTGTTCTTTTTATTAATTTAAACATCTTTCCTGCTTAGCGACTTCTTACAAACTCAGTATCTAGAGTAATTAAGTAGAGGAAGCAAGTAAATGGAATGGACTTAGGAGCAAACTTCTTCCCATAAAGCAGACAAGTTAAGAGGGTCTGGGAATGTGAAAAAAGGGAGCCAATTCGGTGGCTCATCAAAAAAGCCGAATAAAAACAAACGGGGCAACAGTTTGAGTGAAAGTTGTAAGTTCTCTCAGACTCTGAAGAGTAGCTATAAATGGGTAAATTTTACGATTTCAACCGATAGAAAGCTTTCAACACTTCTTAATATTGAGGATTACTCTGAAATAGAAAGTTTATATTAAGAAAGTATGTAGAATATACAGTAGAAGATTAAAATAATATTATTTAATAAAGAAAATAAGAGCATTCAGTCTCCTCAGAAAAATAAAGTTCGACGTCTATCAAAAAATAGACAGACTATAACTTCCATATGTTAATTACTTTTCAGAAATAGAACTTCAGGGCCACATGGCGATTTTTTGTTGTGATCATAAGACTTTCTTTTGCTGGTCTCCCTTGTGCAATCCTTTACGCAGCTAATGGAAATCAGCAAGCAATATTTCTCAATTATCATTAGACTGAGTTGATTTCACATTTAACGGTCAATAAACAGCATTTAAGAGAATAATTTGAAGTAATAGCTTCCCGAATTATGTTCGAACATGTTAATTTAAACGATTTTCACGGGAAATTATTTTTATATTTAGATGTTTGTGCAGACCGGGTGTAGCCAATGCATGTTATCCCATGCGTCAAAGCGCAGCCGCAGGATATCGATCATTGACTTTCACTCGCCTCCGACTAGTGATAATTAAGGTAATTAATTCACTTAATTACAAGTAAATTTTTGAGAAAGGAAATAAAATCAGACCACCGCTTTATGAACGTGTAAATTCTGATGAAATTTGTTATGACGCGTGACAAAGAAGTTGTAATTTTCGGTTAAGCCTTGCTCAAACCCCAAAGGGGTTTAAGCAGACATGACTAATATGGTAAGGGGACATATTTTGACTGAATTATGAGACTATTTACAAATTTGATATAGGATTTGTCTTGATACTGATTAGTCGGAAAAGAGTGAACCCATCATCGAACTTGGCAGAAAGTGCCTGGACAGAACGGACCAATCAATGAATGACGGTTGACTTCGTTATGCCGTGAACTTCCATAGTAGTGAGGATGTGTAACTACGCTTCCGGTGAACACAAGAAAATTCTTTCTATTTAAGAAATATCTATTCTCTTGTTATTTCAAATCCTACAAAATAAAATGGAGGATTGGGCGATAAGTAAATGAATGCCTTGGTAGATAATGACAGAACACAGTAAATTCCTTAATAATGAAATATAATGAGGAAGCAGATCTGAGTCAAATTGAGACCAACAGTCCGGTAATAAAATACGTTTCCAAACCCTACGACTAGTCCAAACCAAGTCACACTTGTTAGAGTAATGCATTTATTACCACTTCGCAATAACAAGGCGCCACGCAAGTCTTTGGTTTGACCGATTTGTCATGAACAAAACAATCAACGACGCCAATTCCTATCTCTAAAAGCATGATTTTCACCTTGAGGAAATTCGAGCGAGAACGATGAAGTTGCTAACTGTACGCGAATATTAACGAAAGAGAAAGCACTGCTCTTCTACTATTGTCTGGATCACTGTTCCTCAGGCATAACAATCAACATGAACTTTTATACCAAATTTCCAGTTACTTAAAAGACGGGCGGTTGAAACGCCCTATATCAGAATGCCATATTATTGTAAGCGCGAGTCCTCTCAAAAGTCCGCTTGAAGAAGCAGCAGGACACATTTTCCGACACTTTAAGAGGGAAATTAATTATCCTGAAACCAATAAACCAAATGATTAGCAGTTGGTGAACTCACTTGTGTTGTTTGATGTCCACAATACCTCCACGACCGTACCCAAGACGTTCGACTGGATTTTGAGCACAGAGTCGGTGGATGAGTGCCGTAGCCGTCCGATTTATTTGGAAGGGTGGAAACATGATTGCGTCGATACCACGGAGGATTATGCTGTAGATCTTCATTGGATCCATTCCGGTGAATGGTGGACTATTAAGTTAAACGGAAATAAGGTAAAATTAAAATATGTTAAAATGTGGATTTATATAGATTTATCCACATAAACACGCAAAATAACCACTGAATAAAATATGTTGAACAATTTCACTTCACTTGTTCTGAATCATTAAAGGAAAAAGTTTGTAATTCGATGAAATGATATTAAAGGTGACAGATCTTAATCTTTCTAGAAACTCCAAAATGAAGAACAAAATTCAACCATGACCTTCAAGAGTTTTCAATGCTGGAAGATCAAGTTATAAATAATTAATCCAAACAATCGAAGTTTCAAAATTGGATGGTCTCTGAGCAATTGAGTGTTTTGCGTTAATAATGGTAATATAGCTTTAATAAAACAAGCAGAATATTTTGCAATAATAATTTTAATTTTAAATTGAATAAAAAAGCTAGAATCAAAATAAACTAAGGAGTTATAAAATTCAATAATCGGATAAATGCCGGGAATCCAAAAATGCACTTTTTCCATAGGCAATACTTTTTCGCTTCAATCAAAATGAAACATCGAAATTCATTTAATAGATCTTAAATTATTTAAAATACACGATTGGATTATATAAATTAACCTGACATTAGTATTTACATTCTACAATTTGATAAAGAGTTCTTTACGACACAATAGAGCTCCAAGTTCAACACAGTGGTGGCAAATGTTACTGAATGTTTTTAAGTAGTAACTATAGGCAAAATTTAGGTTCAATTTAGGAGCGATTATGCGAGGAAGTGAACTACAAACATTTGCCGCACCGGTGTCACTTACGGGAAAACCACTTGAAACCTTTATTTAAATTATAAATAAACCTTTAGCGCGCCCTGCCGCTGTATATAAAATCCTGGAGTGAATCTTAAAGTGAACTCTAGAGAGCTCTGGCTATTTTAAAACGCCGCAATTTACACCGAATATGTGAAGATATAAATGAATATTGGACTCCGTTTTTTGATGCTTTATGCTTCACTTCAACTCGATCCTCTTCTTCTTTCTCAACTCTTATTGTTTAGATGCCATCCCATAATTAAAGTTATAAAATTTTGTTACGTCAATATACGGTCGAACACGGTTCTTCATTACACCGGTGTTATTTGAAACTTACTCTAAAAAGTATGCTTTACTCACTCACTATAGACAGTTAAAAAGAGTGTGAGAGGTGGCATATTAAAACGCAGAGGCACGTATTAAAATCGCATGAATCGAACGCGAAGCCATAGAGCATTAGTGGCATCAGCGGAACGTTGGACAAGTGGGCTATAGTGAGCAGAATAGTCCTACTGCTCCTACTCCGTCTAGCCTAATTTCTGCCCCATAGGCTACTAGCAAGCCAAGTTGAGTTTGAGTTGCTTACTCAGTCGCTGAATTGTACCAAATTACGAGTCTACCACCGTTCATTCTTGTTATGATGATGTCTGGACTGGCTCATTCTCACCTTATTCCCCCTTGTAGCCGATTAGCATGACGAATATACTATATGGTGACTTTTATAAAAATACCACCCATTTCAGTTAAAGGCGACGAAGTAACACTCATAACATTAACAAATCTGACCCTACTTTCCTTAGATGACTAATAACTCCAATTGATGTAGTTATATACTAACATTATGCTTTGGTGCGATAGCACATTTTTTGATTAACGTTTAAGATTCAGTATAGGCTTCTTCATTTTGGTATCCTTTATTGATCAATCTTCTCAAAGAAGGGACTTGAACAAACCATACCTGATGATTATCTTTCGTACATGTTGTTGTCCTTCGACTTGATTTTAACTTGTAATACTTAATTCTGAAAGTCATACTGACAGATACATCTTTAATTGATACCTATTTGTATTTCGAAGAACGGCCTTGAATTCAGAATGATCATAATAAAGACAGGAAGACAACTAGTGAGTCACCTAGTCGCTGAGAAGTCGCTCCACTGAGTCAAATCATAAAGATGGTAATTTCTATCCAACTTTTTTGCCACGGATTCTCGAATGTCTATAATTAATATCTGAGGTTTGCTCATCGTCTCCTTCTTTCTCGTTGCATTTAAATTAATGATCCAATCGCGTGAAAAATATTTGAAATACTTGGAACAGATGTAACAATAAGAATTTCCAAGCTCATTTAAAGAAGTGTTTTCCAACGCTCATCTTGGGTTAGAAGTGGCATCATTGAGTCTCCTTGAATTCTGCCAACCCCCTTATTAGCCGAAATTAACTAGTGCGGTTGGCCATTCCGCTCACTGGGTGTGCACTGATGGACACTGAATTCACGACCTATGACTTCCTCAATCACTGTGCCACTAGCGCACAAAGTAGGTGTAAATTTAATTTAACGGATTGATCCGTCAAAAGCGGATAAAACATAACCAAAGTAATCACGGATTTTGAGAAATCGTTACTTATCATGGGATAATTTTGTCAGTAGCTCCCGATCAGGGAACTAAATAATTTTCCATTTTCCTAGAAAATCGCAGTAATTCACTTTAAATTAATTTGGATTTCATTTTTACCAACATAAAAGCAATAGTCTTTTTTGACTGCCGCAAAAATGTTAAAATCCTGTTACAACTTACGCTTAATGCTTCCTACTAATAACCTGTTAACTGTAAAACCTGAGTTGCCTAGACCCATCCCAGAGCCTCAATGTGCCGAAAGTTAGAAATTGGAAGAGAGACCAAATGCCTCTGTTTGATGAGTACATAGGTGAGACTGTGCCTTATGAGAATTTGTATAAAAAAGAATATTATTAGACAGCCAGTCGAGATTGACGTCAGCCAATGAGCACCGGAAAATTAACCCAGTAAAATATAGACAGTAGGCGTACCTTTGTTAAAGAGAGATTTGTTACTAAAGACTGACATTAAATTCGTTAAATAGGTTTTCCTTATTGATATCACGTGAGGAGTGAAAAATGAACATTTATATATATAAAAAAGTAGCATAAGAAGACCTCCGCCTTAATCATACAAAAAGAACCGCCATGTGCAGACCTTTGATATCCATGGTTGCATCGACTAATTTGCCAGTTATTCAGATATAATACTACACAATCTGGATTATTTCCTCTTATCTTGCTGTTAAAGGGATGAGATGAGACGAAAATATTAAATAATTGGGGCCGCAAGTAGTGTGAACTAAGTGAAAAGATAAATTCGACAATCTAGCAAGGGGAATAATAATACATTTTTAGAGGGGCGTCTAATCATATCCGTATTTGAAAATATGAAGAATAGAACTTTACCTTCCAGTGAGTAGTTCGAACATGAGGATACCGAGGGACCAATAATCCGCTGAATGGTCATGACCTTTATTGAGAATAATCTCTGGCGCTACATATTCGGGAGTTCCACAGAATGTCCACGTCTTCTTTCCTGGACTTATCTTCTTCGCGAATCCGAAATCACACTAGAAAAGAAAAAAGTGAGAGCCAAGTATAGATGGAGGGACAATACGTGCTTTTTAGATAGATGAATCAAATATTTTCGGTGTCTTTGAGCAAAGTTCGCAAGTTTCATTTCTCATGTGCTCGATTATCGATTATTGATTTTCCACTTTCATTTCTGGATATACAATCTCGTCACTGCTTCAATTGTGACTCAATTATTAGCAAGAGTTCATTTGATTCCTACATATAATTTGTTGCTATATGGAAAGAGATAGGAGGAATAATAAATTAATTTTGGATGGAAAATTTCGTTGAAACATTTATCTAACATTCAAGATTTTACTTTGATTAACAAGAAAGAAAGACATTTTAATTAGACAATGTCTAAATGTCTAAAAAATTCACGAAATATACCATTGAGAAATATAAAGCATGAGAAAATTGGATGCAAATCAATTTTAAGAGCTGTAAATAGTAGCGACCAAGTAACGGAACATGTCCCCTTAGCTAAAATAATACAAATGCCGTCATTTGTAGTGATTTAATAATTTCCTAGCCTATGGAGAGTGTTTTCCGACACCTATATTGTAGAGAGCTTTTCTGATGATAAATTTCAATCCTGCTATTAGTATAATCAGTGCAGCTATAGCCTCCCAGTCACCAAAAGCACTTCAATGGGCCACAACATGTTAAATTCTAACATGACAGACCAGCATGACAACTGCTACGTCGCTAAGAAAAGACATTAATTCCACGCCTAACATTCGTCCTTGGCAGGCGTGCAAATTGACTATTATAACATTTTGCACCAACCGAAGTCAGTTGCAGCTGATGTGAAGATTATTACCACGTGGGATGAGTCTGGCGTCATGAATACCATTATTGACATGAAATTAGATCTTAAACCGCACCCACCCCTTCATTATAAAGCACATTTCTCAGGCGTTTACTTAACCCTCCATTGGTAAGAAATTAAAATCGAGGTTACATGTGATACAACTCAAATTTTAATGATATAATAATTACATACTGTCAATGTTTTGTTCAGAATCCATTCATAAAAAGTCACCAAACTTTGGGGTGATAACTAAAATGGGTACTAAAATATAGCTTCTTGTAAGAAAGGGAATATGACCGTGGTTAGTGCTCTAAGTGAGAATATACTTCGCATAACTCGATCGAGGTCATTTAAACAATGAATTGCATAAATATAGGAGATATTCTTCACTTAAAATTAATAAATAGACTACTCTTTCAATTTTATTAATGAACAGTTTGAAAAAAATCTTAGGAATATGGCGAAAACGGAAACATTTTATAGATAGGATTGTGAACGACTAAATTGGCGTAAAAGATACATTTTCGAAGAGGAAAATAGGCCAATGTAGAAAATTAAACGTGGGTTAATAATTCCTCAATGGAAACAAGGAAACTTCTAATATATTAAAAGAAGTATACTAAAAGTGTACCTCATCCTCGAACGTATTCAATCATCGTAACACAAAGAGCTTCGTTAGAACAGTAAACAAAAATTTTCGGGGAAAAAGTAGCTAAATTTTGTATATAACTATCAAAAAATATATATTATTTAGATTATTCATCTGTTTTTATGCATATCTTCAGTAGAACTTTTGAATAATTAATTTTTTACATAAGCATTGAAGTAACTGCCACAGCAAAGACTCAAAATATTGTGAATATCCACATTTACATAAGGACCCTTACCAAGAGTACACTTTTGACTGTACAAAAGCGTGAGATATTACGCTCATATGGATACAGAACCAGCTTCAGTTAGCAAAGTATCAACGTTAAAGCCTAAAGTTAGTGTGATTTCACGAAATAGAAAATTCCTCGAGCAACAAAAATAAGTTATGATATATTAATAATTAATTATCTAAAATCTTCACATCTACTTTTTGATTTTATTAGGACGGTTAAACTTAAATAAAAATTATTAACAAAATAGCTTAATGCATAGTATTAGATTATAAATTAATGTCAAGTGCATATGAGTAAACAAATAAAATTCAATAAAAATAACGTCATTATAGAATGTATTTTTATTTATGTTATGATATTTGTAAATCGAGTTAAATATCTTACCAATTTGATATATCCTCGATGATCGAGCAGGAGATTTTCTGGCTTCAGATCGCGATAGATGATGTGATTAGTGTGAAGGTAAGTGAAAGCTTCGAGGACACTCGCCACAATGAACCGTGTAATGTTATCGTCAAAATTTCCACTAGAAAAATAACCGGATGGGAGAAAAAAATTCGTGAGTAAAATGGGTTTGCCTTTACCCAGTTGTGTGCACTGAGCTGTAACGGAATTTATGTTTTCAAAATGGGATGATTTAAGTTTTATTGTCTATTTTGTATAGGCGGCAATACTATTTTTTTCATGGATTTGTCATTTTCTAAAAGTGAGAGACATTCGGGGTGCTTATTCAGAAATACAGTCTGCCCTTCTTCCATTTTATATTTAACAGTGAATTGTTTATGATTTAATTGTATTTCATGACACTGACTCAATTGTACTTTATCAAGCCCCCACCAAGAATTATTATTTAAAATTATTTTCCTGAAATCGAGACAGCCCTCTGCTAAAAAGAATTTCCAGCGGTAGATCCAGTCTTCGAATCTACGCGAACAATTAATTTAATTACAGCAAAAGTCACGGTATTGAGATGATTAATAATGATTCGGTCTTCAAACAATTCGATTAAAGCTCAAAGTGAATGAACTCTGGTATGTTAAAAAATCATTGATGGTCTCATCGACTTGTTTTTGGCTGTAAATTGAGGTGGCGTGACCCAGAACGAAACTATACCAACCAGTCAAAAAGCTCTGAATATCATGGAGATAGTCTCATCTGAGAGTTGAATGACGAATTCAAGCATGAGGACATTAAACAGTAAGAACATGGACAGCTTGACGCTTACAAATTTATAAAACCAACATTCTTGATGCACTGATTTCATAACCCGACTCTTTCCAATCTCATTTTCGTGCCATCAGACTTGGATTAAAGCTCGTAAAAGTTTTTTGAACTGTCATGAACAATAATAATAATAATGATTCATACGAAGTTTTTCGCTTTTTTGGCCCACGCCCTTTAAAAAGCTATGATCCCTATTTCAATATTATTGTAATATATCAATCAAATTCAGGGTGTGTTCATAACGCAAGTCAGCACAGACACACGAGGTGTAGCAATGATCACCAAAAAATACATGAAGCAAATTGAATTACGCGCATACATATATGCATAAGTGGCACACGTATACAAAAAGCGTAGGACATCCACATCGAAGAAGGAGAAACTATGTGAAAAGACGTCTATAATGTTTATGCTAATTCTAAGCGATTAACTGAATAGTTTCGTGTATGTACAAAGAAAACGCATAGATATTCTTTGTCCTACATTTTGAGTATAGAAGTACTCATAAATAAACTTAGTTTTTTAATATTCCATATTTACCATTTTGGTAAATGGGGGAAGAATTGAAAAAAATACTTTAACTATAGCAACACTTTCAGAGACTTTTGAGTACCTTAAGGGAAATTCATAGTTTTAATTATAGAGAAAATTTAACGAAAATTTTGTAAGCATCACAAACAATTCATTATATAATCAAACTGATATTATTCAAAGATATTTTTGAATTCCTATTTTGATTCCCTATTTTGCATTCACAAGGTTTTAGTTTCAACTATCTCCGGGATTTTGATTAATAAAAAAATTCTGTTAACAGCTCAGTTAACGGTCGTCGAACTAATTGGTTGCCACTACAAGAGAAAGCTGATGTATTTCCCATCACCATTTACCAAGATGCTTGGAGCAAAATATGCACAGCTAAAATAGTATTCGGGTACAAGATGTTCAGTAAGAAAATGTCAAATAATAATATTCTGTTCTCAGATAGTCACAATTTTCTTATGTTCATTGGTTTCAAATAATAATAATCAAATCGTAAATCACTAACCGATTCCGAAGGACCGTCCAAATTTCACCTCCAAGACAGGCTTCCAATAACATGTAGACATACTTGTTGTCCCGATATGTCGCATACAATCTAAATATGAAACCAAAAAGATTTGCATAAATATATTGAGTGATGAGAAGATAAGTTATAGGGAAGATAGAGATATTTCCTGTGGTCAGACTCCCATATTAAAATGTTGATGCATGCTAAATGCTAGAAATTAGTCAAAATCGACCTACCCTTACTTATTTTGACATTGGACAGTAAAATGTTAAAGCAAAGTACTATTACTTGATCTCACCTATTGAATACACAAGTTCGTAGAGCAACTGAGTAAAGTTTAAATCCTAAATGATCTGTAATAGAAGTCTTAAAGCCGATAAATTTTATATCAGATCAAATTTAAATAAGAAAACAATCATTTTCAAGACAAGAACTTCCACATTAGCCTCGAATGACTCTTTTATAGCAATTCTGTTAAATGACTGATCGTAAACGGTAATAGAATTCCGTCCGCCTAAACTCACTGCAAAACAGCAGACAATAAAACACATAGCCAGAACAGAGGAGCTAAATTTAACTGACAGCCAAACGTTACAATTCACGTCTAAATGCTCCTAAAGACACTGCTTTTATTCTAAATAAAGTCTTGCCGGTCGAAGGGACAATGGACTTCAAGATTGAAAAGCCAAAGTGACATCTACTGAATTGCTAAAATCATATCGTTTCAACAGATATTAAGGTTACCATATTTGACCGTGAGTCAAAAGATTTGTAAATTGAGTAGCATTGTACTAGGTCAAAAGATAATGGCCTAAAGGCCCAATGTGTCACTGAGAGCAAATAAATGAACGCTCTAGGGATATTTAAATTCTCTATCACTTGGATATAAATAAAACCACTGGACTGAATTTATTGTGATTTCTAAGTAGAAAATAAACAAAACCAGTACCCATTAAAGAATGCTCCCAAGGTTTACAAAGGATTACCTTGTGTCATTTTGGATTAGGCAGGACATTTAGTTGATAAAGCTGCAATTAGACCATTTAGGAGCATATAAATTTATATTTACAAATAGAATATAAGTGATGCAGGTCTAAAGATGTGATTATAATAGACTAGTATCTAGGTCAATCTTAACAAGTTTCCAAATCACCTTCGAGGGGAGAAATAAACGACTTTTAGAGTTTATTGAGCATCAAATATCATTTTAGGTAGAGAAAAGGCATCCTAAAGATATTCTAATTTTTTAACTTAGAGTCAGTCAATTCTACTCATACAACCAGGCCTCCATTCAAGTTCTACTACGTTTCAGACTACAAGCTACGCAAAAAATCAACGCGCACTGACTCCAAAACCTATTGCTTGACCATTTAATTTTCATTATAGATAAAGACCTTTTTGCTGGAGATCAGACCACTACCGAACTACTATTTAGTAAGCTATCAATCTGCAAAAGGAAAAATAGGACATTATCAGGATATTAAGCGAATATAAAGGCAATCTGTGAGGCTCTGTTGCCTATCTCGAACAAGGTGCGCAGTCTTTTAATGTTGCTGGTAAACCAATGGTCAACTTGGACGTTTGATAAGTCTGAAATCATGAGATTAATGCTCATCGGTGAACATTCGGCGATTTATATGATCAACAACACTTGCTAATGAGATAGATGGCAGAATATAAATTTTTCATGAGGATAACTTAGAATACCTCCCTTCTACTCAAGTCAAGTGTTCTTTGTACTTTGTACTTTATCAGGGTAAATAACAACCACCTAGAAACTTCGAGCACGAGAAGGCATTCTAAAATAAACTTGACTCATTTACAGCAAATAAAAGAACTTTGACACAAAGTATTACCCACAATTACTAGATTCTCAACGCTACGAACTCTATAATCTGAAGTGATGTATTAACGCATAAATACGGATGAGACAGATAGCCGCCGACACAGTGAAGAAATTAAAGAAATTACGAATATGTAATTCACCTGCAAACGAAGGATGATTTGATTTCAAACATCAGATTTCGTTCTGAGAAAATGTGCTTCTCTTGTCGTGTGTCCACAATGTGCTTCTTTTTCATACATTTGAGGGCAAATGACTTTGTTGGGTCATTTCGTAGTACCACCTAAAACGCAAAAAGATAACTGTGTAAATTGCAGGTAAAGGCATTTAAAATATTACAGAATATTTTAGAAACGCAAGAGGTTAACATATAGATGTAAATATACTCGAATAGCACATTCTTCGTTAATGAAAAGGGAATACAACTTATTAAATAAAACAGACAAGGACTTCGATAATTTGTGGTCATTACTAATTTAATTAAAAATAGAGAAATTAAAATTTTAAAGAAGTAAATTCATTTCAATGACCAAAATCTTTTTGAATATGCACTAGTAAGGTGATTAGAAGGGTTTTAGTCAGCGATTCCAAGGGAATTGTAGATTATTCAGGTTATAAAGTAGGGGTAAAAATCTTGATCCAACCAATGATATGTGAGTAATTTGGTAGCCTAAAAGATTAAAACTGTCCTTGATATAAGTTCATCTCTGCCCTATTCCGGTACGAAAAAAGGTGCAAAATTTGAACAATAATGTTTTCGGTTCTGATTATAATCAACAAATAAAACCATTATCACTCTAGTGCACTGAGAAGGCTTAACTTTTGTATAAATTCTTTATGACCGTCTAGAAAAGTTTATCATAAATTGTTTAAATGTCCCAGTTATTTCATTTAAAACTAATAAAAGTGTACTAGTATGAAAACAAGGAATGCTGTCCATTCTAAGAAAATCTTTCTAGCTACTGATAATAGAAGCACATCTGTGAAACTAATATTTTTTTCCACTTTATTTCAATAAATTAATTTAAACTAAAAATGGAATATGTTAATACCCTCAAGAATTTCTAAAAGGCTTCAAGAGCATTTTTAGTGCCTTGAATAAAGACGGAACTCCGATTAACAAACCTTTACTATGGAAGTACGCTCCAACACTTAAAGTGCCTTTCTATTCAATAAAAAAATCGAAACTGAAACTAAGAGGATTCTGTGGATTTAAAGAATAAGGGAATAACGAAAAAACATGAGGAGATCTGTGCAACTCTTAAATTTTGCCAACTAATTATGCTGCCACTATGAAGATAAAATCTAACCGCTGTTTGTCATTCTAAATTATTAATATATTCATTTATTTATAATGATAACGTGCATTAAAGTAACCGGACAAGCCGATACACAGCAAAACGAATCATTAAGAGGAAAGGTAAAGAGGATCTGATCCAACAGATTACGAATTTTTACTCCTTCACCTATCGGTTCAGAGATATATATGCCCTGCTAACTCTAACTCTAGGATACTATCAAACTTAATGCAAAATTTGGGGATGACTTTCTGATATATGGCATTTTGACTTCCTCCATCTGTATATCACTTAGGGCGACCGTAAATTGGGCACTGGAAGTCCTTGTTGATCCTTGCGTCTGAGAAACAGTGATCCTGCCGAAAGTGGAAAGCATTACTTTCTTTTCCGCGGTTGGCAGCTTTGCATGTCACCATTTCCATTCGGACTCCTTTGAGGGGAGACAGAAATTAATATTCCCGGCTGTTTAGCTATGAGAAACCAGTCAAATCACGGACTGTCTTGGCGTACAATCAATTTTTCTTATCCATAATAAAATAAATACCCAGGCTCCTTACTTTCACCTCTCATCTTCGATAAAACATTAATTAAATAACTCTTTGATCAGAGATAATGACAGATGCATACCGAAGATCAATTTCATTCCGTTCTTAAAAGGGAAGGAGTCTGATTTAGTAGTAAAAAACTTTGTAGGACTATCAATTCATCATGCAACTTCTCAATTTAATTGAGTCAAAAACCACATTTTCGCGTATTTAATGTAATAAGATCTCAATGTACTTTTTGCGCCACCCAAGTATGTTGTACTTTTAAGAATTATATTTCAAACACTCCAGAATGGGGTGTGTATGGAGAATGGCGAAGATTAGGGGTGATAGGTTATCAAAATATAATTCTTACTCTCCTCTTCCATCATTTTATTAGTACATTTCAATTTAAAAGCCATGGAAAGGCATGCAAATCATTGACCTTTTGACCCCATTCTAATTAAGGAATTTGGATTGACGAAATGGCATCGAATATGTTTTTACCCGTTACAGTATAAAGGAATGTTTCCGATACATTCACTGTCTTATTAGTACATTTCAGACCAAGTGCCATTAAAGCACCATGGTAACATGCAAATCATCAAACCCTTAGCCTAATAAGAACTCGCAAGGTATAAAAACAGGTGATGAAAATGTTCGTAAATTCCACAAAATAAATAATATTTTTAAAAAGAAAATAATTCACATAGATTACATTTAGTATGCTTTTGCAAATTCACTTTGAAAAGTGCAACAATTTAAAAAAAAGGATTTGAAAAATTATTAGAGTTGAAATAACAACAGAATAAGCAACAAGTTCACTTTTGCTTCTGTTACAAAATAAATCACGTTCAGTTTTAGTGTATCGTTAGAAGAATAAGTATTTCGTTGGATTTATATGATTTCATTTATTAATATTATGATAAAAAGTAATAAAATATAAATGATTTCTCCTTCTTTAAGGAAGAAAACCCTAAGCTTCATTCCGCATGTAAATGCCATTCAATTCCGAGGCGATCATGGTGAAAAAGGAGTGATTTTATGACTATTCATTTAAATTTAAATAATATTTATAGGTTTGTTTACAATCCAACCATAAAAAGCATTTAGCTGTTTCAGTACTCATAAAGAGCACACATTTGCTATCATCCAAGTCACTATTTTATTTTTAGGTTTCAGTGAACATGCAGTAAATTCAATTTAAACATCTATATATGCTATTTATCGATTTATTACTATTTTAAAGGATGTCTGTTATAGCTTATTATCTGTCGCTTAACTAAAATTTGCACTCTTCAGCCTTCTAGCTCCTATTCTAAACCACATTCTCTGTCTTCTTTCTATGTAGTTTGCGATGAAGATCATCAGTAGAATATCTAGATCCTAATTATTCTCTGATGGTGATTTCTAAGTATTAGGTTCTTTCCATCAATGTAAATAATCGGGAAGTAAAATCGATCAAGGTAAAAATATGATATTTTATTATCCCAGTATGCCTATTTTTATAAATTAATAATTCAAAGAACTATAAAATCAACTGAAACAGGACGGTTTTGAAGAATCAATAAATCAAATATTACACAAAAGACAGTTTGAAATGCAGTCTTATTCATTTGCTTGAAGGTATTGTATAAACAGTGATAGCCATTAAAATACCAGAATGGAATGAATTGCCCTATAAACTATTAAAATAAATATCCAAATAGCGAGACCGTCATTTTATGTAATGTGAAATAGATTTATTCATTAAACTGTGAATCAAAATCCACAATCATCTAAGGTGTACCCTACGAACGCAGATGGTTTGATTGATTTATAATTATGCTGTTCTCATCTTCAGATTGATGATATATGAAATAAATGACCTCAAAGATATTCTTTTGTTCAACCATTAAGGGAAAGACAAGCCACAGCAAAGAGAGCTAAAAAACTATTCTAAAGAGATTCACAGAACGAGCACATGATTATAATTAGTAACTGAAATATCAGATCGCTCTCATGAAATATGCTCATTTTGATATATATGAGATGTGAATATTTCAGATATTACTGAAAACCTACTGTATTAGCAATCTGACTAAGCAAAAGTACAGATAATATAAACTCACGAGTTCGACTCTTCCAAATCCACCGATTCCCAGTATGGCAACAGGCACGAGATCTTCATACTTGATTGCATTTCGACCGGCAATTGCTCGGTTATTGCCCACCAAAGTGTCCGAATCCACACCGGCCATCTCTGCACTCCATTTGCCAGCAGGAAGGGTAGTGACTGCAGGGAAGAAGGGTGAGAGAGCTCCCATACCAGAGCCAGAACGACCACTAGATGTCGATACGGCTAGTCCCGGAGTACCATCTTCGAGGGAGGCTTGGGAGGCCATTGATGTATGCTTCTCTGCTGAGCCGAAGTAGTCTTCTCCGTCTGTGGCTGGGGATTGACTGAAATGGGAAGATTAACATTCTAATATGAGTTTTAGATATTGCAAAATTTAGTTGCGTTTATGAGAAATTAAGTGAGTTCCGTTTATTGTTTGCTAGTTTACAACGCTAATATGCTTTAAAGCCTACGTTTGTCGTCTTTATCTGCCATTCTCCGTTTTTAATATAGATGATAAAGAGGCACCATACCACCCTCGCATTGTATTGGGAATATTGCTTTGATTTTAAGTACCCTATTATCAAGTCATCGCTTAGACAAGATTTTTTTAAATGGGCTAGGTAATAGTACCGCTAAGATAAAGAACGTCAGACTAAAACGAGTGTAAATTAAAGCCTCTACATAAGTAGCTTATTATTAAGTCCATATAACAAAAAAATGATTAGTTTGTGTTCGTATTATAAATATGATTTGAACATAAAAGTGTCTAGCTTTAAATAATACCGATACAAAATAGGAAGGAAGGAAAATGTCCCTTCTTGAAGAGAAAGGGTTTCTCTGGAGCAAGAGTTTCAATTTGCATCTTCTTTTTCTTAACACCTTCAAGACCTTTTCTAATGGAGAACAGATTTTGAGACAATTGGGAACAATTGCGCCAATTTTCATGGCTTCATGATCAAATATTTCACGATCCAGCTGTAAGCTACTTGATGTTGGAAGAAAGCTAACTTCTGAAAAGTTGGATGAGTTTAAAGAATAAGTGGTTGCACCGCTTCCATCGTCATTTTAGTAGGACGTTTAACCAGTATATGCTAATATTTACATTTCTGAAACCAGGTAAAACTTCTTAACTTAGCAGAGATCACTGAATTATGTCATTCAAGTTTGACTGTTCTTTTTTATATTATATAATTAGCCCTAAAATGCAATAAAAATACCCTTAAATTGTGGCGTAACTTCCCATTAGATAGCCATTAAAATTTTCAAAACCGTTCGCTATCTTGACTACCTCAATGGACTAGTTAGGAAATTTTTTAAGAATAAAACAAGGCCGACCCCAAGCCAAGCAATCATTTGACTTTTTCAGTGAAGTATTTAGTTGCTCAATAAAGTGAATTTAAAAGGAACTGTTAAACATATAAAATCACCTATTAAAGAGAAGTTAATTAATGGGCAACAAACTGATTTTCAAGGCGATCACAAAGGTAAACATCTGTATTGGGATATGTTCTATGTTTTAAATATTTTTGAACTTCAATTGAACACATTGAAGGAAATGAACAAATTTCCTGCAAAATGACTAAATGAAATATACTTTGAGAAAAATACTGTTTACTGTGGTTAAATAAGTGAAAAAACTTCACTTAAAGAGCACTTTTAACCTCTTTACCATACTGAAGATCCTTTCAACTCTTCATCATCTTTTGCCGTTGGTGATTGATTAAAATAAGAGGATGAATATAAGAACAGAAAAAATGCCTAAAAACATGTACAAAACTTGTTGGCAATTAGGCTAGGACCATTTATTCTTCACTAACACTAACGTAAAGATAACTGAACTCCAAATCTTAGCCTTTATATTACGTCCCGGTGATTGTAGCATAAATTAAACAGGGCGTTGTTGGATAACTGTGGGCCTATGAAGATCGAATCGCCTCAAGCGAATCACACTGAAATTATTCATATTAGCCTCGCCTATGTGCAAAATCAAACTACCAGCGAACTACATTAAATTCAGGGCCTAAATTTGCAGAGCACCGTTCTTTGAGGTCACTCTTTTACTTTTTATTAGCATTCACTTATTCAGCCATGTGAATATTAATTAAATTATATAACCTTTTTGAACATTATTCTTTCATAAGTGAATGAATTTAGTATACTTTTTAACCTATAGTTGACACATTTGTAAACCAGCTAACGCCCAGATGGCAAAATTTGAGTTATTCTAAAGTGCTGTTCGTTGCATGTTATTAGTTGCAGCACCTTTTAGAATATTTCTAGGTCAAATACGTACGCGAGGCTTGGCGCGAAGCGATTAAAAAGAAAGTTTGCGAGTGGACGAATTCTGGATTTCTCTTATACCCAAATACCCATTAACTCGCACTGACATAATTCTCATGGATATTCATTTGTTCATAATTTCTACCACTCGTTCATAGAATTTTCTTCATTTTTTATCAATTTAATCCTTAGGAATAAGGGTTTCCTTGCAATGGAACATTAGCAGCATAGAGTTAGATAACAAGGAAGGAGTTATGCTTTTGTTAGATATACAAAATGATTTATAACTGAATATGTTGGAGCTTTCAATAAACTAAACATTTCTAAGATCGATTGTTCGGAAAACCATATTCGATTTTACTTATGTATGGTCAAATCTCGTGTAAAGTAAAAAATTTCTTAAGATTTGAAAAAGGCGTATCGAAGAGAATATATTTATAGGAAGTGAATAAACTGTTAGTATAGATACAAACCTAGGTCCTCCAAGATGAATTCTATTATTCCCATTGAATGCCTTTGTAATAGTGCACACAATTTCAACCATAAGTTGGATGCAGTTTATGTATCTCATCACCAAATTTGAGGTATACGAAGAATACAAATGAAATTTTATTAATGTTACATACTTAACTGATCTGATTCATTTTTTGAATTTGAATGTCTCAAGATTTCCAACAAATAACAATCGAAAAGCCCATAATAACTATCGAATTGAACTTGTTGTTTTCTAAGTGAAAGAAAACAACAAGAAAAAGATACATTTACTAATGTATCAAGAAGGCACAAAAATCCATACGGATGTGTAAGTCTAGGCTATTAGAAGAAACAAATACACCCACTGAATTCAATCAGCTGGCCAATACGACTTGAATACATTTGCAGACATGAGTTCATTCAGTAATCCAGAGATCAAATATTGGAAAACATTTTTGTTCACTTCAGAGTTCAAATGAGGAAATACTCCTCAGACACAACCTTTATTCCCCACCTATGCTCAACTCCTTTCCATCACTATTTCCAGACATTTTCGCTATTTTTCCTGATTACAATTCATTATTATTCTGCCTTGCCAAGGGCAATAAAAGTAGACACCAAAGGCGGAACGTCTAATCTTCATTCCAATTTGAAACGTGTTCAACCTAAAACATAAAATTGGATTAACCCTCCAAATGAGTCAAGGTATCATTTATGACTCCCAATCAGGGTATTGTACAATATACAAGTAGTATGTCAGTTTTTTTCAATTTGTATGAATTTAATGTGTTAAAAAGGCGGTGTACAAAGAACACAGCAACAGCCATTGAGTTGGTAAAATTGTGGCAAATTGTATTCCAAAAGTAGATTAAGAACAGTTTTGTTAGATTTAGGTGAGATACTGGTTCTTCATATTTCAGATTTTTAATCGTAATTTTCAAATTAGATCAAGTGCTTCGTAATGGATCCGAAATATAGACTCATTTATATTTAAATTAAAATCGCCTATTACATCACTTCATTGAAAATTTGTAATTAGTTTTAAAATAACTTAAGGTTCTTCAGTGCTGGGCATCTAGCATGAATGCAAGGGGCATTATGGCGATATTTTAGTCTATGATTGAGCATTATGTTATAGGAAGTATTGTTTAAAATTCACAGGCAAATCTTCGTCGTACATCTGATGTAATTTTTTCTAAAGTTTACAGTTGAAAACAGTACTTGAGAAATTTTGCAATCAACATGAGATGCAAACTTTTTCCCAAAATCTTGCAAAGTACCAAAACTTAAATCATGAAGTTTAGTCAGATCTATGTGTCGTTGCTCTGGATAAAAATGAATGAAATAATGTATAATGACTTTCTAAAATGCAGTGCCACAGCAAAACATCAATAATACTTACATAATATTATGGAGCAAATTAGTCTTAAAAAGAGGTAAAATCCTATTTCAAAAGCAAATACAATGAATGTTTGATTAAAATGACCAATTATACCGTGAAAATTGAGCAGCTGAATCATTTCAAACATGAGAAAAAGCATCTTATATCATATTGACTCGAGGCACAGGCACTGACCTACAAATCGATGCAAAACTTCTTCTGGATAAGGCAATAAATATATTAATTTTTATTAGTTTTCATGAATAAATTGGGTCGTTTTTGGAAGTTATCTAAATCTACTAAGCTAAAAGTAATCTTTTTAAGATTCTTAAGAGATGATTGTTCTTACTCAAACCTAATGTTTCAATGAAAAATGTTTTACGGCTTGCCAAACTCACAGAGTTATATGTTAACAAATATTTTTTAGGTAAATGGAAGCATCCTGAAGTGGTTCTTATGGGAACTTCCAGTTCTACCAACCCAGTTAACAATCGGTTCGGTTGGCCATCAACATCAATAGATGTGCACTGATGAACACACAGCTTGTGACCTCTGACTTAGCGGACTTACTCGTTGACCACTATGCCAATAATATTAAATCAAATTCGTATTATCATATGTTACGACAACCTTATACCACTATTCGTCCTCAATACATGCCATTGCTATCAAACCTCAAAAGTCGAAGGTCTAAGAATACTTAGTACTTTTTGACCTTCCAGATAAAGAACGTATGTTGCCTTAGAGAACCTGAATTTCAAAAAAGACAATCTAAAAACGGACATGTCGACATATCATAGTTGGAAAGTTTGTTGTTATTTAACCAAGGTTATGCATTGATATTGTTTAGGCAATCTGGTTTGACGACCTGGTTTACCTAACCTAGGTGAAATCCGACTCAGACGTTTATTTCAATGTTGGAAGAGGTTCTTAAATTCATACTGCTCATCGAAATAATCATTCTAAAGCGAATATTTCTACATTTATATCATTATATAGGGAAGGAACCCGAGAAGTAAAAGTCGCATGAGGTCTCCAAATTCATTGCTTAGACATTGTTTAATTAAATATCCCATCATCCTTCAATAATAAAACAGTTTCATTTATTTGAACTATGTAAAACAGCAGCCCTAGTTTTGGTATCAGCATCCTTTATCTTTTGCCAAGGAATTATCTTCAAACGAGCCAAAGACAAATGTCTTATGTGCCCGCACATACATGTAGGAAAAAAGAGAAACTGTACAACGCAGTGCGGTTTTATTTTCCTCTGGACCCTAGAAAGCACGTTAGACTACCCCAAATGTACAGTTGCCTTCAAATAAAATGTTTAAAATTTCATGCATTTACTCAAGTTATCATCTTCTACATCGGACAAAGTTATTTAATCTCATCTATGGAATAGAAACTGAGCAGAGGTAGGACGAAGTTTTTGGCAACATATTTTACATCCGAGATACAATTATCAAGCGTAGATAAAACGTAACCATATGAACTACGGCGTTTTTACCCATCGTTAAAATTATTGCTTATCTATAAGTTTTCTCACGAAGAAAAGCCTTTGGGCGCTAGATAGGCCCTAAAAGTCACTATTCAATTTTATATTAAATTTAAGAAGTAAATATACCTCTAACAAAATTTTCTCTAATGATGCACAGAAAGCTCAAAATCCTCCTTTTGTGAAGGTGAAACATCATACTCAGGTAATCCAATTAAAGATGAGCGAATTTGACTCTTAGATGACGCAAAAAGCACTATTGATATTGTTAATCGCACCTTTGACAATTTAAAGAAAATATTTTAATTTAAAAAGAGATAAAGATAAAAAACTCGCCTCAAAATACTCCGTCTCGAGTCGTCATACTCGCGAGATTTGATCTCACTCAGATCACCAATTAGATGAATGAAGTTTCTAGAAGGAGCAAAAACCGAAAAAAGTCAGTAAGTCACCATGATCAGATCAGTTAAGGAAGATAAGCTGATCTAATCTAATCCATATTAGAATATACACCATGGATACAAGTCACAAAAGATGATTTTATGAATTTTCATTGCTGTTCAGTTATGACTCAGATTTTGGACTTATTGGTAGCCTTCGTATAGATGCGACTGCGGGACTATGCTTGTACCCTCCCCCGCCTTATTGGCTTGACCACCTTCAAGGTCATTTTTCCGTCATATAATTATACTAGGACAAGATTTGCCTTTTTATTCTTTATGGGTAGTAGGAATACACTTGAAAAACATGTCATGGGTTCAAGTCCTAACGAAATGCATCCACCATCACCATGGTAGTGTATTATTTTTAGATTCTTCATTTTGACGTTCGATAAAACTTTTACTATTTCAAAAAAAGGAGAATACCTGATTGTATGATCGGTCCAATATGGGCTCTTTCTAAAGGGTTTATCCATCATTAAGGCCGCTCAATGACCTGGGTTTGAGTCCAGCCGAGAGTGAGTTAATTATCTGGCATACGAGCTTTTAGTTACGCGATCGTTTTCTCAGTCAAAGATTCAATTTTTAAATTTTTCCAAAAGTTACATTCCTTTTGTCTAATTAAAAGGAGTAAGTTATTGAACACAAAAAGGTTAATGTTTTATTTTCGATTTGAGCATGGCGCAGTTAAAAATAACTTACGATCGATCGAGACAAAGAACATGGACTCCAGGTGGCATGGCAACAACGTTGGCGCTACGCTTTTCTCGTCTATAAAAAAGGAAAAAGAGGGGGATTTTAAATGCTTTAAAACTCAAAATGCATTTTTATCGTGTAAAAGCCAAAAAGGCTATACAATAAAATTAAAATAATTAAATTTACAAAAGATTCTAATCCAAGTCTACATACTGAAAACAGCATGTTAAGGCAAGAATTTTATTTTTTAATCTTTATGAAATGTTGAATTGTTAACCAAAAACTACTCTCCATAAACCTTAATAAAATCAGTGAGCCCTTGGCTGGTTATTTCAATAATAATGAGTTTCGTTCTAAATAGCATTGCTATGGGTAATAGTAATCTACCATGTTCTTTAAAGGGGAGGCCTTAAATGAACAGCGATACTGATTAATTTCTTTAGTATAAAATTCGAAGGAAATAGATAAATCTTAAGTGGATGTAAAAACGGTACAGTTGAAATCTTAAGCTTGTGGGAGCAAATTACATCCTAACCCTCCACATTTATCTGAAGATCAAAATAGTTAAAAAACTTCAGTTTCAATAAAATCGTTATCCCCCACTGAGTATTTTGAATTTCTCAAAATTTTTTATACATAAATCAATGCTACGGCATTTCAATGTCAACTTGTAAGCGCAAACAAGAAAAGGCCTTTTTGATAAATAAAGAGAAGGTATTAGCAATACCGAAGGATAATGAGACATTTCACTCATTTTACGCAGTTCTAAATGATTAGTAACTATAAGAGACTGTTAAAATAACACTCACGTATAAAGAGCTCGTTCTCCAAACCAATCTCCGGCTTCAAGTATTCGTATGTCTTGAGGGGGCTCACCAGGTGCTTTAGATTGAGTTACTTTCACCTAAAAGAAAGTTAAGTTATTTGAAACTAAGTTCTGCCTGTTCATGACCGTAAGAAGATATGAGTTAATTAGAGTGACACAACTGATTCGTCAATTTAATCTACTAGTCAACAAGCTCCGATTATCGCGGACACGAGTTCGATCAGAAACGCTGAAATTAAATCTTGAAAATTGAACTTTTGAAGAATAAGCTACTACAACATTGAACTTCACTCCTTATGGAAAAATCGACAGCTCATTGTTTCCAGGATTCAAGTAAAAGAAGAGCCTTAACATCCTGGCTTCATTACGTTGAGGTATGACTCCTTCATATTGCAAAATTACTCTTTAGTCACATTCTTTGCGAAAAATAACATTGAGTTTTTGCTTTTATGTCTCTATAGCTCAATCCCTTACCCGTCATATTTAGACGAGGTTATCGATTCTACTTTTTTCTATAACTGTTCTGTTTCATCTACAAGCACATGTGCACTCACAGCCTCACGTGCGTTCAAACTGTTGCTAACTTCTGGCTACAGTCTTGGCGCCTACGATCCTGTTTAATACCTGTTTCGGCTCTCATTGGACTATACCGCCATCTCAGATGCTATACCATGAATAAACAAATAAATAAATTAGTAAAGAGATGACTGTATAAATTTTACAGTCATACACACCCTAGATGGAAAAGTTAAAGGGCTTGTCATTGACTTCTGTTTACCTTTACATCAAACAGCTTATAATACAATTACACTATTTATTAACCCGGTGGACATTAACTATGCATTATTATTTATACAAAAGCGAAGAGCGACAGACACACTAACGTGTGTCGAAAACTTCCGCTTTACAAATCACGACAAGACTGGATGCCTATTATGCGAATAGCACTCGAGAGATATGTGGTCTTATCAGGACAGCATTGAAGCGTGTTTGCAGACAAATAAAATAGAGTCGCGCACACCTTTAGCGAGTGAAAACAATGAACAGTCATTAAAAGTACGCCGTCACGTTGTGATGCAGCTTCAAGTACTTTAGTAAATGTAGATTCGGAGCTTTGTAAAATATCCACAGATAAAGGACACAAATTGATTGAAAAGTAACTCCACATATTTTGCGCTTTTCAGGCACATCCTAAATTGTCGACACATTGTGAAGTTCGGAAACTGTTTTTTGAGTGTGAAGATGGTGGATCATTCCAAAACAAAATCTGTTCAGATCAATGTTCAGTAACTATCGTGGAAACCTCAAGGTCGAAGGCTCTATAAAATGGCACTGGGCGTTTTAAGGATCGGCGGAAAGAGCTTATGCACATTCTTCATATGTAATTGTTATTAGACAATCTGGATAATAATTAAATTCTTTGAGTTTTAAAATAGGTCATTACGTCTCGGTCATAGTGCAGAGGAAAGATGATGGAAAAGAGATACGGTTAAATTCTGAATTCATTTAAAATTTCTATTTCGAGAGAATATCTACTTACTAAACTTTTCTTAAACAAAATTTGAAATATTTACCATAAAGAGAGTGTACAGCAAGCGTCATTACCTAAAATAGTAATTAATATAAAGCAATATATTTTCTAACACATTTAACACTGCGATTTGAGACTTAAAAGTTGTAAATGAAACGCAGACTTTCGATCCTATGTACTATATAAGACATTAATTTTCCTGAATACCACTCACTTCCTAGGTGAATAGAATTCAACTAAATATTTTATTCTAGCAAATGTGAGTGCCTATATGGTCACGAAGAGACAATAAATTAATAATTCTTAAAACATTACGGTCTCTGTTAACAAAATTCATATAAATAAGAGGGAAAAGCGACCACATACTTCCAATCTCGAGATTTTGAAATTGAAGTAAAAAATTCTCAAATGCTTAAATTTAAAATCTCAAATTATAAACGTCATACAACAGAATAGCAAGTCGGGACGAATATTAATGCATTCTTATGACAAGTGTTACAGTGCGACCGAGTGAATTTGATATTAACCTTAATTATTATTGAACTGATTTAAACAATTGCTATTCAGCTAGATGACTCTTAGGCCTATCTTCCCTTACTGAGCAAGCCGAATGAACAGTGAATTGTTCCTTTTTTCCTAGCTAAAGCGGAAGATTGCACCTTACCGCACTAGCTAAATGTGACTTGCTGGATCAATTAAGCCTAATGTGGCGACAATAGTAGCCTGGCTATGTTAGACAGCCAATCACAAAAGGCGTAAATTACGCGATTTCTTTTCAACCTCGAAAATCACTGTCTAATCACATGACACGGACATAAGACGTTCAAAATTAATTCTATGGGGAAAAATGGACCAGGTTTCAAGATCATTTAGATAGAAAATGTCATAATCGCGCTTACCTGTCCAGAATGTATAATGAAGAAGGTTTCGCCAACTTCACCTTGCCGTATTATGTAATCGTTGGCTGGGTAGTAGATCTATTAGAAAAAGACAAAATAAACAAATTTATATATAAATTTATAAATAATAGAATACGTTAAATTTCACATTGGTATTTTATTTTAAATTACAAAGCTTTTGAGAGCGAATTTAATAACTTACAAGCTCTAACACATCTGCTAATTTGTGAAGTTTTCTTTGTGAGAGATTTTTAAAGTCAGAGACACTAAAATCAGAAGAAAATAATTAAAAATGTAAATAAATTAATGAAATGAGGACATAAGACAGAAGGCAAATTCCCACCTTAAGAGGAATTGAAAGTTTTCTTTGTGCTTGTGAACGGAAGAGTTCATCATAATCTGCTGATAAACTCTCCGATCCAGTGTCCAAAACTTGGAATTGGTCAGAGCTATAGAAAATATAATTAAAATTTCGTTTATATATTTAATAGCGGTATCGATAAGAGCAAATCCTAGCCTATATTGAGGTAATGAGTTTCTAGAAAGTGTTCCCGGCTGGAGGGAAGGGAGATAGTTCGCTGATTTAGCAAAAGGACATTACACTCGGCCATCCTGCCTTTTACTACAATTTAATTTAACTGGGTGTAAATGAGATAATTACACACAGGATGTAAACCCAACGAATGAATATGTGCAGTACGTGGGCTTTGAACAATACCGGCGCACCAATAAACTTTTATACACTCGATGTCGACGCAAGACCACGACACAGCGTTTGATATGTGATGGATCAGTTTATTCTCACACTGCCGTCAGGTAAGGCCTAGATCGACACAGGCATTTGATCAAATTTAATTAACCATTTATTTATCAAGTTCGCACATATGATGCACTGGTTGGATTGGTTGTTAAATTTTGAAGAGAAGCTGTAGACGTTATCTTGTTCATTATTTAGCTCAAATTGAAAAACACTTAGCGGAACATTTTTTACTATTTTTGGATGTGTACAAAAGATATTTACCTGCTTCCTTCCAAATTGTCTTTGCTTATCCTCAAAACTATCAGGTGGTGGAATAAAATTGATTTTAACATCGATAGTATAGAGATTGGGATTTTGATAAGTGACGATTTTGTTATCCTTGTCTGCATTATTCTTATCGTCCCATGTCCACAACTGTTAGATGACACTTCTTCGTGCTATCGACCTCGCTAGATATGCCTATGTATCCTCTCAGGTGGTCATTCTGGATGATTGTATGTTTAAAGATAAGATATGCCTTAATTAAAGCAAGTTCGCTTCAAGATATGCTAACATTCTGATGTCCTGGATCTTGTTAATTCTACTTCTATTACTATAGAACCCAGGATAATATTTATTTCTTCACTGACTGTCACTGTAGAAAATTTAATAACTAGTTGTCACACACTAATTTTTTAATAGAATCATTAGATATTTGTTTATTCTTTAAAATAAGCACATTTTTAACTCCTATATAAGCCATTTTTCCAATGAAAATAGCACCCAAACCACCGATTCATCAGAAAAATCCAGCCAAAGCACGTGAAGCATGCTTTCATATTGATTTGCATTATTTAACGAGGTCTCTTAGATGCCAAATGTGTTTGCTAATTCAATGGCGCGGTAGTAGTTTCTTTAAAGCAAAGACGCAAAATAGCAACTTTATTTTATTAGCAGTAATAGCGTATAACGTTTCGTACATGTTTCGAAGTTATAATTTGTTTTAATTAACACAACGGAAAAGGCACTTGGACTTTTACCGCTGATATATGAAACATTTAATAGTACATTTGGAATGCCTTTTTCCACAAAAATAACATTTTGTTATAAATATAAAAATAGGAATTTTATCAATCGATGACCAATATTGTCAAAACCACAAATTTTAGGAATAATTTTAATTTAAACTTCGAATAGGAAGGGAAATTAAATCACCAAAAAACAGTTCATAAAATAAATAAAAGTTATTCCCTTTGTCCAGTGACAAAAAAAGCAAACTATTAATTATCTTAGAACTAAAATTAAAAAAACGAAATTAATTCTAAGGCCGATTAAGTACTAACCAAATTTAATCGTCCTTTACATACATATATATATATGTATATACATACATATATATGTTTCATTCAATCTGTTAAATGATAAGGATTATCAAAGTAAACGGAAACAGATAATTTTATATAGATTAGAAGTCGAACTCGGTGTCTTTAGCAAAGAACAGTGGTCTATGAAAATATCAAGCTTGTCTAACCTAAATTTAATAAGAGTCAAGCAATAATATTCCGAGAAATTAATCATAAAACTATAAGTGTACTGATGGCGGAGTGGTTAACGTGATCGTCTTCAAAATCGGAGGTCAAAAGTTGAATGCTCAACGGTACACACGCATACACACAATGAGTGGAATAAACAACCACACAGGTTAATTTTGGCAAATAAAGGGACTGTCAGATCAGTGTTGAAGAACGTTTTCCCAATGAATGACCGATCCTTTGACTTAGCTTTTTATCAATCCAATTAAACACAGTAGAAAGGGCTACCTCAATTCAAAATCTTTGCCTCCTTCAAGCCCAATGAATCTTAAAAAATTAAGTTTTTTTCTAAGGTAAAAATTTTAGCTTTTAAATTTTTATTGGAGTTAAATTTGAAAGGCGAAATCAAAGGGGTGAAAACATACCTTTGACGGAAGCAGTTCGGTTGCAATTGTAGAGCAGTGCCATCTCCCCAAAAGCTCGGCCTACTTCCATTTGACCTATTACCTGGTCGCCCTTGAGCACTTCTAACATACCCTCTGAAACAGATAATAAAGACATTTCAACAAAAATTCCTTTATTCATTTTATTAAACTGCTAATCAAGTAGAAAAATGGAGGCGAAGATTCTGAACTCTTTCTTAATGGATAAAGCATTAAAGGTAACATAAATGCAATAATATTCAAGCAGTAGTATTTCACACAAAACAATAGCCTCAAGTTAAACTAGTTATATTCAGTAATGTCTTTAGAACAAGTTTGTGAATTCGACTTAACATTTACTATTATAAAACTTTTAAACATGTTCGAAAAAAACAAAATGCTTCATTTTTCGCAAATTAAAATAAGCTAAACATTTTGTTCAATTTTTTTCTTAAAACAATATCATTTATAAATAATAGTAAAAATCAACAAAAGATATTTGATAATTTGCTTATATTTTGC
>CAADRB010000031.1:2363722-2384491 GCA_900708905.1 Hymenolepis diminuta
ACTAAGCTTATACAAACTTTTGGTAAGAGTATTGGATAAGAACCACCACACAACCTTAAGAATTCGTGAAATGCCACATATTTCACAAACTAGATTTATTTTGTTTGATATTAGGAGAAATCTTACATCCCAAATTACTCAAGATGGAAAAACGGATTGTTATACCACCTCCACCTTCATTACTACAGAGCGCTTAACTTTTATATTTGCTGAAATTTGTATCGTTAACTTGGAAAAATACTATTCACTGAAGATGAATATTTGGACTCATTTCATTGAGCTAGGGTATGATCAGATGCATCATAAGGAGGGCAGACGTGTGAGCATAATTCCTAAAAGATATCTACTGGTATATCATCGTAAGAGGCAGGAATTCTGAATTAGTATGTCTTTATCAAGATATGTCTCAAGGCCATTAAATGAGAAGCAGAGATTGATAATATATAGTCATGTCATTCATCAAATTTGTGCTAATGAGCTTGAAACTCGTAAATTCTGATCTTGAAGGCTAGTTAACCATTATGCCATTAAAAATATGCATCTATTGGTAATTAGGTCTGTAAATTGAAATTATTTGTACATACTTGATTTGTTGAAAGGCCAATGACACAAAGTTCCTGGATCGAAATCCTTCGATTTCACTCCTTTCTGCCTTTCGTGAAAAATGAACACATTTATGTCCAACGAACCCTAATTGACCAAAATTGATCAAACTTTCCTAATACAACATTATCAAGTCCAAGACGCCGACATTATGGATCGTGCTGTTGAAAAGGACACGGAGAGTTAAATCAGTTGAGGTATATATTTGACCTTAGCATAGACTTAAAAGATGCACATCTTGGATCATTACGTCTTTCTCAAGATAAGTTCAATACAAAACAGAGAAATAGCATTCTGAACCTCTCCAAGGAAAAATTCGCATTCTGTCACCACTTATTGGCCAATATTAGCTTTTACACTTAGTCAAGGCGTTAGCTGATTGTTCATCGACAAATTTCAAACCTATGGATGATAGCTTTAAAGAAGTGTTCTTTAGCCTCTACGTCATCAAAGACGGCCCATATTTCGTTTTAGCTAATCCGGCTCGTTCAGATTATTCAAACAAGCCTGATGCTTTCAAAGACCTAACAGCATGACGAGAGCGCCCAAGTCCCCACCCATGTGTACACAAAATTTTCGTAGGCAGAATGAATCTCTCGTTCTTGTTCTTCAATGAAAATGGGTGCGGCCAGGTAAATCATTATGCAATTTGGTTTGTTAGTTGTTATAGAATTATGAGAGGGGTAAAGGCTGCTACTACAGTTGCTGTTGCTACGGTTTCCGTCAAGCGCACACGAATACAAGCATATATACTGGTGTCCAGACGCAAAAACGATCTCGCACTTTAATAAATCTCTTTCGAATACACGTATAGCATCATCTGTGTTGTATTTGGAGCGCGCAAACAAACTGAATGTCATATTCGCATAACTAGGCATATCCGATAACCACTCCGGAACTTGTAGCTAGAAGAGGCCTATTGCCATGGTATATAACTAAACTGCTCACACTCACACCATAGAAATAACCTAGAAGAGCAAAAAATTTCGGTGGAATAGGCTCCTATTTAAGAAGTTAAATCAAATAACAACATTTATCTAGTTAAGATCTGAATTAAAAACCGGATAAACCATTAGCGTAAAGAAATTGGTAACACAACCACTCTTCCATGTTTTTGCTATCGAATGTAGGCCTTTTGGTATGATCTTGGTGAAGTGCAAAATAAAGAAAAACAATATTCATTAAATAAATGCCTCCATATAGACTCCAGGGGTAATTAACAAAATGTCAAAGCTGCAGAAACAATCAAACTCCAAACTCCTTTTGTCCACATCGTGCCAAAGAAAACATTCACAGAACAATCAAATTACTCTAAGCTGATCTCGCATTATCACCAATGACGAAGCAAACATTGATATTATTTTTGATCATGGGGAAGAATCATAGCCTGAGAGACTGCAAGCATAAAACGAATAGGAATGGTAAGTAAGAAAGGGTAAGACATTTTGGGAAATTACAAGAGCTATGCCTTAGCTGAATCCAGGAATCATACAAGTATTCGTGCTTTACCTCGGACATAGCAGGAAGGACTGCTATTAAAAAGTCAAGACTTGATGGTCTGATGCTTAGATTCTTGAATAGAGCTCATAGGACTCCGATTCGATTAGTTTTGGCACACTTGAAATACGTCCACAAGCTCTATCCTCCCAGCAGTGAATTATCGACTATCAGATTTTTACACTCACACCTGGGAATGCAATATCATAATTGTTGCAATTATTGACTGCACAGATAGTCAATCAATTTCCTTATCTAATGCTGCATATAAAGAATCGTAACTTTAGAGTAAGGGAGATCAATACTGTCGTGGATTTAAATGCTCTCTATACTCTCTTTTTCCAGGTCTGGATCGTGAGAAGCAAGGTAGTCAATAGACGATATAAAAGCCAATTCTTGCTAAGGTAACGACAAGTGCACTTGAACTCAACATTCGGCAGAATCTTATTTGTCTGATAGAACATGTTCCTAGCGTTCAGATTAGAGTTCACACTCTCGGTATAAGCTTTCGTAAATATTCCCGATATGATGAATCATATACAATGATTGACAACAATCTTAAATTCCGCCTAAATTTCAGGCAATAAATAAAAGTGGGTTTGTTTCCAAATAAATGCCTTCCATTGATAGTGAAGTATTTTAAAATTGGCGAACAAAACATGTAAGAAATGAAAAATAAAAAATATATTTTACAAAAATTTCAGAATATTTTTCTATTACAAGAGTTCAAATGCAACCTAACAGTAAAAAATATTGAACTGTGAATTGGGAAATGTGGTTGAACAACAATAATTAATAAATAGTTAAACATACTTATTTTCTTTAATAAAATGAAAAAATCGTTCAGACCATATTTTAAAACAAACCTAAAAAGAAAATCCTTGATTAACTTAGAGAGGTTACACAAAATTTCGGATTCAAATTCCACTCCGACCTACACCATCGTAATAAAAGAAAAAGGTCTTAAATATAGGGTTTATTTAACTTATCCCATTGTGCATGGAAATAGATTTAAAGTCTGCCTAAATCAAGGCTTTCAAGAGTAAAGCTCTTCATGACGGGGTAATTTTATTTTGAAAATGCTGATTTTGGAAACTCATAAAATCCCAATTTACTTTATTGATTTTATGCAGACTAGGCTTAGACACTAAAAAACTACCTATTATCAAATTACATATGGTTTATTTAAAAAATTCTACCCAGTATCATCTAGGCGCTTTTAGCAGTCTTGGAATAAAAATTTATGGAGATGGCATGACAAACCAATCAATTTAAGCAACTACTTCATAAGCTCTGAACATCGCAGGCTCGATATCATCCGGAGTGCTTAAGAGCAAATCATGAAATCCTACCTTTTGGAAATTATTCAGTAAGATATACCTATTATGAAGCTGCATACAGTCAACTTAGAACGGAACTTAAGAGAGTTTCCCCCGCATCTCCATTACGTCAACTAGTAATGATTTACATTTATTAACTACTTTTCAGCTTAAATGAAAGGAATGTTAAAAAAAAACAATTTCGAGAATTCCCACTCCAATAAAAATAAAATTACGTTAAATATTGACTAATATATTATTTCCAGTAATTTTGCGGAAATTACACTGAAAGAAAAACTATGTTGCCTAACATGTATGTTATGCAATATCAGGCAGTAATCGAATGGTTGCGCCATATAATACCTAATAAGGGGAGAAGAAAGTAAAATTAAAGGTTTAAAACCTAATTGCCACACCAAAGTAACAAGGTAAGGGCTTAAACTTTTTCACTTCCAATGTCCCTCTTCTAGGTCTTTCTACTTTAATGTGTTTTGATATTAATGTTTCCACATTAAAACCTTTTCCAAAAAACTTGACTATAAAAGATGAACTTTTAAAAGATTTTCTCTAAATCTTTCTAGCAGAATTAATCCAATTTAGAAATATGACTCGTTAACAGAAGTGCAAAGACAAGCTAGACGCCTGAGTGGGGATTTCGGCTGAAACTGGTTCACACCACAATATATTCAAACATGAAATAAAATGTGCAGTTGGCTTATATTCAGTGATCTTCTTTTGAAGCTACTGAAGTAGAAAGAATGAAATATAGTGCAAATTCGATCACCGGTTGTATAATACTTGAACTGAAATGAACATTTAAATTTGCACGAACATTTCCAGTTGGTTTAAATTGATAATCTCTAGCCACTTGAACTACGTGAAGCTTACTTGAAAGCACCAATCACTATCATAATTTGTGTTTATCTCGCCATTCCATATATACATATATATTTGCCGCAAATCTACAATTCATAAACCTCTGCTTATGCCAATTAATCGTTCCGTAATCGTAAAACAGAAATTATTTCAAACATCCAAACAGAAAAAAATTTAACGTTTTACCCTTTTTTAAAGAAACCAAAACGAACATTAGAAATTTGTGATTCTACAGTTTGATATGCACTTAAAACAATTCAAACCTAAGTTCCAACCAAAATTTTCATCTTTAGAAATCTCATGGAGAAAATATCTTGAGAACAACAAGGTATCAACCACAAATTGACCTGTGAAAAAATTTTTGCTTTTTAGAGTCAAAAACTTGCAACTTAGCTTCCACTCTCAATTGAAGGCTGAAACCGGACTTTGATACGAAAGATAATCGATCTCCTTCTTCTACAGATAAAATTGACTATGTTAACAGTACAGGATAAAATTTTGCTTAATAGTTACTTTATCTTAATTCCAAGAACAGTTAGGAGAATTATTCGGAACTTGCACAGAGTCCTAATCTCCTTAGGATATGATGTAATAATTAATAATAATTCTCAAGTCTGTTTAAGAGAGCGTTCTCCAATGCTTATATCGGGGTAAAATGGTTCCCTAGTTGAGAACCATCCTCAACATAAGCCAGACTTTACCAGTGCGGTCGACCATTCCACTCACTAGGTGTGCGCCAATAGGAGTCGAACCCGTGACCTCTGACAAACGCGCACGCTGACCAGTGTGCCACCGAAGTAGAACATAATATATTAATTCATACTTGAAAAATGACTGTTATAATGGAATATTTTTTCTGGTTTTTTATCTTAAACCATATTTTATACGGTAGATATTTTTTTAAGAAGCTTTATTCTTTCAAACTATCAACGTGATAAGTACAAAAAGTTCAAAGAGTAAAATCCATTAATAATTAATTTTTATTGAAAGAAATCTTGAAATTCAATTGAAATCAGTATTGCTATTAAGTTCTGAAGATAACTCTCAAAATTTCTCTTCGTAATAATAATTAACCTAATATGTTTATAAAATAATACTCTACATGACTCAGTTGTATTCATATTGGCTTTCGAATCCCGTACTAGTTTTTACCTTAAACTAGCTCCTCCTTTATATGGTTGCGATTTTTTAGACAGAAGCAAAAACATAGACTAGTAGACAACAATAGCACCGACAGGGCGAGACACAAGGTCGCTCAAAGGAATTAATAGGGGCTAGTAAAAAAGCTCCTTCGCAGTCTAACGTGACGATAAAAGTGGTTTTTGAAGTGAAAATTTTCTAATTTCAAAAAGGAAATAAAACTAACATGTTGCTGACCTAGAGAATATGGTGAAAGAAAGCTCACAATTCTGAGTTGTGTAACTCAATTACCTGTTTATAGGGGAAATGCTATTAATATCAAACAAGATAACATTGTGTCGCTGAGATAGATCAAATGAAATATATGCATTCTTTCAATTACAAAAACATATCATTCAGTAAAGGAATTCCCCTTATGAATAATACACAATAATCAAATTGTGGAGTTAAGTGAAATCGTTTTAGTTGGGCAAACAAAAGCTAGAGAGATGGTAGGGCTCCTTTGACTTATCATGACAACCTTCAATACAAACAATTAATTATATTAGTAAAGCGTAGAGAGAAAAAGACACTCTGGATGTGATAATAATAACAATAATAATAGGAAGGCGGCAAATTACAAAATTTCAAGATATCTGGATGTTTCTAATTTTACACAAAGGAAGCCATCATCTATCTGACTGCCACCCTCAACAACTGATAAAATGACTGAAAATAATTCTGATTAAATTTGATGATTAAATTTTACAACTAAACACAAATGATAGAAAAATACCAGCACACGACACCAGATTTTATCTGAATCATGTTGTGATATGAAGTTAATAATCAAATTTCTAAAATATTTCACGCTTGAAAACAAAATACCCATAGATTCGATGTTAAGATAAACCTGGAAACACACATAGAGATCGTTTGAGACTACTAATACAAAGTGGAGGAGATTCAAATATACAGTCTATTATACTTGAAATATACATATATACATTCTCTTAACCGTAATCTTCTATTAATGCAAGCGACCTGACTTTTTCTTTAATATTTATCCTTGGGTCAATACTTAGGACTGAAGAATGAATTACAAATATCTCGAACCAAACCCTCGTAAAAAATACGACCAATGTATTAGGTGAATCAAATAACGCATTTTATACTTTCTAAAAAATCAATGATTCATAAATATCTTAAGATTTTATTTACAAAATTAAAGAGCTATTCAAACAAGTACAAAAGTCTGTCATAAAAAATGAATTATCATATGAAAGTGAAATGAAATGACAACAAATGCAAACAAAGAATGAAGCACAAACCTGCAGTAACGTAAAGCGCATCCCCTGGTTCACCCTCACGAATAATGAAACATCCCTTATTCACGCGTTTTTCGTACATGCAAAGAACAATTTCCTCTATCTGGCTCTGTTCCAAGTTATTAAGGAAGTCGTTGCTTGTAATCGCATTGTAAATCAACGAGCGGGAGCTGAAGGAGCAAATAAGTAAGCGTGTTAGAATCAAATCAATTGAATAATCATTAAGTTAACATTTATTTATTCATATCCAAATGGTAAAGTTAGGTTACAAGACATCAGAATAGCTGTCAATTTTTTTCGGAATTATTTGGTAATATTCTTCAGCAGTGATTAAAATAAATCCTCCAACTCAATTATACTTCCTCAGTAGACAAACTTATTGTGAAAGTATTCGTAAGTGAATATCAAAATTCAACATTCCCAATTGCATATGAATATTGAAAGAGGGAAATGCTTAGACATTGTAGAAGCGATATATATATATACCTATAATAGAAATGCATACAATATAATAAAAATGCAAATAATTAAATCGCCACATGCATAAATGGGGTAGTTGCTGTAAAAACAATGACGGTTGAGCCGTGTCCCATCAGAATGTTATCTTTAATTACTTACTAGCTAAGCAAAGAGTAATCTATCCCTAGAGCTTGTGAAAAGAATAGAATTTGATCAATTTTGAAATAAATGATGGCTAAGTTTAATAAACGATGTAAAATGGTACAAAAATGTCGATACATATTCATTAATTAAATAAGGATCAAACTCCAAAAGATGAATGCCACCTTCCTCCCCCACTTTATTACTTGTAACTCAAGCGTTTTCCTTTCGGATAAATAGATTTAATATCAATTTTATGAATAAACTGATGACTATCATTATGCATCTTCTGGTTGCTCAGTCGAAAGCGAAAAATGATTTTATAAATCTTCTGATTAAAAGAAAAGCTCCAGCTGATGGTCATGTAATACAAAAGATGAAGGTGGCGCTACTATCTGATATTTGTAACTTAGTCGATTCCGGTGTGAGTTTTCTTGGACAATACAACGGAGTTGAACAGGATTATAGAATACAAGATTCGGAAAATGTAAATAAATGCAAACCTTCACTCCAAAAACCAAGATCTTCTGCGAATTTTCCCACACATGTCTTGAAGGCTAAGCTCCAGCAAAATGGTTTGGAAATCTCGGAATGAAATTTTAAGGTTCAACTATTGAAACTGCATGAACATTTTCGTGCTCATCGCCATTTTAAGTTTCGCTCTCCTTTAATAAAAAATAATGAATAAATAAATCCAGGTCGCATCTTAAATATGACATATCGTTCAAATGGACAAAATAAAAAATTCCGTCATTTACTGGTAATAAGAGAATTCTAAGGAAAACACCATATTTACGGCTGTGCATTTTCCTTGCGAGTTTTTTTCGACTCTACCTTAAATGCAGAAATCAGTAAAGATCTTAGATAGTCTGGTCTATTCAGACAGTCACTGTTGGCTGTCTATAAAAGCCAAACGAAATAGATCTCTGGACACAGACTCATTACTTACCTTCTAAACGCTACTTTATATTTTCCAGCCATTTATGCTTAGAGTACAGACCCTGTGTCTCCAGCCAAACCAAGCTTTCTCTGGGTAGCTTACTTCTATTGAAATCCTAGTTAGCAATAAGAAGCTTTAATGAAGCAGATCACTATTGAAAATCCCTCATCACAAAATATTAATCAATGCATTTTACTTCAGTCTCATTTAAATACCATCCTAGGGCAGTACACACGGTCTTATTAGGTCGTAAAAGTTATTTTACCGTCGGAAATGCAGTATGCACCTAATTGTGTAACGGTATGTGTCTCTATCTAACATAAATTGGGGTGTTGTTAAGCCCCACCTAATGACGCAAAAAAAATTATATTTACTTTTCCCTCAACACCACATCTAAAGGTCGATTTTGGGGTGTTATGTGGTGTTTCCCACAACTAAACCCTACGATTAAGTATCCTTTTGTTCAATTTCGTTGACTTCCAAAATATATCAATAAGCTGCAATTCTAGCATAAGCTAAGTCTTTGTGGCAATCGGATGATCGATATATCAAATGTTCAGACTAACTGTCCGCCTATTCCTCCGTTTTCTCTGAAAGCCGCTATGCCAATCATTAACAAATGGAGTTGTTAATGAGCCTAATTGAAAAAAGCTCTTCAGCTATTGGATTTTACTAGAGTGGAAGGTCTAGCTAATTGGTTAGAGAATGAATGCTAGTGTATTTAAATGACCCTGAGAAATGAGCCAATGAAATGCAGCTTAAAGTATGCCATTAAATTCCAATAATTGTGAATGTGGCCTAATTGGACTGAAAAACAAGGCAAATAATGGAAAATAATTTGTACTGATGTAAATTAAAGGGCAAATTAAAAACATTTAAAAATGTATCTAACTGTATTTCAAGATATGGAATGTCCTTTTTCAAATGGCATGAAAAGTATATTTGCAATAATTAAATTCCAATTGCCTAAGTCAGTCAAATCTATTCCATAATAATTTTTAAAAAGTTTCAAATGAAAATAAATGGAATGCAATATTTCATGATGTTGTTTATATAAAATAAAAATACCTTTCTAATAACAAATATTCATATAAATGAAAGAAACAGGATATTTGTGAAAACAACGAGAGACCGACAAATTCTAAAAAACCATCTTGAAACTATTCAGAAGGGTTAGGTGTTCATAAGCATAATTAAATATTCCGTTCGGAAAACAAAATATCGATCACTGATTAATTCTAGTCATTAATATAGTTTATGAATGATGGATTTTATCTGGCAAAGATGCAAATCACAGCTCTTCAAAGTAACCATTCTGTACCTGTGATGATAGGAATTGTGCCACCACCCGTCTCAATCGTCTTATCTTAACTAATCTCACATCGAAATTAACCTCTAAAGACTTCACTCACTACCCGATTTGCTGATAAAATTTCGCCTTTCAGGAAATGAAACTCCTACTTTATATTCCTCCTAAGTAAGTAAGCCATACATCTTGTCCTATTCATAATTATTAACTGAATAAAATAATTATTTTTCTATTAGCTGAACAAAATGAATTTGATTTACAAGTGATTATCGGAAAATGCTAACCAAGTACGGAAGATAATAAGTTAGAACCTTCTGAGTTTAAACAGCTTCAATCCGGCATCCATTAAAACGAACCAAGATGACAGGTTTAGCATTAGTCTCGTCGAAATTGTTTATCAAGACGTTTGAATACCCATCAACAGAAAGAGCTAATGTGTAACTCACTTCCTCCCCGAGGGTGGATATCAGGATGTATGACGCTTATGCGCTTATTAATAACTAAAACCCCCACAAAAACGCATGTCGCATCTCATTACTACCTAAACGCGCACACGGTGATTTAAATTAGACAAGGTTTACGTACACTTTTCACTGAGGTAAAAGTTCATCGAAACTCTGGACACAATATTAATTAAGAGGCAGAATCGAATATTCTTCGGTCTCCGGAACAGAATTCATAAAAATCTCTGAACGAAATAGGCTCTTCCGCTATTGCGTTATGCCACTATTGTTCTTCAACGATCTGTAAATGAATTTACATCACTGACCCACCAAGCGAACCAATCAATCCCAAATATCCAAAGCTATAAATTAACTGTGGTACTTTACTAATAGAAGAAAGTGGACCTATAATTAAGCTAAAAGTCTTCCGTCTTCTTTCTATTTGACTTCAGCGGAAGTACACCAAGATTTTATAAATGGATACATATAGTTAGATAAGCAGCAGCTGTGCTGAATATTACACCGTTCATAGAACAGAGTCCATAAACTTCTGAGGATGGAACTCATTTTTCGGAACTTGATATGGAAGATTACCATTCTTCCATACCCATATTATCACTACTACATTGCTGGTCATCCAAACAATTAATCAATGTAATTTATGCAAAGTTGTGTACAAAGTCTTGTACTTTTTTACAGAAGGAAGAGAGGTCATCTTTGAGCCACAAATCTTCTGCCTTCCTCTTACCTGGCCTGAGTAACATAATGACGCCCTAGATCACAGAGGTGGACAGATTAAGCATTACCAAACCTTCGTATATAGAATACAATCCATAAAATTCAGCGAAAGGATTTCGTTCCTTGGCATTGTAATCTTCCGCCTACTGTTCTTTCATATGCATGGCTAGGAACGAAGTATCCTAACTGCTAATAAAATAACTAACCAGGCTAACCCTATGTGCCTTCATAATAGGAAGACCAAAAATCATCATTGAGCTACAATTCGTCCGTTTTCTTCCTACTGAATCTGAGCAACTATAACCAAAGTATTCTTCAGCGATAGTCTAGATTATATAGATGTCTGCGTACTATTTAACTCTGCAACACGTTCGTCCGCACAGCACAATGCATAAACTTCTATGAACGGAAATCATTCTACATTTTTATTTGATTCCCCTATGCTTAACAGAGGGAAAGAAATCTTTTCTTATATAACTGGTTAATCAAGTTAGCTAGACTAGACAATATTATATTACTGATAAAAGGAAGAAAAGTTGTCAGAAGCTTATAAGTTTTCCATAAATAATTAGTAATATCTAAGAGATGGTCTAGATTATATGAGTGACTGCAAGCCATTTCAAAATTTGAATCGAATAGAGATGCCCTCGAAAAACACATCCCACATAAAATAGACGCAAAGAAGAAAAATGTACTTTTGATTGGCTTTACCGCTGTGGAATTCCAGTACATTCCACAGCATTGTCAAAACACGCTTTAAATCCACGCATGCCTTAGCTGATTAGATATGACAATGCGAAAAATACCCACTCAGAGAGAAAACATGTAATTTTGAGATTGTGTAATTTTGATCGTTAAAAGCGTGTAGGAGAACAGATGTGTTTGTCGTGCCATACACAGCTTGGGCATACATATTGAGGTAATTAAAAGTGTGATTAAAAGGAGAAATGAGAAGAAATAAAAAAGAGACAATATGAAAAGACTTGATCAGGGAAATGATCAGTCATCAAACAGTCAGTTGTTTTTTGACTTCCTTAAGACATAAGGTTCAGTCAAGAGAATACAATCATCTAAGATTAAAACTTTTCGTATATACAAGATGACTGAAGTGTAGGTCTCCAGTAAAGATCGTCAGACTTTTAAGCGTTGATGGCCATGTTATCTTTTTGACGTGTCATGTAGTATACCAGCTGCAGCGGCGGTGAAGGGTCATTACATAATTATATGCTCAGCTCAGTACGAAGATAATCAAGAACTGTCATGTAAAATCCAAGGTTACAGAACCCAGACCATTTGAGAAATTGGAGGCGGTAGAGAAATGAATTTTTAAGAACAAAATGTCCTAACCGCAACTGTAGATAAGTAAAAATCTTTTTTTTAAAAACTAAAACCTCAAATTTCCTTTTCTCTTCCTCTCAGTAAGGATTTTATGAATGCTTCCCACCCCCTCTTCTCCAGATCAATTCATCTCTCTGATATAAACTTTCGTTCAAATAGACTAAATATAAGCGAATTTTTAGATATAAAGTAAATTTAAAATCAAATCTCATGCGATGCTGTCTGTTGTATATTCCTACCTTATACACAAATCTGATTAGAGATAAAATAAGTTAACTTTTAAAATAGACATTTCTCATTAATCCTGGATAATGAATACTGGTTCTATGAACGCACCGAATGCGAGCAGCTACTGTAAACTTTGTGAAATACAATTCTCAACATATTTGTAACATATACTAAGTGAAAGCTATAATCGATAGAAACCACAATTTATGCAAAATAAGCATGAATACGGGAGTGGCATCACCATGCAATTTTTAAACTTGACAGATAGTCGAAAATGTACGATTTTTCTACCTTCAGACTAATTAAAATTATTTTGTAATTTACATTATAATTTGTATTTTCATACAAATGAATGTAAATCTTTGCTCATGGAAAAATATAGTGCAAATATCTCGTGACAGCCTCAAACATCCAGGAAATAAAATCATATAACACTTTCCTTATGTTATATTTTAATAATCAAGCGCACTTTGTTTTAAATAAACGATTCATTTTGATCAAACAAACGAAATAAGAATAAATTTCGAATGCCAGAGGCCATATTAAAAAATGTCAGACAAGGATAACATTGGAATATTTTTTTCAAATTGCAGTCCAACAATTAGCAAACACTTAAAATCAAATGCCAAATTCTACAGATTATAATCAGTCTTCTAGATTTCAAATTCATGCATCTACTATCCGACTATTCCATTACAAATAAATGAATTTTTGTGTAAAGGATCTGGTGAGTTCCACTATGCCCTGATCAGTGGATTCCTTGGGTACTATACGAGCTGGATGTGCTGTCGTATGCTCATTTTCCCAGATCAATCTAATGGTTAAAGAGCTTTGAAAACTGAAAATATTGCCACCAGAAATCCAAAAATCAAATTCTCAACTGTAAAATCTAAAAAAATTAGGTTGTATTGCGATGAATATATCCAAGAAGTAAAAGAGAACGATCTCTTCCTGCTCAAAAACTATACACCATTAATCTTGCCCATAGGTGCTTCCCCAAGATTAGAAAATGTAAAAAATATTCCCTTTGGGTAATAATAACAGTAAACGAGGAATACTAACCTGTGATCTTTTTCGTAATGCACAAATCCAATATTAGCATTTCGGGAGACACTTTCACCACAAACTCCCTGCTTTTTGACACGTGCAAGTGGTCCTTGGGCTTGGGGTTGAGGAGAAGGCATCATGGGAATTTGAAGAGATCTTCCCTCTCCATAATCTGTGGAGTCATTATTAACGCCGAAATTTATATTTCCATCGGCATTATTATTTGCAGCAGCAGCATGATTGGTATTATTTGTGGGAATATATTTCTGATCCAGAACGGATCTCAACTGATCCACATCACGATTTCTGTCACCGACTAACCGTCGTAAACTCGTGACTTCTCCAGTTAAATGGGCAATCTGAGCATCTCGAATGGCTATCTCCTCCCGTAGTTGAGCTACGAGGTTCTGAATTGCCTCTATGGATTGTGGTTGCCCGTCAATGAGGACACAACCTGAAGAAGTGATAGGAGAGACTGCAGATCTTAGAACAGCCCCAACGGTTGTCAAGGGAGACCCTATTGACGCAGTTTGATGAGGAGGAATAGGAGGAGGGATCGTGTTATCATCCGCAGACCACCGAAGATTCAAATTTAAAGCAGACTGAGCAAATACAAGAGGGGAGGATCCCGTGGCGAGAAAATTGGGTGAAGAGGAAGGAGGAGGCGGTGGGTTAGGAGATTGTTGGTGTCTGTCTAGTAAAGCTGGAGCTTGATTGTCAAAGCTATTGTACGAAGCCATGTTAATAGTATCTTGATTCTTAGGCAAAACTTAACAGATAAATTATCCAAGGTTATAAATCCATTCCAGAAAGAGAGGCGTCAAAATAATAAGCGTGTTTCAAAGCTGCATCATCTCAGCAGAGGCAACAATAAGAAACGAAGTCAGCGTACGCATGCAAAGTGGAATGACGAATTGATTTACCGTGGCGCGTATGCCGGTAGAACCTTACATCTACGTCCCCACCAATCAGTAACAAACTGGACAGTGATTGGATGGGATGTGTTGGCGAAGAGTTACTATTCGTTGGCGCAACCACGCGAGCACTTTAACAATGATGCGGAGCATGCTCGTTCTATTCGTGCACGCACAAAGATAAGTTTGGATTTTCACCACACGTGTTTCAAACCCTATCCTTATCCGACGCCGAATCAACAACAGAGACACTCTCGCTTACTGCCTCGAATCCCAGTGTTAGTGTACTGACTACTCCAACTTCTCTGTCGCGCCTCCCACTTAAACTAATTAAATAGTCGACATATATTGTAACCAACGAAGTGTGTATGTGTATGCGTATGTAGATTTTTCGAGTGGCTGTCCATCAGCCTTAATTTCTCAGGTGCATTTTTAAATGAATCAGAACAGATTCCACTCTCCATTTAATCGACAATTATTGAAACACAAACGCATCAAGTCATGACGTTTCTCTAACTACATGATGTAGGTTAAATTTTTTCAGTTTCGTCTGCTGATCGACAAAGAAAAATCATATCTAGAGCTCTGTTTATCAGATAATAATCGAGCATTTAATCGTTTCAAAATTGGGACTTCGTTGAATTTAGGTGTGGCTGAATTGTGGCATGAAAGGTTTTATGATTTTAAAAGCTCTATGTCTGAGAAATAAATAGGCTAACTCTGGCTTTAGCGCTGGCCAGATGCTACTGTCCGGACCTTTTGCTCTGATCAACCAATAAGAGTAGAAAATTTCTTTATTTCACCCAAATTTTTTTAAAGCCCGAGATATTAGGAGAAATTTCTAATTACCCTATCTTTATAATTAGATCACTGCATTTGTTGAAAAGCTGTTCTATTACCGAATGAATTAGAATGTTTTACCATATATAAGGCGAAATACTTAGTAAGATTTCTAGATTATCACTAGTTCGTTTTCCATCAGCTATCTCGAAATGCCTAGAATAGTAGTAGTTTACCGTTGCCATCCTCTCACAGTCTAATCTATTAATCTCGGACAATTAATTATTTTATATATAATCTGAGTTAATCAAGAACTGGAGATGGCCTATCTGTTATTAAGGCCTATCTGATGGATTTGTACATATTCTTAGTGTAATTCCAGCTAATAATCTCAAAATATCTGTGAAAATAGCAGTACAGAGCAGAAGTCACATTTAAGGATGCTAGATCTTTCTGGAAATGTTGCTTCAGAAAAACTGTTCAACGTACAGGGTTATTCATTTGTTCGGAAAAACAATCTCATAACTAAAAGTTATTTTTAATAATAAAAAGGAAGAAAGCATAAAGTAAATGTTAATATCGTCAAGGAAAAAATATTAAATAAATTGCACACTTTCGTTTACTCCTTGACAGTTTTGTATTAGCTTTCTGTATAGTAGCATACTGAGTGGAGGGAAGAATGTGAAGATTTCGGCCAAGGACTTCTAAATAAACAACATTACGATTGGCCCCTAGCCTTCATAAAATCATCCAAATCTCGAGATATTTAACTGGAAGTGTTTGGTTGACAATTATGCTGCATATTGGTTTGAATTCATCCGAAGGCAAAAGAAGACGTCCATTCGGAAGTGACCAAGTTTAAATCATTGAGTGGCAGCGCCACTCCCATAATTATGTTGAAAAATATAGCAACTGCGCAGTCGACTATTAGGACACATATTAACACCTTTAGGAAATATGCGAATTGCACGTCTAAAAAAACGTAAAAAGTTGAAAGTTTGGGAGTTTTTAAGAGTGAATTTGACAATTTGGATAAGTACAAGTGAACTTTATTATGTTAAAAATGAGCTATTATAAACTGAAAGTTCTTTGGCTGTCGGAAGAGAAAGGTATTTCGAGATGGGCATGCTCAGATGCTCAAATTAATCTCCTGTTTGATGGACCTTGAATCCTGCTGGTACTAGTGTTTGAACTCAGGTACTTCAGGTCATGATGCAACTAACTATATATGTTAAGCTGACTGGTTTTCGATAATTCTGAATTCTTGTGAAATAACCTATTTTATGCTTTGACTTATTCTTTACCTTTCCCTTAAGTTAATGCTTTCAAAGCCTTTCGGCTTTTAAGTAGCTTTCAAAAAAGTTCCTTTGGAATATTCAACGCATACATGGAAAATAAATAACTCTTAGGCTACCAAAAATGACTGGATATTAGAAAAGGTACATATAGTTCAGTACTCCGGTGGCACAGTGGTTAACGAGCTCGTCTGCAAAGTAAGATGTCACAAATTTGATGCCAATAGGTGCATACACAGTGAGAGCAATGGTTTGCCATACGCAGTAAGTTTAACTAATAAAGAGGGTGGCAGAATTGCGGCTTCTCGTCAGAGGCTGAATGATATTATCTAAGATGAATGCTGGAAAACACGTTCTTAGTATACGCCGGTGACGCATGTCCGCTAAGTCAGAGGTCACGAGATCAATATTCATCAATGCACACCCGGTGATGTGGTTAGACAACCACACTTGTTAATTCCAACCAATAAGGTGAACGGTGGATGGCGAATTTCTCATCACAGCAGCTGCAGGAGCCCAACTCTTTACCCAATTTAAGTGCTTGTGGCACTTGTCCTAGTGGGCTTGAGAAATTTTCCTAAATAGACCCGGGAAATATCGATAGATATTTCAAGAAACTCACTTTCAATCTGTAAACACCAATGTGAGACAACTTAAATGTTGCACGGCATAGGGTAGAGTTTCAGGACAATACATATTTAAACCACGACCTGAAATAATGCTAATGGTGGGCAATTATTTGCTAAAATGCATTATTTCCCTAGGATTATCGACCAGATCCATACAGTTTATGTAGTTTAAATGTCTCAAAGCGGAAAATTTTAAATTATGCAAAAGGCGCCACCTCATGAAACGGGTAACCCAATTCGATATCTTTCAAATTACCTTAACCAGTGTTATAGACGAAAAAAGCATTGGTAGCCATAGCCAAAAATCGGATGATCCCCTACATTTATTATGAGTTGAGATATTAATTTGTAAGATATTTGCAATGCTCTTATCTGACTGTCTTGTAAATTTGATTTGGACATTTAGTTTGCTTGAAAACACTTGCAAAATATAACATGTGTGTCCCTTTTGGGAATGCGACCATAGATAACCACAATCGAGCACTTTCACCCAAGGACGAAATGTGATTGGCTAGTGTACTTGGATGCGAATGGCCGCGCTTACACAACAGCCATAGCCAAATAAGCTTTCACGTTATGAGAGCGGAACAGAAACTGTGCGGTCTTTTTTCTGCTTTTCTAATCCGCTGATCAGAAAGAGATTCCGATTTTATTAAGAATTCTTGAATAGGCTGCAGGAGTAAATAATTTGCTTAGCTCTGACGATCATAAAAGTTAATTCAGAATTGAAGCTTTCGGTTTAATTATGGACAAGAAGAGATCATTGCTCAAGAAGTGTCCTTTTGAAATATTCATAACGTTTTGGGTTTGGTTCACGGCTAAATAACCCAATTAAGTAAATTTCAATACGGATTTCTTAGTATTTCAATTGCTTTAAATTATAAATATATGCCATAGCTTGAGGCGCCACCATCTTAGGTTACAAGCCCCAAGGTTAAATATTGCCTTTAATTGTTCCATCACATAAGTACCGAAATCTGCATATTAAATTTCTAAATCGTTAAGTGTTTTGGGCTGAGGGAGAGTAGAAATTGTCATTAAGCCCATTTGATCAACGAAAATTGATCAGTTAATGTCCGCATTACAAATGAGACTTGGATACAAAGGTGTATAGATTTAAATATTACGACTGGCAAATAGGGAGGAAAGTAAAATGTGAAGATTTTTTCTCAAAAAGTAATGATATCTCTGGCGCTAGAGTTGCAGTTTGCGCCCCTGTGTCCTTTACATCTTCATGGTCCGTGGGAGGATCAGTTCTATTGGAGGAGAGGGACTATTAGGGACAATTGCGCTAATTTCCATGAATGGAGACTTGAATTCTCTTGCAGCTTCATGTTCAAATATATCGCAATCCAACTGAAATTTGATTGAAGCCAAAAAAAGATAACATCTTAAATTGCGTGAATTTAAAGAATTGGTGGTTACACCACTCCCATCTTCATTTCAGTAGAGCATTTATCCATTACAACTTAATATTTAAAGCTGAAACAGTCCAACTTAGCAGAGCTTTTGATCTGTATTCACTCAAAGAACAATAAAAGCAAATAAATAAATATTTGAATACCCGAATTTTGAATTAGATATGCTTTGTCTGAGGACTAAAATGTTTAAAAGTAGTTGAGTGATACTAGCTATGACGTCTTTAACATAGATAGGCTCATCTGTCCAGATCGGATGACTCTGATAGGGTTGAAAAGTTAGGTTGCCACTTTTACAAAGCTACAAGTGTCCAGACCTGAGCCCCTTTGGGACAGAATTGATTGGTCTTCCCGTCAGATAGTCAAGAAATATAAGTATCAATTATTAATAAAATTCAAAAGATTCCAATACTATCCCATATTTATTGTTTATAAGACAAAGATGCTGCATACGGAGGTTGGTCAGAGATTCATCAAATGAAGATCTAGTCAACATCGCAGTGAGTTAATAGATTGATAGATTAGCAGAATCGTTGAATCTGGAGACGAGATCGCAAAGAAATCGTTCAAGACGGCCTTAAAAACTGTGCTACGGATTCAAATCACGAATCACAAAGAATGTTGTAGTAATTTCAAATAATTAATGTAAGTGATGACTGATTTGCTAGTGGATATATTCCCTCATATAATTATTCAAAATTCAGGGTTGCTCAACGAAGTGAAGACACAATGAATTCACAAATTTAACTCTCAGAAAAAAATATTGCAAGTCAAAGCTGGAAAGGAATGTTAAGGATGATCTTAAATACCTGGAGGGCTCTTTCTTCACTGAACTTGAATTCAAAATCTATTCACCCTATTGCCCAATTCATATACTTTATTCGATCTTTAAGTAAATAAATCTATTATATCGTATAAGCTTCGTTATTTAAAAATAATCGTAGCCCTAATCATCCTAATAGTTCCTCGACGATTACTAGAAAAGACGTACCAAAAGTAGTTAATCAAATAACCAAATAAAAATTTTTATGAAAGCTCTGGACTATATTCACCCATAAAACAGGTAACAAATCTTTGGATATGGGCCTCGGATCATTAGAACGCGAAGCAGTGGACTATAACCGAGAAGTGAAATGCATGGCCTGAATGGAAAAAGTTAGTTTATTACTTCCTGCTTTTAGATGCCTTCAAATAAGAAAAAAATATAAATCTTTTACCTTACCATAGATACTAATGATAATTATTTTAAAATCTCTCTGTTATAGGATATTAATACTATTTAAAAGGGTTAATTAAAGTTGAAATATATCAATTTATCTTATATGAAAAAAGCATTAAATACTCACTCTTTTTCTATAGTTGTTGACTATCTTAGATAACTTTCATTGCTTCTTTTAAGAAATAATGCATAAATAAAGACATTCCATTGAAAACTGGTCCAAAAATAATATTAACAAAAATACCTTTATAATCTAGACGTTTGTCTGCACTTTTGTCGCAATGAATCGCTATTTGATCGAGAAAATTATTTTACTCTTCAAAAAGTTCCGATATGCTTGTGATTTTTAATGCATCCTCTGCAAAAGAGGATCAACGTACGAAAACAAGCTAATTTCAGTTCACTTGTCGGTATTTTTTTGTCCCCGTTTCTACTGAACCACCTGGAAGAGACAAGAAGACTTACTAAAAATTTCACATCCATTGGATTCTTGGCTAATAATGTAGCAGATCGGTCAAAGTTGAAAGTCCTACTACCTTAAATAGAAGTATTTAATTCAGTAATTCCTCAATGCCAACTTCATTAGCTTCATGTATCCTGAATTAATCAAACCTGGATCCAACAATGTTTAGTCAAATTTTCAAATGTTTGTTGGGTGATAATCTTTCCGCTTTGTCAATGTGTCAAAGAATTTGAGGTCAGATCTATATTGCTTACACTAAATTAAATATTTATTCAAGCAAGAGAGATGCAATTCAAAAAAGATTGTTGAGGAAAAATGTCATTGTTGTGAACAATCTTAAATGTCTTTTACATTGTAGCAGTCCTTTACAGGGTCACCAATTTGAAGTGGCAAAGTCAGCAGTTTGTAGAGGGCCACCAAATTGTTGAGGGTCACCAGTATGTAGCGGCAGATGGCTAACAGTAAATGAAAGAACGCCAAGGATTGCGTTGACCAGGTTGTATTGAACAAAACTCAGTACAGAGTCTCAAGGGAAAAATAGAAAATTGGAGGAGAAGGACTGAGCTATGGAAGAGGCGTTGGGCGAGCTAGGGTCCCTTGGTGTTTGTGTCGTGTGTGTCTGATGGAGGCTATTTATAATCGACACTTTGGGTGAGGACACGCATA
>CAADRB010000031.1:2384696-2501207 GCA_900708905.1 Hymenolepis diminuta
ACACGATGTTTGTCTATGGAGTGCTTGGGTCAGAAAAGGTTAAAAGTTTACAGAGGCTACTTTAAAGACAAGATAATCAAATTTAGTGTAGATTAGAGAGTCGGTAAGATAAATATTATGGAGAAGAAAGATTCATCCTTCAACATATTTGGTAAACTTAAATGCTTTTTAATATCAAGCTATTAATATACATTAACTGAGATTTGCTTCTTGCAAATCATTTGCTCTATTCGTGATTTAATGATAATATAGGTATGTTGCAATCACCCGGTTTGTTTATAAGAAATGTATAATGAACTCCACTTTGTAAAAAACGTTTGTTTGTCCTGTCTACTTATTTATGGTTGTAAGAAGACAAAAATGAACAGAGCTGACATGACTGACTAAGGAGTTATTTAATCAGAAAACAAGTTTCTAATGACTCTTAATATGTCATCCTCATTAAAAATATCAGTCGACCCGTTTTATGAATTTCCGTTGTTACTGCGTTAGATCCGATGCTGTAGTGTAATTAAAATGCATAAATATTTACCATCAAAATAGATAGTATTATATAAACTAAATAAATTAGTAAACAAGCATGTAAAAATAGAATTTGAACATACGACCACTCAACTTCTTGTTGCATGTGCACTTTCAAATAATCACTCCAAATTTTAACTGAAAGATGGAAAAAAATGTCAAAATTCAGTGAAGGTAAGCATAAGGTTTTTCTTTTCAATGTACTGGAATTTGAATGCTATGCATTCTATTTTCCGATTCGTACGCCATATAACTGGACTTATTATTATTGAAATTGACAACTAATGATATGTCGCAAGGGTATTAATCAAACTAATCAATTCAAACTAGTCCAATTTATCGTTAGAAACTTCTAAATTTACAATACCGCTTAAGTGAGACTTTCGAGCAGTTATCTGATTGAAAAAGGCAGTATGGCAGGCAATATGCCTGGACACACTGTCCAAGAACGCGCGTTTTCCCAGTCTAATTGTTCTAATTACGAAATCACTTGTTATGATATGCATTGTACTAGTGGGAGAAAATTACGTTTAAGAACGCAAAATAGTCCCAACAAAAACCAAATTGTTCCGCCAGGACTAAATTTAAATACACTTTGCTATGTTGTTTATAAGACTGCAATAGAATTTGTCTGTTGTTCTACATGCCTTCCTTCATTGAATATGATAAAACTTTGATATGCAATCTTTAAGAATAGGACAACTTAATTTAAAAGAGAGTATTTTGTCTACTTGTTCCATCTTCCCTAGCAAATCATTTAATTTCTTCAGGATAACAAAAATATTGATCACTTGTTTATTATGTCTACCAAATTAAATATATTTTATATCTTCTTCTGATTCTATGTATTACCTCCCTTCCTAATTTTTATAAAGCATTATTAGAACCGTTTCAGATAAAATACTATAATATTTTTTACTTCGGTTATACACAACGACCTAGAAGACCATGAGAAAACACGTCTTGACTAGATTAAGCCTCAGTATATTTAAAATGCCTTAATGCATTAAAAATCTGATTGGGTAATAATTTTTTCCCCATCTCCCTTCGTTTAGTAAACGTTAATGATTATATTTGTTTCTAAAATATTTGGTATAGAAAAAAATTTTATCTAACCTCGTGATTAATGGTATTTCCGAACCTCATTAGGCACCATTTAGTAAAACATATTCGAATAGTATTAATAAGTAGTTTTTTAGAAATTTGAAATTCGTCAGAGTTTACATAGAAGCTCTTTTATTAGAAAATATTTTATGAGTCCTGATATTCCTCGTATCTTGGGAGTAAATACTAAATAATTAGAATTGATAACTGAAGACTTGAAATTTGAAAATGTCCAAGTTTGGAAGATTGACTGATGGTGCCATCTTCAAGTTTATATAATTGTCAGTTGGTATCCGCTATAATTAACAGCGAGTTTTGTTTTATTTCAGTTGAAATGTGGCTGTTGTAGTATCCGATATGTTATACACAATCCTGGCATTCAGACACATCAAGACTCAACAAGACACAACTGCATGTATATTCCTGTCTTGTCCTTATCGCTAAGCATACTTCAAAGAATGTTTTTACTTACGTGATCGTAGACGATTAAATGTACATTTCTTTTCAGCTCTCAAAGTCTGCAAAAGGAAGAGTTTTCAAAGACAACTATTGTCTAGGTCTGACAAATTAAAGATCATGAAATAATCATTGGTGACCATCTAATTATGCAGGAAATTACTTGCGATGATTAAATCTGGTAAATGGGAGGGTTGTCCGAATGCGGAGAGTCCGGACTATTATCTCTCTACTCATGTTAAGTGCTTTTAACATTTTTCTTAATGCTCTCTTGGATATTCTTAATGTACTCCTTTGCAATCGGTTTAATTTAATTTTGTTTCTACAAATTTTGTACTTTTGCCATTCTATCCCTTTAATAGACTTATGAAGACCATTTCTTTAACTAATGGACTTTTTGAATGTGCTGCTAAGAAAATATTTTAATAAGCGCTTAAAAAAGTCGTATGGTTTAGAACATCATTGAAGAATTGAAAGATATTTTTTAAGGGAAGAACGATAAAAGACTTCAACTATTGCGAAGTAAGCCTCAAACATTTTTTCGATTCTAATTAAGATGTCTTGAAAGTGGTCATTAAAGACCTCATTTATCATTGTCATTTTTCGGCAAAAATTGCGTGAGTTATCGCAGTTATCGTAAATGACATTCATGTCAGATTTGATTAACTCTCCTCCGGAGTTACAAATGACCTTTTAATAGGTCCTTAAGGAAATGAAACAGAATTTTGACTCTATTTGCAGACTAATTTTGGGGGGCCAAATTAAAGAAGAAAATTAAAAATCTGTGAATTCTACTCAGAAGCAAAAATTCAAAGTATTTGTTGTACATTAAAATATGGAATAAAAAGTTTTTCCTGGTAATATCCAATTTAATCCCCTATCAAGTTAGTACTTTTTTTAAAAATAAACAGCACTTTGCAGCATGCTTGCTTGCTCTCTGCATAAACTAGTTGATTAAGATATTTCCAAGTACAGTCGAAAATAAATAATCCCAGCTAACCTTTGTCTTTTTTGTTATATATTAGGGCTGCAGGGTAAATACTAGCACCTGCAGATATTGAGCTACAAAATTTAAGATAAATACAAAAGATTTAGCGAAGGCATTACTTTAATGGTAGGTCTTAGAAAACAAAAGAGAGGTCTCTGAAAGCGGAAGATAGTTCAAGTGCCCCAAATAGAAATTAGTAGGGGAAACTGCAGATAGGAAGAAACTGGCTTTAGGACCTGCCCGGAGAGAAGAGACCCAGGTAAATAAGTAGCATAAACGGGAACGTCGGAGTAGGGCTAAGATTACACCTTAATATATATAGGTATAAAGTTGGCAAACGCCGTTGGGACAGTTGAGCAACAATGTGGGAATTCAGCATGGGAGGGTAGGGTCAGGCGCGTGACAATTAGGAAAGTTGTAAAGGGAAACGTTGTGTCTGAAGGCCACTCGGGTCTCCCAGATATTTGATAGATGTGCTGATGTGTGTGGTGATAAGACTTTGCCAACTTTTAGTGGTTCCGACAATCGTCAAGTTGTCCGAAAACATAAGCTCAGACACCCTGGAAATAGTCAATCATCAATTTAAATGTTTCTAAAAATTATGGAAGCATACAATTCAGATAACCCAGTAAGAGTAATAACTTCCTTAGATATTTAGTTTGTGGATATATTTTGGAAACTGAAATTTTTCGGTTAAAATTTGTAATTCCTGTGTGAAAACTAGTATTGATATTAATTCATGATTTCTATAATCATAAATTAATAATCAATAATAATGAATGCTCATGCTTGTTCCAAGGTATATAACTGTCGTTGAACTTATGTGCTGTTAACTGATGATGATGCGGTTGCATCCGTGTAAAGAAATAGCAAGCAAACACATGGGGCTGGGGATGAATTGAAAATAGTTGAAGCTAGAGTGATATGTCGCTCAAAAAGTTCTAAAGTAGTATTAAATCCTGTCAAAAGAACCACCTTAAGGGCAAGATAAAGTTAGACTTAGAAATGCTCTCTTGCAAAAGTGAATGATCTTCTTAAAGACGAACAGGATAAAAGAGCCTTAACAAGACAAAAGACCAAGGGCTGAGTTGGGCCGAGAGGTTATTCGAGAAGAGGAAGAAATGTGGGAAAAAGGGAAAATGGGCGGATAAATTAGGCAGTGGATGAGCGGGGAAATAAGCAACAACTTAGAGCAAGTGGAAATGGCGCCTAGATGAAGAGGTCAAATTAAAGCACGTTAGGCGAATCTGTTTTACCTTCTTTATTAAGTCAATATTCGTGTTTGATAAAATCCTCAGATTCTCTCCTATAAAAAAAATTATTCAAGTAGCATAATTTCAAATGGAGGATATATTAGTTTAAATTTACGTTTAGAAGTGTTTGGCAAACATATTCTTAACCAAGTTTGTTTACATTTTTGATAAATAACCTTTAACTGTTAATCATTTTAGTTAGGGAAGAAATAATTTTTATTATAAGTGTGATTATGATAAGTATGAAGTCTTGATGGCTCCGATTTAAAACAAAATGGTCTGGAGATTTATTTGAAGAGAAAAGAGTGTCCTATAGTGACATTTGTATTCTAAGGTTGGTATTCGTAATCAGATTCTTAATGGTTCAATCGCTCTCAGAACTCTTCATTGTTATGTACAGAACCAGTTGGTCCTGACCTGAAATTCCCATCCATTCCCACCCGCGCTCCAAATGCTTGTGTGCCCCTTTGATATGTCCTTATGTGTTTATTTATGTGGGTTCCATGACCTCAATAGATGTTGCTATGTAAATCCCATTGAGTCATTTTTATTTGGTTTAATGTTTCGTGTAATTTAAAATTTTTAATTAAAACTAGCTACTTACTCCCCAGATGTTTCTTCACTGACTTCCCGTCTTTTGCCAAAATTAATTCTAGATCGAATACGGCGTTCAGAATACACAATATTTATATTTTATTATTTGATTTAACAGTCTGTGATTTATATTTCATATGTCAGGGATTTTTTAATTATATTAAATAGAATTATAACAAATAGTTAGTCTAACTAGTATGAATTTAGACCCAAAAAACTGGGTGCTTTTAATGAGGTGTAAGGAATATTCAAAAATAACATCCGCATTATAAATATTTCTCAACGCACTAAGTATCTTTCAAAATGATTCTCCGTATGATTACATTTTCTAAAACGAACATTAATCTTAAAATGTTGGCGGATTTTTGAAGAGCAGGCTGTTATTATTACGAATAAACAACTTATGACTAGATGTTCGATCAATTTTAGTCCATTAGAGATTTTTTGTTTCAAATGTTACATTATTAGAGGGTACAAAGATCAGTCGACTCATCAAAAACAATTATAACAAATCATTCCAGCAGTCAAATGATAGGATCGGAGGTTTTAATTCCAGGGGTTTTAGGGTAAATCAAGGGAATTAGATATTTTGCTTTCCAAAATCCAGTTAAATTCAGGTAAAATTTTTGAACCACACTTTAGAGTTTAGAGGGTTAGAACTTTCCTAACCCTCAGTATATTTCCGCCGTTTGAAATTGGTTATCTGATGTGTTCATAATCTCAAAAGGAGTATAATTCACTTTTTTATGACCTAAATTTCGAAATTCATGATTTGACCCCTAGATACATGGGTGAGATTATGCTCCCAATATTCTGAGCTTGTTGACCGACCGATTTAATTCCGTGGTATTTTATCGCAACTAAAGCAGGTTGATGAGACTAACATTCAATTTTAATATAAAGCACACTTTGTTAATCCTAGCCTAGAGTTTAACAAACTCAGGGTACCATTGAAAGACGAAATTCCCAAAACGGAATATGCTCTTCTAGAATAACTATGTCATTTGTGTTTATTTACTTGAAAATCTAAGTGGTTTAACGTTTTAAATTACACATCCTTTGGTCAAACATGCTTTCAATAAAGATTTTTGTGAAATAAAGAAGATACTAGTGATTGTGTAAATACTTGCTCTCTAATATCAAATAAGCTATTCCTTAATATAGTCTTAAGTTGAAAGTTTTAACAAATATTTACTTATGGAAAATTCATCCGCTCTCACAATGAATTTGTCCTCAATTATCAATCTGCTATTGAAGAACTATAGAAACAAACAAATATTTCCCTCTCAAATTAGCACATTCCTAAAATAGCCTCAAGGGGTACTTCAACAGTACAGCAATAAACATTTATTATTTTTTGATTTGAAAATCTTTATTCGATAAAACAATTTTTTTGAGAATTTGTATAAACAAATCAAGCAGAAATAAATCATTCAAAAAATTAATGGCATTTGTGTGTATACGGTAAAGCTTGAAGGATCGATCAAATCAGTAATAAACAAAATGACTATGCCGATGACAATTGCCAAACTCCACCCTCAAGTGGTGCCACGTAATGATGCATGTCTCCAATCTTATTTTTTTAATTAATTAATTTAATAATAGATTCAATAATTTGTTCTAGTTAGACTTGTTCATATAAGTTCTGTAGATTCGAGTTTGGAAGGAGATTCAGTCTGTAAAATTTTACAAACAGTAAAATTCATTAATCGCAAAATATTTTGGAAACTGCTAGAAAAAAGAAATTAGTATGCATAATATTTTTCAGACAAGTTAATAAGCAGTCAGACATGATATTTATCTATTCACTACTAAATTCAGAATTGCATGTGCTGCTATTATTCGCTGTTAACTGGAATTTAAATGTTTTTCCGTCTAAAATATGTATCAACTAAAAGATCTCTCGGAAAAAACACTGAGAACAATATATTTTTCTCAGAGTTTTAAACATCCGGAAACTAAGTGGTTTAAGTTTTTGCTGACAACCGTGCTTAAGGAAGAGTGATTATGTTGTTAGTGCGAAACCATGGCCTCTTTTCTGCAAACAGTCAGTGCAATTGGCAACGCAGTAAAAGAATTATATCTTCTATGCTCTTAGCAGAATGTATAAGAAAAATGGCGACATAAAGCTCATCAAACTAACCACAGACCTCCATGAGGAGAGAGGGTGGTTGATGTACATGCCTTGTTGGAGTCGACACGCACAATTATATGAATCTTAAAATCATTTGTCATCAAATCAATCTGCAATTAGACGCGGACTCAGGTGTTTTCTTAATCACACGCGGAACGCACCCCTTTTAAATCATACTTCCATCTCCATTCAACTAGTCCCAGGAGGAATCTAGAAATTAGCGAGCGAACCCGAATGCAGATGTATCTATGCTAATCTGCTTCTATGTTAGACTTTTTATGTTTGGTGTCTTGTATTCTTTCATTTTATTACCCTATTTTCGCCCTGACATCAGCTATAAGCGGCAAAATTAAAATACAACAGAGGTTGTTTAGCTTTCATAGCATGCATAAAACATAATTTATTTTCAACGTCCGACTAATACCCTACAGTTAGATAATGATAGGCTAGCGTTCTGTCATAATCTCTGCTATACTAAGACTGTAAGCTGCTGAAATCAAGCAAGATCATTTTATTTTCCCAAGAAATGGAAGAAAAAATGAAGTGACAAGATCGACTATCATGATTAAAAAACCCGTCAATAAGGACTAGAAGTCATAGACATGCATCTGCTGCAATCCTGGGAATATATTATGAAATTTGAATTTCGGAATGTGAACTACTGATTTAACAAATATTTTATAATCAGATTCCAAAAATTAAATGCAGTAATACCCTATGATACCTAGACGTTCCTCTTAGTATTTTTCTGGTCCCTACACTTTTATCATTCTCTAGCCTTTTGGTAACCGGCTTCAGTTGCTTCCCGTAATTAAAAATGATCATTTTTTGTGTTATTGTGGATAATAATAATAACAAGGATGACCGTACTACAAATCTTTGATTATCTCGCATCTCCTTTCTTTGTCATTTCATTGCCTTTCATCATGTAGATTATAATTTAAATAAATAATTTAACGAATATTTAATCAAGATACCCTTCAGTAATTTAAAATAAGGGCGACATAACGTGGTAATGTAAACATTCGCACTAAAGCTCGAATCAAAACATTCCTATACTCAAGCGAATTATGAATATTAATAAAATATAATTTTGCAAGTGAAATAAAGTTATAAATATTAACGTATTAGTTATATATCAAAAAAGTGTGGCTTTATTATTTTTATTACTGGTTTGCCTTTCTAAAGTTGCTAGGACGAAATGGTTAGAAAAAATGAACTGATCGTCATAAAAATTTATACTTATCGGAAAAAGAATTTCTATGCAAATTTGGTAATTTCATATATGAAATATTTTATTAAAGATTATTTACATGTATTTTCTTAACACCACTTTTTCTGGAAATAAAAGTAAACTTCTAGTTCAGCATCCCCTATCTTTTGAAAATTTAAAATAAATTTTGAAATAATAGGAACAGAAAGGGCGATGTCTTAGCTTATAGTTTTAACTAGGCCTCTGTGTACTTTCTTTTATTTCTTAATGAAAAGAGTTGAAGGCTATAATATGTTACCCCATTTCCCATTTCAACTTACATCTTAATTGAATTCAACGAAAATTTGCCTGCTTATTCGTTTGTATCAACATATTTGATTAATATTACCTTGCAATTGGCCATTTCCTCTTTTACTAGCTGGTGTGATTTTGCTGCTAGATTTATTAAACAGAATTTCGTAAAATTTTAATGAAATTGGCTTTTGAGTGTACGCTTATGAGGAACACCATGAGTCACGGGTAATCATAGTAAAGTTTTGTTAAAAGAGGTCTAATTAAAAAGACATAAAGTTTGTGTTCTGTAAAATTGGCTGTTATTTGATCTCCACGTTTATTAAACTGTGACAACACATAAATTTTTGCCGAAACCCAACCATTTGCTGTCCCTCTATTTATCTTATCTCACAAATTCATATCGTAGTTCATCAAATCTTGACAAAATATTATAAATCTAACGGCTTAGGTTTCAGATCGTTCTGTGACAGGTTTCTGTGTGAATTAGTGTATATCCAATAGTCCTGTTTATGGTTTCTACCTTTCTCGCAGTAAGTTTAGTGAAGTGTCTAACTCCGACGATTTAACCAATTTCCATACATTTAAAGTTCTTTTGAAAATGATAAAAAAGGTGTTTTCAAATAGGGTAACATTTAAAAAATTTACACTGTTTTTTAAATTTTTTCCTAATAATAAATATTTTCAAAACACTTCTATTTTTTGTACATTATGATTTGAATAAGTATCGGGTTACACGAACTGAATTTGTTCGCTTTTGAAACTAGGCCAAATTGGGCCAAATATCCGTTCACAGGACTTATGATCTTCTTAAGACTAACAGATAACAATAGTTAAATATCAAGAGTACATTGATAATGTAATTGCATGTAAAAATTCCAAAATATCCACAAAAGGAAAGAGAAGACAAATTTAAAGATGTCAGAACTTTACGTATCGACATTTAGTTATCTCGGTAAAACTGTGCAAGCTACAGTACAAGGTTATTCCTCAGTATGGAAAAGCAATTCATTAGTTTAACATTGTTTTCACTATGAAAGGAAAGAAAACATGAATAGAATTCTGATGTCTTTAGAGCAAATATATTTGATAATGTGGACACCTTCATTTTCCCCTTGACATTTGACAATAGGAAAAGAGAGTAAGGAGGAAGAAATAGGAAAAGGATTTTGGTGGAAAGACTGGGAGAGGACAATCCGGATTATAATGAACAAGCTAAATAGAGTATGATGAGGCGGTCGATTGATTGCGCGTTCTTTATTAATTGGCAGAGCAGAGGTGTAAGTCAGTATATATATATATATAGTGAGTGAGCAGTCCGTGTGCACAGGTACTACAAATGCTAATTAGAATTAGGAATATATGCTTTTCTCGACACGATTCTTAGCAAGATAAATTGGCATATTGATTGTTCTATTAAATTGTAATAATTATTATTACGGATATTAATCTTTCTCTCAGGCACTGCGTTTGCCATATAACCAATTATGTGGAAGAGATTATCCTGACAAATAGAGCTGATTGACAGCTCGGAAATAAAATCAAATTACCTTGGCCAACTGTCGCAATTTTTATTAAAGTTTAATTTACGTTAGAAGGTGAGCTGCCTCTAACTTTTATTTTGATATTCATATAATTTCCTAGAAAGCCATAGATTTGTGAAATAGAATCTAAAAGTGCAAGGAAATGGAAACATTAAATTAGTTCAAATTACAGGTAAATGTTTATGTTGCCAATGTACTTTTAGGGAAAATTTTGGGCTATGTTTGGAGTCAAAGGGTTCCACATTTTGATTATATAAAAGCAGCTTGTTGGTAGTGCAAAAAATTATTGCTTTTAACTTTCATTCAAAAAGTCCCTTGATTATAACGCTAAATGTAATAGCATTGATATCAGTCTATTAAGTTCAGTCTGAAACTCAAATGATTTTCCATTTAAACTTTAAACTTTAAAATCTTTTGTTAAAAGAAGCGTTGCCAGTGCTTAACTTGGATAGAGGAAGGGTATCCGGTAACCGCTCTTATGAGAAACTTGCATACTACCATCTATCTTGTTTGCCAGAATTAACCAGTTGGCCACCCACATCAGGGGATATAGATCTCGTGACTTCTGATTTTGTAGAAGAACATGTTCATCACTGCGTCACCAGCGCAACTCTTAAAATATATCTTTTTTACTCCTTCTTGGGATTTTTTCTTAATCAATTTGTATGAATTTAAATATTATATCCTAGATAAACCTTTTTCAAATAGCAAAAATTCTTTCCAATTTTTCGACAAATACCTTCCACAAAGAAATGGATTTGTTTATCCCTGATCTGAGATTAACTTTATAAGCTGTTACTAACCCTTATTTTTAAATGGTGGTACTATATAGCATTGCGAAAACGGTATATCCAGTATTGATGCTTAATATATGGACATGATTAGAAGCCTCTGTTCTGTTGCAGTTCAAAATTTACCAGTAAAAGAATACTATATCAAAAGAAAAGCATTAAATTCTTCCAAACCCATTAAAAGAGGTAATAAAAACACTAATTTTGTAGGGAGAAGGTATCTTGGGTCTGTAATTAATAGAATCCTGCATTTTACAATCACGTTTGCTGACCAAAATTATCCAGTGCGGTTGATGTTGTGCATTATTGAATATTCGCCGATGAACATCCATCTCGTGATCTCTAACTTGGCAAACGTGCATGTTGATTTATACACCACCGGCGCAAAAATAATCAGATATAAATTCAAGCGAGCCATTCTAAATTTATCATCAAGATTACCTGAGAGTTGATGGTTCGTTTACTGATAGTAAAAGGTGCAAATATATTCGATATATAAGATTCAATTTATTTTTTATATATTTGTTCCGGTAAACCTTAGTAAATATTTCAGCTGTTTGCTTATGCCTACATCTTATGACATATACTTTAAAATTGATTTACATAATCGATATTTGCCCCTCCTTTAAAGGGTGAAATAAAATTTAATTAAGACATAATGGAAAATTCGATGTAAATTTTACGATAAGTCTTAATGGAATAATAACCCGAAACAAAGCGAGACTAACAGTCATAAAAGATTGGTTGAGCTACGCCACCCATCATAATTGTTTACTAAAAAAAACATGGTCTGAGTGTAAATGGAGCAAATGAAATCTGTATTTGTGCTCTTGTGCAGATCTAATTAACAATTGAAGCATCCCTTGTTTCCAAGGGTTAAAAGTACACATAAGCTAGAACTTACAACTATTTCAAGGTGAAAATGAATGTGAACAAAAAGAAATTTTTATCTATTACTGTATAAGTTCTCTACTCAGCAGTCTGAGGAAACAAAACAATTTCAACTTGTGAAGGTCATTCTGGTAGCAGCGTCATTTCAATTAATTTAGAAAATCCATATTTATTTAAGGTAGATGCAAATATTTGAAAAGAATTATTTACATTACTATTTTAGGCTTTTTTAGCTTTTATTCGTATCCTCTAAATATATCATTTAGAAATATAAGAATAAAAATTTGCCAAGCTTTTTCAGCAATATTGTGAGCTTTAATGGTTCACATATAGTGATTTAATGTTCCATGGGGACCAAACCGTAATCATTTTGCCCTCATTTAAACATAAACCAAGGTATAAACTTTGTAAAAGAAGAAATATCATATTATCTACAAGAAAAAAATTAAAATCAGGTGGATTTATACTTGCGGCTTTAGATCCTTGTTGGGCTCATAGTTCAAGTGAAACTGAATGGCTTCATTCATTAATTTTTGCAGGGTACAATTATTCATTCACATCTAGGTAAGTTATTTTCCCTATTTTAACTTTAATAAAGCCCTTAGAAGATGGAACTATTTACACAGCTGATACGTATCTTTTGATCTCATTATTTGATATTATTGTTTGTGGAACAAAAATGCTCATTCATAAGAAGAACACATATTTTATCTCAAATATAAGGGCAATAAATCGAAATCGTTCCCATCCTCATTGCATTTTTACATCCAGGCACTGACCTTTATAATTTGTAGCTTTGTAGTTTAGTGGTATCTAATACTCAACTACAAATACTGCTTTCAATTTTCACTTTATGAATTGCATTTGGATGCATTGGATGGAAATGAAAGCATAACTGAAAGCGAGTATTTACTATGTTATTTTCAGCCTACTTAGTGCTCAGTAAATTTTACGGCCTGCTTGTTAAATGGTTTTAATAATGATAACTAGCGTTAAACTAGCCTCAAAAATTTTGCACGAATTTACATATATAGACTTTTGGATCCGGAATTCAGGTGAAGTAATACACTTCTTGAATAATTAATTTTTCTTCTTGCCTTCTTTGCCGCCATTTCCATCCTACATTTGAAAAACCTCTGGAAACCGCATTGAGATGTTTTCCCTTGTCGCGAATTTTAAAACAGTTTTGCTTTGCCGTGGAAAATAATAAGAAACATACGGAAACAATTTTTTGAATCTCCTTTTTATTTATATAGAAGTCCTGTCAATTTTTATTTCATATGAGAACGAGAACACTTATGGGTAAACTATTCTTTTAGAGAATTCATAAACTAATCGCCTCTGTGAAATAATAACAGGCAATGTATAACTGATTGCAATCTGTTCATGTAGAGATATACAAAAACCGCAATTTAGTAAAAACGGTATTCAGTAAAGATTTTGGCGTAATTATGCATTTTTCGTGAAATTATTATACTTTTCAGTATCTTCAAAACCTTTAAGTCTTATTGAACCGACAGTAATAATCTTCAATTTTACTTATCTGCAGTATAAAATGACACCAAATAAACATTAATGTTTAAATTAGCTGTCTGGAGCAGGCACAGTTGACATTTCGAATGCTTGCAAATAGGCTAAGGCGGTCTTACACCTATATTGCTGCATATTTATTATTATTTTGCCAAAAAATCATGAATAAATCAAAACAACTTCAACATTATCGATGATTTCTTATTTAACTTCCAAATCTATCTATTAAATACTTTACAAAATGACACTTTCTGTGGGGATAGAAAATTATTTTTGCATTCAAGGCGTTAAGGAGGGAAGCACTCTCCTACTTCAGGTGACAATTACTTAAAATAAGGACGACAAGATACGTTGATGAATTGGTGTGGAATAACTGTAAGACTGTCCAAGAATTGAAAAAAAGATTCTTTTAAAAGGTATGCTTGATGACAAATATTAAAGAAAAATAGAATAGAGTATTGAATATTCTTATAAGATTATACGGAAAATTTGCTAACTTAATTAAAAATAATGAAATAATGGTTTTGGAAATAATTAAGCTCACGGAAAAAATTGGAGGTCACGTCGAGTGAGTTTCGGTAAACTTCACCATGGTCAAACACCTTAGTTTATCCCAACTGGACACTCTTGATGATTAAGAAGGATAAATTTGTTGAGGTGATACAATTAACCACTCAATTGATTTAAATGGTTAACGTGCCTGTCAACGTTAACGATAACGATAGCTTACTCAGAAACCAATAGGACAAATCCGTGTAATTAAACTTTCGAACATTAAGACGTGATGTAGGTGGATAATGTGAAGAATGCAGAAGGAAAACTAAGATCCATTCTACTTCTAAATGAATTCTCTCTTTATCACGCATTGGACTAATAACTGTATTGTCGTATGTGATTTCTCATGCCTGAATTGTAAATTTTTTTCTTCCACGGGTATTAATAATAAGAAATGTTAAAGGAAAATAATCCAAGTAAAGTAAAATCAATAGTGAAGCTCATCGAATCATTTGATATTTGAGTGGATGAATGGAATTTAGAAAAACAGCCATCGAAAAATAAATTAGTATGAGAGGAATAACTGGGATTTTTATAAATCGGCCTTTTTCGAAACCATATGAATGAATTTAAAACTGCATTTGTATTAAAACGAAGCCGTTCTCCAATCCTATACAACCTCTTTCGTAAATATTTCTGTAATTAAAATATTTCTTTAATTGAATAGTCTTACGGACTAATGACAAAATACGGCGTAATGATAGTTAAATCCTCTATCTCGAGAAGCCAAAAATTGAATCATTATAATTTATTGACAGCCCAAAATAAAATCATATTCGGTATGTTATTTCTGTGAACAAATTAATAAATACTAGCTTTCCTATGTTAATTTCGTTAAATATTTCAAGGCATTACCACGATTTTTTAAAGGGTGGTACTATGGAAAGACTATATATTTCATAAAAATAGTGCAGTAATAAAAACAGGATACACTAGAGTTGCCATAATAGCATTGCTCTAATAAAATATTATTGTCTTCTAAACGGAGGTGGTGTTGAAACTTAGGATTACATTACTATTGATTAAACTTTGAAATAACTTTGCTCTACTCAAATTAATACTCCAAATTAGCATATAATTATTATCATAAATTTTACACGCTGATATCTCATCTTGAAGAAGGACAAACACGCTCTCGTTGATAGAGCGGAATTTAAATGCGGTTCAGTGAGAACTATGTGTAGTTTATGGTAAAACACATTAGTTCACATAAACTATAAAAGGATTATTCTTTAATTCAGCATTGATAGATACACAATATAAAACAAAATATTACTGTTAATGAGCAAGTATTTAGTGAGCATTCATAATTCTATTTTCACCTAGACGATAAATATACATTTAGACAAAATCGATGTGGAAGTCTTTGAATCAAAATGCACACTCAAGTATTTTCATCAATTTTCAAGGATTTTTCTAAATATTTATTCAGTTGTTTGAATAGCGAATGCTAGTTTAATTTTTTAATAATAAAATTGTGAAAAGAAAACGAATGAATTAAGACGCAAATAGTTGGAGACGCCAGGAAAATGGATTAAATTTGGCCTCTTTAATAGCAATAAATATTTATGAGACCGATTAACTTCTCTTCTAAAGTTCAAACAGATTTTAATTTATGCTTTATTTTTAATCTAAATATTCTCAAAGAACATTTAAATTAGACGTTTCAGTACGCATCCTAGATGAGGAAAACGTAACTTTTCGACTAATTTGCATTCGATCAACTTCTAGGTAAATCAGGCCCAGTAGGAAGCAAACAGAAAATTTATGGTTCATACTGCAATTTTTTCCCCTTCATTAAAGAAAGTACAACTGCTAATACAAAATTGCAGAGAATTCATAGGAATACAGAATCCTAAAAATTCAGTGATGAAAACAATTTTCGTTCAGTAAGCTATTTAAATTTTCCTTAGAGCATTGAGAATGTTCGGCTCTAGTATCTTTTGCATTGAATTTTCCTTTGCATATTGTCATAAAGTTCTAGCATTCGACAATACTTGTCTTTGAAGTGTGAAGATATCACAAAATTTCTCTGAGGACTTATCTTAAATGTTTTAAGCACTTTGAATGATCATTCAGCTGAAAAGCGATTGATTACAGTTAAGTTTTTAATTTCCACTGGAAATTGTCCAAAATATATTCAAAATCCTTTGCCTATGTAATTTTAAAATACTTCCATGATAATTGCGGAAGAAATCATTGCTAGGATATTCAAGGTGGCCAACTGGTCGGCAAATCCGGAATAAGGTCAAGAAAGAATCGCTCCAAATTACGGTTGCCACATAATTGTCGCATTTCCATCACCAGTTCAAGAATATAATATTTTCTTATTTGTGTTCTCCTGACTACCTTTTTTACTCTATTGACTTATTTTTTCAAACTTCCATCCTTGACCTGTATCTATGGTTTATTTGGAAGAAAATGATCAACTATACAGAGGCAAAATGAGTTACAATTAAACGTATTTCATTTTTGAATTTAACTAAATAGTTAACTTAAAATACTATTTAAAATTTCTTTATCTGAGGAAATTTATCTGTTTATCTGCAAATTTCGAACTTATTATAAACGCGTTCAAGGTATACCGATTTCATTTTAAATATTATATTTATTAGATTTGAAATAAATGAAAGGAAGTATGTCGGCAAAGCGTGCGTCCTTGGTAAAAACAGTAGAATATTTCGTTTCATTTTAGAATAAGTTCAACTCTTACTTTCTGAAAGAACTATAGTACCTGCACACCCTGACTCGGGCCGGCTCGGTCTCTCTTTGCATTGCACATCTACTGACCCATACCTCTGCCCTAAATGTCAGTAGTCCATCAGTTAACGAAGGACGCTAAATCTGTTAACCTCTTCATTGTTAATGAGAGAATAAAAGTATGCAAATTATTAACTATTTTTCCTTGACGATATTAACGGTTATTTTATGCTTTCTTCCTTATTAAATTAGAAATCCCGTTTAATTATGAAATTTTTGTCCGAACTAATGAACAATCTTTTTATTTTTGCGGATATTTTGGAATTGTTGGCTGGAATCACATTCCTCTTGTTACCCTTTAGCCATAAGAAAATTATTTGTTTTTAAGGGGATATCAAGTCTACTCCGGTCTGGCTCTTAAAATAGCTTTACTGACAGGATTAGTGCTAATTTAGAATATGCTTGGTGAGATTAGAATAATAAATGACTGCGAAATAATTGTGAGCACTGGTGAGCATATTTTGTAAATTGAATATACCGATCAAAAATAAAAAGGATGAATGAGCATTGAAGGAAGGCGTTTGTTGTCCGTTTGTTGTTTTATTTCTAAAATAGAAGTAATTGCGGTTTGATCAATTGCCAGTTCCTGTTTAAGTTAATTGAAGATTTAATAATTGTATGATCCAGTGGGATTAAAACATAATTTTGCCCCGTTTTCATATCCTGATGAATTTTTAAGCACTCACAACCCTGATTGAATCGTATTTGCCATTGTAATTATAAATGTCATTAATACTTGAGATTTTAACTTTAATATGTTATTCTTTTACCCTCGTGGCCTCGATGTAAACTCACTTTGAATAAAAGTCTTGAAAACTTTGTGTTGATATAATGAGGATTTATTAACTTGATTAAGGATAATGATAACAAATTTGCTGGTCGATTAGAAAAAATAGCTACTTATTTGAATATAACTTCTTTCTTTTTATTTCATGAAACACACTGTTCAATAAAACCCGACTTTCATTTGATAGTGGAGATAGTTTTCCCTTGGAAATATCCCGAGAGTTATGTAAGAAAGCCGAAAACAGAAGTGTTTGTAAAGGACATAATGATGCAGCCTAGTTAATTTATTTCATTGCCGTAGATTAAAGATTTCATTGAAGATTAATTAATATTCAAAGATACTTACGAAACTTAATTACTCTTTGGCTAGTACGTTGGCATAGTCCAGTCAGATTATGTTATTTATTGAAACATCTTTGTTTTAGAAGATTTCTAGGGAAGAAATAGACGAAATATATTGGAGATATATGATAAAAAAGGTTAGCAGCAGAAAGAGTAAAGCATGGTGTGGCCTGGTTAATCTGCAATTCTCCTAAAGTATAGATGAGTCATTTAGGTTTATGGAAGAAAGACAGGGGCTGAGACTGTTCATGGTCACTATTTAAGAGTCTGGTTATCATCACTAACCGATTGAAGGATCTTCGATGTGATTGGCTTTTGCGCGTACAGATGTTTCATGTACTTTCATCCGAATAAACAGAATCCACATGATTTCACTTTTGTAAATAAAGATCAACTTCCTCATTCCGGTCCCTTTCACTACCAGTCATCCAATCTTGCCTTATCTCTTTTAAATTCGAGCATAGACAGCTAATTAGAATCAAGGTAGTCACCGGTTTAGTGGTGTGTGATGTAAAGGCCACAAACTCTCAATAAATTATAACAATAGCGAAATGTTATATTATTTCCAGTCAACTTACTGAGGTATCGACAAACATATTTCCGAAAATTGTGGCAATAATTCCACTGATCTTGTATCAATTTTGGAGAATTTAAATGATATAAACTAAAAGCTTTTTTTGTTTCTTTAATGCACTTTTGTGAAATATGCAATTTTTGTGAATATACGTGTTTATAGATATTCAAATCTATAAATGTCATCGCAAGCCTTTACCCATCAAAAATATTTATAATTAAAAACAAATATTACAGAGTTAAGGTCTGCTGAGCAAGATTCATAAAATTCTGTGAGTAGAATTCGTCTCCCAGGTACTGAGTTATTTAATCATTGTTCTTTCATATACATGGTTGCGAATGAATTCTCCTCACGGCTACGTTCGATTAGAATCCTATTTAAGTGAGATCTAATGAACTTTGATACAATAAAATCACGTGAGCTAGTATAATTCTGGTATTTTGATCATTAGGAGAAAAGCGCACTTACTTATACAAATCGCCAACCCTGTAATTCTAAAAATGGGGTTGGTGCGATTTCTACCGCTGTCAGACGAATTTTAAATTGATGAGATTAAGAGAACGCAAATAAATGTAAACTTTAGCTCTTGAAAATAAATGTCCTCTATAGTTTTCATCAATCTGCTTTGAAAACTGAGTTTCTACGGGTAACTCTCAAAAATCCAGAGGAATGACGTAATAAGTATAGTGAGGTCCAAATTGCAGCTGAAACTACGAAGAAATCTGAGTTTCAAGACTAAAATATTCTATTTACCTTTCTCCTTTCCTCCGTAAATGTTAGATTAAAAACTATGCATCCGCCCCTCTTAAATGTGCTTTTAATAAACTTTCTGCTCAAATGGACCAAATAAATATTACGAGATAAAGGTTGTAATGCGGGTCTTCTTTAATATCATCTGTTGTATTTCTTTTATCTACGAATCCATATTGAAATAAATTGAAAGTTTTTGCTTCATTAATGAGCGGTATTAAAACTTAACTTCTATCTGCCTCTAACCCTTAATTCTGTTGAAAACCAAAAGAGACGCGATAATTACTCTCGTCCGATTGCATCTACCATTTCATCAGAAACATGCTTAATACTTTCGAAAGAGTTAACGACCTTTTTTTACGATTTGGAAGGAAATTTACTTGAATAAGCCATGAAAATGTGTATAGATGAAATAAGGATCTATAAATACAATTGAAAGCACTACACTTGAACGGGAAAAATAGAGCTTCTGTCGTCAGTAATACCACTTTAATAAATCTTAACTCCCAAATTCCTAGCCTGGATAGTATTTTTCTGTCCTGCAAATTAAACATCTATTTATATGATTTATCTTTGTTCAAACTTGTGCATTATAACTTTGCTGATTTTTACAAACTTTAAAATTTAGTTAGTTCCATCTTAAGATATATGGTGACATGTTTTCATATTATGCTTTCTTCACAATTCGATGGACCAAAATGTTTATATGTGAAGATCCATACGGGAATATAACTTACATCTTGCAAGACTTGACCGGTTATTATTAAACGCTGAAAATTGGGGAGGAAACTAATAATGCATTCTCTTAATTTCATAGGTCACTCTCCGAAGTATATTATTATCGGGAACTTTTATTTTCCTAAGTATTTAGATATGATTGCTCAAAGATCAATCATATTAAATGATTTTGTATTGTTCCTGCTGTATAAAAGTATCTTTTCTGAAACATCGATTAGATATGGTTTAATATAAGAAACGATTGCGGTTAAAAAGCGTCCGGGATCGAAAAACAAACCATGGACAATTTTTTGAATTGCTGAACTGAAACATAACTCAAATTTTCATAAACTCGAACAACTTGCAAGTTCTATTTAATAGCTTAATTTAAACTAAAAAAATTTTCTCTCCATACTTAATACTGTTCTAGTTATGTCCAATTGAAAATTTTTGAATATACTGCTGCCTTGTTGAGTTGGTGGATATGATAGCTAACAAGACCCAACAATTATTATGGTGCTTAAATATTCTATCTAAACTGAGTTTGTGAGGTGAATGATAATGATTTTTAGTGTTGAAAGGTGTCAAGGAGAAAATATAATAATGAAAATTTATAAATATTTTGCCTCGACAAATGTAATTTAATTTTTTTGTTTTCTCCCCATTATTGTTGAAATGTTGATTAACTCACGAATTTTTATATAACTATATATATATATATGAATTGCGGTATACTGCACAAAGTTTGAAATGAAATTTAAAGGGTTCTTGCTGTAACAACGAGCACTTGAATTTTTCCTTCTTCTAGCTGGGATATTGGTGTTGAAGATTGTTATTCAGGAAACGACTATGAATATTGACAGACTTGAACTTATCCTAAGGGAAGAAAAACAAGACCAGAATGAAATAATCCTGAAGAAACAGCAGAAACACTCTAAATCAGTGCTGAAAAAATAGCAAGAAAATCCTATGATACGGCTAGAAATGTTTCCCAAAATAATGAATTTGAGAACTAAAAACTCGAATAGCTTCTCTCTAAACCACCTACGGAATCACTGATGCTACAAATTAGTGAATTTTACTGTGATCCAGAATAACATTTTTAACGGATTTGGAAAATGTGAGATTTTTCCAAATGATCTTACCGTTATCCCAAATGATAAAAAAATAAGACTGTTATTATAGAGGTTACGAGCCCATAAGCATGGAAGATTCATTTGTCCAAGAACGATTTCAGAACTAAAGTTCCATGAAATAGTCTTGATTCTCTTCGATTTGTTTGGTGGCAAGTCTTTCGCACCTCGAAGCGCTTCAAATGTCGTGCCGTCTCCAAAAAGTATGCTAAAGACTGGATGACCTATGTCCGTCGTACCAGTACTGTTTCGAACTTTCCGACTTTCCGCCATTTTAAAATATCATTTCAGATGTCTACTGAATTTTTAGTGGAACTGTCCCAGAATGTTTCCTCCCTGTAGAACTCTAACTAAATGCTACTCTGTTATGTTTTGCACTTAGCTCGATTTTGTCTAATTAAATTTCACAAATGCAATTTGTGTGAAAAACTTACATGAGGAAAAATGTGACGAACAAAGTTAAAATTCAGAAGGAAGGACGTCACCCAGAAGGTTATATCAACAATCAGCCTGGTAATAGAACAAATAGCTAGACTGAAGAAGCATATGAAACAGAATGAAAATTGGTAGAGGAATTCCCAAGAGTGTTTTACAAAAACGAGCGGAAAGAAGAAGAAGGAGAAAAAGAAAGGGAAGAGATGTCCTGTAATGGTTACTGAATGAAAATCAAAATCAAAAGTGTATGATATCAAGAGGACAGGGAATGCTGATCTTCCTTCGAAATCAGTAGTGAAAGCAACGTCCTCTCCAGGCATACGAAGTGAAAGCAACGAGCCAAGAGAAGGGAAGGATCCTACGAATAGGAATTGGGGCAATGACAGAAAAGGTGAAAGTTGTTCTCGTGAACTTCTAATCTATTAGTGGGAAGAAGTAGATCAAGGTCGCATCAATCACTAAATACGATCCTGAAAAAGAGCAAGTCGCCAAGAAGGAATACGGAATCAGCAGGACTTCATATGAACCTGGTAAAGTTTTACGAATAAGGCATGACTTAAAAGAGGGAGTTGGCAGGTTGAAAATATAACTACGAAAAATTGCTTAATATTTTCCTTTGATGAATTTAATATTAATTTTTTGCCTGCTCCAACCATCCAACAACCGAACAGCCGTATGATTTAGTTCTGTATTTTGAATGCCTGAATCAGAACAGCTGGAGTTTGATTTTGAATAGTTGAAAGGTAAAATGCTTAAAGTTAGGATATCTCTATTCATCCGGGGAATGTTGCTGTTAACGTATAATCCGCATATGACGAATAACTGTTATGAATAAGTTACTAGAGTTCAGGATAGATGATTATTGGTCAGCACCTTTAGCGATTTTCAACATTGGGTACGGGGTTTCCGATAGATCAGTGTCCCTAGGATGAGCCTTTAGTTATATTGTGCCATTGGTTAGCTGCCTAGTTTAAGTCTTCTCGTATTGAAAATAATACCATTCTATTTTCATCAAATAATGAGTCAGACTAAAGAAAACGACGGCAGTTTAACTCATAATTTCTAGCAAAAAATTTTTCCTATTACTAAAATTAAATGTTGCATTTGTTGCAAAACAAAATCTGCTTCATTCTGCTTTATTTTCACATAATTCAAATTCATAAAACTATATAAGAAAAGCAAAATTCTGCATATTATATCTGCTAAATTCATATTTTAGATAAAGACATGATCACATCGCGCTAAGATCCCTACGATTTTAATCGCTGATTAAAATGCTGACTTTATATAGTTTTATGCTGCCTAAATTCCAACACATGGGCGATGACCTATTCATTAGATGGCTTTGAAGACTACATTTATTTAGACTTGAATTCAACATTTTTGAACTTGGTGATATCAATACGAGATTTTCATTCACAAAATCTTGCCATTTTTCACTTCTGGTATGTAAAATAAAAAAATATTAAGAATTGCGATTTGATCAAATTATATTTTGCAATAAAAATCGAAATTCGTGAGAATGTGACTGTAAGTTTCATATGGAAAGGCTACCTATTAAATAAAAAACCGGTTATATCCATATAGCTCGAATAATTAAAGAGTACTGGAGAAAATTAAAGAAATAGATTGATGCACGAAGGTAAATATGATGAGTGTTTACTTAATGAGTGGTTGTGTAAACGGTTGTATATATTCTTTTAAATTGTAAATGTAATTTTGCTAAAACAGCTTACACAAATATGGCCGTGCAAAAAAATTTGCTGTACCTTGCCTAGAGATTTCGAGACAGATTTCAGATTTGTTAACCCTCACTATTACTGTTAAATCATATTCTTTTCGGTCTCCATTTAAAAGGAGGGAAAATGAAAATACCTTGACATTAGCCACGGTCAAATGGCAACATTATGCTGAGGTTCTCAAATTAAATTGCAATGGTTGTATGTCTGTTCGCTAAATGCGTATAAAGAAAAATAAAGTTGACGGAGATCAGTATCATGAAAATGGATTCCTCAAGTTATTCTAAAATGAATATACAGTAGAGGCTTAATATGAAGTGATACTGATATAAAAGGAAATGGAATTTAATTAAATACGCGCCATCGAATCCAAGAATTTTAGAAAAAGCTCTTTGAATCTTGGAAAATGAGTACCAAATAAACATGGTAACATTGTCTTATCTTCCAACTATGAATTTTCATTATTCATCAGGTTCTTATAGATTTCATAATTTCATATATAATTGCCATTAAATAAAATATTAAAATTAGTTTGCTAACCAAACATTATGTAGTACTGTAATATGCGAAATATGTTCTAGAATAATAAAAAGAAAAGTATGCGATTTATATTTTTTAAAGAATCCTAATCAGTATCCTAACAAATTTCAAATAGACAAATATGAGTGGATTTCAGTCAGTCAATGCAACAAAGAATCTTTCAAATATTGACTTGTTGAGTGAAGAAAAATAGAATTAGGGTTTTAAGTGAAGAAACTAAAGTTGTTTCACGTTTGTGGAACCACGTTTTTTCTGAACTGGCGGTGGGTTTTCCATGACTCGTTACTAGAAGCCTCCAAGTACGGGATGGTAAGGCTCCTTTCTATCTGATTCCCGGGAGAGTTTAATATACGAACAGATCACCACAAAATTAATTCCAATGGAAACAGTAGTGTTTGCATATCATTATTAGTTAACTTTAAATAAAGTGTTCATGTTTAATATTGAACCGAATGTAAAATCTATTTTAAAGCAAGATCATTAAAATAGATTATAACGATAGAAGTATATCACTTTAGAAAATATTCTAAAATAAGAAGAAAATTGATTTGAATTAAGGGAAGACTGGTCGATAGCATAGCCTAAAGACATTTCCTAGATATTTGGTCATTTTGGCGTTCAGTTTCTGAATCAGGTTATAATTTATATTTTGCACTTTAAACGTTAAAATTTTATATTATATAACTTATGAATACAAAGTAAACTAGATGTAAGGAAATAAAGATTTGAATAAATAACAACACTTATTCAAGTGCTTTTTAAACGTACAGGTAAGCTATAACCTTGAACGGGTAACTTAGAGCGTCATTTCAGTTCTGATTTTACGTTTGCTAAGATGGCTGCACCTGATTCGGAATTACTAGCTGAGTTTGAAAAAGCCAAAAAATTACATACGACCTGCGAGTCGCTTAGGTTAGCATTGAGTCCTATGGTAAAATCTGGACACGGTAATTTTAATTTGCTTATCTTCTATATAATTGCTTGCTAATTAACATTTTAATTTTTTATGATTTAATGAACTTGTAAATTTTCCCTGTAATTATTTTTTTACTTATTTCGTTACAGATGCCAAGGAAATTTTCAATAAATTTGGCTGTAAAAAATCATCCATTGTAAGTACGTCGCGGTATGCTGTATTAGGAACTGTGATGGCAACATGCAACAAAGACTGTGGTTGCAGTGAATTAAGTAATATTATGCTTTTAAATAAATTTTGATTTGTTTCGATAGACGATTTATTTAGAAATATCGGAGAATTTGAAATAATTGCTGGTAAAGAGGAAGATGTCTTTATCGGAAAAATTAAGTCAGGCCTACTTCAAACGTGCAATACGTTTTTGGATGTTACCTTCCCCTCGCTCAATGTAATTTTTATATAACCTTCTACTTTTGTTCAATCGTTTTATTACGCTTATTGATTAGTTTAATTTATAGAAGGAAATGAAAATTCTTAATGACCTCACTTCTTCCATGGAATCTTGTCAAAAGAAGTATACCAAAGAGAAGAATTGTGACAAACAAGCTAAGGTAAAGCATTTATTCGGACTTTAGTTATCAAGGGAATCTAATTATTATTAGTATGTAAAATTCGAAATCTCTTACTATAGCTTGAAGTCGAAATGAAGTCGGCGGAAGTTAAATGTGCGAAACAGAGAAGTGGTACTGTCACTTTGTTGAAGCAGGCTAATACTGTGGAGGTAAATATATTTTTACATATTCATGAATTTTATCAAATTAAATTTTGAAATTCGATATTTTCTTAGTACTGAGATTTTACTAACATTTTCCCCGATGCCCACTAATTTCAATTTCAATAATATCAATCAAAACTCTCAAGATCCTTGTTAAAATTCTCTTTTCAGAAATCAATTAAAGAGGATCTTGTGAGCTTGTTAACAGCACAAATTAATTACTATCAACTCTGTCTGCAGAATGCGACTCAAACCCTATCGGGACTCAAAAAAGCAGGCAATAAGTGAATAAGCTTTCAAATCCAATGAAGTACATTTTGGGAGTTAATCTCAAATCTCAACGGAATATTATCTATTAATTGTTAATTTTTAAGAAATCTTTTTAAATCCAATAGACTTCTACACAAATTAGCTTATTTTGTTAAGTGACCGAATTTTTCGTCATTCCAAAACAAACGTTGGAATATGTTAAAAAGAGATAGCTATTGCTAGTTAGAGTTAGCCACAAAGGGCCAAATTCTCTTACTTATTTTTAGGCCTTATTATTAAAATACGTTATCAAGTGTTTATAGGTTTTGCTAAAAAGGAAACAGAATACTTAAGTAAAATACGTGCTTCATTTGCTTCATAATTTATTTGATTGATGGATTGGGCTTTTCATTTAAAATTTACTATAAATTGATGTATAATTAAAGGTTGAATATATTAAATTCGGAGTTTTAATGGGGATTCGATGATTATGCGGCCAAATCATCAAACTACTGCGATAAGAACTTTTTAGTCAACTTTGTATCCTATATTTTTCTCCAGAATCTGAACTCTCAAATATATCTTTCTCTTGAATTTTCCCTCTATAACAATATATTGATCAAAAATGGTGTACTAATTTTAGAGTAGAACGGCGGTTATTCTTCACTTTCTTTCTTTGTCAGAAGGATCGAAATAAATATTCCAATTCAAGTAGAACTTCTAAATACCGGATGTTTTACTGGAATAGACATTTTTGTTTCCCTTAATACTTTAGGTGAAAAACTTAATTGAGTTTTACATTTGGGTATTCGAGAATATCATTCTTGGATACTGAATTGATGATCATGTAAATAAAATAGCTATGAAAAATTGTTAATGTGAATCGATCTTGCATTTGAATATGAAGCAGCATTTTACGCATCATCTTTCGCAACACATATGTTCAAGTGATTAAAACATTACTTTTAAGAGTCTTTGCACTTCTACAGATTTCAAAGGAAGTTATGTAAATTTCCTCAGAAAATATTTCAATACTATAAAATGGCGACCACCATTGTCGTGTAATTTATACGAGACGAATAATCTTATTAAAATGATCACTTAAAATGTTGATTTTTCCAATAAATTTCACTTTTTAAATTGTATACAAGTGACGTAGAGTTTTGACAAAAAAGTGTGCACTTTTTAACATTTTATGCTCAAGAGCTAATGTTGCAAACATAATTGAGTAATTACTAATTTTTAATCTAGCTTCATTCTTTTTAAAATTATAAATATATGTTCCATTCGAAGCATTTGAATCTCTTTCAATAGGATACTGGCAGTTGTTAACTGCGGTACTTTAATATTAACACATATTTCGTGTTTTCTTTCATTTTCAAAACTATCTTTGAGGATGCTAATGAATTCATTCGGATGCAGGGTAGCTAGCAGACTGAATTAAATGACAACACTTATTTATTTGTCACTGCCTATCGCTCATCGTTAAAATCGGTGCATTTCCCTAGCGTATGGCTAATGGTTGCGTAAACCTCTTTAATCAGTTGTCGATGTGTTTGCCAGAGCAAATTTAACTACATTTTCAAACCTGTAGAAACACCATTAAATTTCATTTAGTTTTGATTGAAATTTCTTTTTATATTTGTTTTTAATTACCAGTTGATGAAAATTTGTAATCTCCTTTTTCTTCAAGTCTTTTATAGCATATGTTATAACTCTCGTAAATAATTGCTCTTGGTAGTTAAGAAAGACAATATTTGGGGCTTTTTGTGTGAAACTTTTTTTAATTTTCCATTGCCTGACTCATGAAGGAAACAGAATAAAGGTAAAAAGCTTGGAATGGTAAATGTGGTCTCTAGAGTCGATTGACTTTCATAAAAGGTGAAGATGTTATGATTTTTTAGTAAATTGGAAATTAAAAGTACCTTTCATAATTTCCTTTGATTTTAGTGCACTTAGAAGATATTTAACTTGTGGTTATTTAGATCGACTTCGTTTCATTCATAAGGTAAGGTAAATAATTTATTACCGCAAGAAAGCATCCATAGGAGGTAGAGGGTTTGAGTAGAAGTCAATTCAAGGAATCTATATTTTTTCTTCCATGTTTTATATATTCGAATTTGCCCCAGAGGTAAATTAATGTTTACAATGTTTAAGATTTACTGACCAATTAATTAAAATAAAAATTTTTTTATTTTAAATATTGTATATGACAATACTAAATATTTTCCCTATCTTATTTTAATATTAATTAATAAGTTTATTTATGTATCAAAGTGACAAACTTCAGATCTAGCAAATCTCACATTTTTTATTATACTGAAATTCCATTTGAAGTATTAAATTTGCGGCAAATATTGATCAGTCATTATTTATTTAATATAATTTAAGTTTCATTAAAAATGCAAAATATTATTGATTATTTTTTATAACTGTTAACTACAAGAAGCATCAGAATGGATATTTCTGACTCAATTTGATTCAGAGCAATAATATAATAAATTTTATCAGAGGGATTTTTGATAATGCTCTTTATAATTAACAAAGATTGATCATCAGACTCTTTCTAAGCTGGTGCACAGTCAGAAAACTATCTCCCTTGTTTAAATATATCAACAAATTGTTGCTATTCATTCGCTTACGATATTTACTAACAGAAATAATTAATGAGTACCTATTTAGCAACTTATGGTTAGTTTATTCTCCATGATATAGTGAGTGAATACTATCTGTTGATCAAAATATGGGCTGTGCAGGGGTTTCAAGTACATGATTATCTTAAGTTACCACAAGAAGTTCGAATTACTCATGCGAACTGTAAATGCATATTTCTAATTGGATTTTCATTTCCTTCAAAACATTACATGTGACAAAAAGCGAAAAAACCTTGCCAGAGTACAATATATTTTCATGAATTTTTTAATCATTTTTCTTAAATTTCTTAATCCATATAGGATTATTTTGTTATCCCCATCACTTCACACTCGCTAATCCAATCTAAACTTGTCTTCAGCATCTATAAATGCCATGGATGATTAAATTTGGTCAACAAGGGGTTGTAAGATCCGAGTTTCTCCTATGAGTTGCTCCAGGACTACGTTCCCTCTACTGAAGCTAAAAATAGGACTAGGTCTCAGAGTGTACCTCTAAACACGGGATGAGCAATTCCATAAATCGTCTCTAATTCGCCTATCGTTCTATTCAGTATGTGGGTGCATGCATACACTGAAAGCCTGACAGTTATTCTGAAAAACATTGCAATCAGTCCTGACGCTGAATTAATCTTCAAACTTTAATTATAGGGAAAGTGCTCTTATTCCCGTAAGTGGGCTTTGATAAGTTAATAAAAGGCAACTGCGTGACAGCGCAATTATCAATCTCTCTCCTTCTTGGTCTGAGTAATTGCTATATATAAGAGAATTATACTTCCCCAAAATAAATCTTCTCTGTAATATTCTTTATTTTCCAACTTCCAAGTCCTGCTTCTTTTAATTCCCTTTTATTTGAACGAATTTATATATATTATGGTTGCAAAATATAAATTGATCTATCTATACGAAAACCTGCATCTTATTTTGATATGGTGGTTTGGGTCGTTAGTGTTGTGGTGTTATCGGGCTGTACCTGTAACAAGTGCAATTTCTTAGGGAATCTAAGAGTCGGTTACGGTATCCAATAGAAAAGAGCAAATCATGAAAGTAAATGCTGCTTAGAAGAGCATACAAATAAAAAATATTTTATTCATGGAACTTAACACTTTCAATTATTGATAAGCATGGATTTCATTTAGCTTTCATTGGTTAGTCAAGGTTCAATAGAAGCATAATATATTTCTCAAATTACTATTAACTGCTTAATTCTTAATGCTTTTCATGCCTCACGATTTGTTCTGCTTTTAATTAATAAACTCCACATAACTACTGAAGCACGAAATTGGAATTATTAAATATGTTTTATAATTTTTTTCTAAAGTGGTTGGAACAATCAAACGCCAAAAAGCGATTAAAATTTTATACTTGAACTCGATGTAAATGACTCACTTTAATGGACACACGTTTTGAATTATTTTCCTCTCCCCAGATCATTTGTTTATTCTCTCTCTCTTGTTGTTCCCAACTTCACTTAAACTGTTTGATGCATTCAATGGGAGATTAAGGCCACATTTCTTATACATAATGCTTTAATGACTCAAGTATTTAATACCTGCTCAATTTCCCTATAATGAATGCAAAATTCAGATTAATCAAGTCAAAATTGTTGTTAGAAATTGACAGTAGTGAGTAAGACTTTTAAACACTCTGAATAGAATAGTTAGTTTCTCCGGGCAGAAAATGGTTTTCAAATTAGAAAGTCAGGAGTTGGGGGTAAACCAAATTATACTGCGCAACGTCAATTAAAGTCGGAATAGGTAAAGTGTAAGAGCAGGAGCACACTAACAAAGACAGGGCAAAGGAAAGATTCTCGGATGTAATGTGAATCAAACGGACCTAAGACGTATTGTTTGAAGAAAGAGATAAGCAATTTTTTTCTTTTAATAATCTTTTTCATTATATAATAAATTTGTAGTTTGTCCCGGAAAAGAATGTAAGTCCTTCTTGGTGTGTGGTATCTAACATTCACATTTCGGTCAGATAACTCTTATGCACTGTGAACTTCTCATTTAATTTGTTCTTATTATTTCGGTAATATATCGAATCAATACTACGAATTACCAGTGTAAAATTAAGTCACAGCAAGTTTGATGGAATACTGGGTCATGCTATTTTCATTTAAAAGACTAGTGGTTATTGAAAGCATGTGAGTTCTAATCTATTCACACAAGGAATTGGTGGGTAGTAAATTACAATGGAAAAGATATGAACAAAAATAATTGAAGGAAACCAATTCAGCATAAATATTCAATTCTTCCCTGAATAAACAAGGAACTTTGTTGATTAACTGAATAGGTGAGTACAAAGCCAAGTACCATAAAATTATTTGCAGAATGCGATTAGAGTAATTTGATTATCTTGAAAACTATTAATGACAAATAAGTTCGTTCACTTCCTGTAGAATTTCTTTTAAATGTTTTGCTTAATCATTCGAAAGAGAAGCTACATCACTTTACTATAGCCCCAGTTGTTAAAATTTTAATAATAATTTACAATTGCTTATTATATATTATTGTACCCAGTGATGTGGATAACCATGATCAGTAGAAGGGATGGTGGAATGCAAATTCTCGAGATACCTTCTTTGTGCCCACAGACTTCCCATGAAGGACTTGGGAAATTTTTATTTAAAATTTCAGAACAAAATAATATTTTGAAGAAATGCGTTTAATAAAATTCGGCTTAGAGGCAGAAATAAAAATAAGAATGAAAAGAAGTCCAGTGCATCTCTCGAATGAACTAGCTCACAAATTCTTCTTGACTAACATCGGCAGTCAATCTCTGTACGATTTCCATGCAGCGTTCGTAGTGCCGTTCTTGAGCCTTGGCCATTTCCGAAAGACCGTTTGCTAATTTACCCTGAAGTAGTAATAAGTCTTTGGAAGTTGATACTCTTAATATTTTACTTCATTATTATTTGAATTCGAATTAAGAATTTCCGATAAATTTACTCGTTAAATTATTCTCTTGACTGACAGACTTGTCACTATGAAAGCCCATATCGGAGTGGTAAATGGGGACAAATACAACGTATTTTAATTAGCATCTTAACTAGACTATATATATCTATATATATTTTCGTCCCAGATCAGCATTAACCCATTACTTAGCAGATTAGTATATTGTAAGTGTTTTTAAAAATAATCTTACCCGAGTCACCTCACAATGTTTGAGAAGCACTTGAGTTACATAAATCTGCTGTTCAAATGCCACTTTCGCTTCGGCTACTTTCAATGCATCCTTCAATGAAGAGAAGATAAATCCATTAATATAATGCGATTTTTTCTGAATTTATTTTAACCGATTCAATTCAATTCGCATGTGATAAATAAAACTAAGAAAGATGTTATCTAGTAATACAGCTTCATTGAAAATAACAGATATTAAATTTATACAAAAATATTAAAAATTATTTGGTTACACCTATGTCAAACTTTATCTTTCACATGATCAGTTTATTTTTTAAAAAGATGAACCTATTACTTGAGGATTGATGAACGTAAAATTGAACCAAGGGTGTTATAAATTATGGAAAATGAAATCCTCGTTGAGTAAAATATTGCCGTTTTAATACAATATTTAATTATTTTTAAATTTACCCATCCGCTGCTTCTATTAGAATATCTTACATATGGGCAGCAATTGTATTCATTCTCTCTCTGTCATATAAAAAAGGCACTTTATTGGGCACCTCCGTATCGATTTCTTTGGATTTTCGCCAATTTATTCTTTTCCAAGAAGTTTGGGGTTGTAATTAAGAATTCAGATCCAGTACTATAATATATCACAAATAATTTGTTGTGTTTCCTTACTTGATGTTATATCAATTACTGCTATTATCAATAAAAAAAGGTACATTGAAAAAAAATCACATCAAGTATGACATTTTCAGAAAATCTTCATTTGTTCCAAATTCAAAAAATGAATGTAGTAAACGCACCTGGAAAGGGATGTCAGCCCTTCTGCTGTGAGTAAAACTGAGATAAGAAGTCGAAAGGTATCACCCCACTCTTCTTCCACCAAAAAAACTTCCAAATGAATTAATACAATTCTTTTATTTCTATTAAACTCTTTTAAATACTTTTGTATGAGTTTGGATCTTAGAGATGTAAGGCCTTGCATTAAAACTGGCGTATAATCAACTTGAATGGGTCGCTTAGTCATCCGAATTATATAAAAGGTGAGTCCCTTTGGAAACAACGCAAAATACTTATATATTGATATTTTCCTTAAACTAAAGATGATGTCAATATATTCAATGAAGATAAGCAGCAGGATTCAGAATATGATTTTCTCGACAGGTAAGCAGTAGGTCGAATTCAATTTTCTGAAGCTTAAAAAATTTACCTTATTCCGCTTATCATTACTCGCCCAGTCATAGTCAAGGCGCAATAGATCGAGCTTTTGACGTTCCTTCTAAAAAGGTGTAATCATATTAAACTAGTAATTACAATTCGTTAGATTATTTAATAATGACTAGTGAAAATTGTCGGTATAAATAATTGTAGTTTGATTAACAGAACAAGTGAAAGTTATACAGTGAAAAATTTATTATTATTTATTAAATTTTCATAAAATCGCATTTACATTTAGACACATGACTGTTAAAACAAAGTAACATTCATTAGAAATATTCTCCTCATTTTGTAGCATAAATTTAAAATAAATTTATAAATAAGCAATAGGGTACGGGACTATGACGTGAAATTTATTTATTCTCTATTTTCTTCAAATTTGAAATAACAAAGAACTTGAACTCAGGCTTTCAAGTGGTTCGAACTTTTGTGGGAATAAAGCCAATTGAATTTGCAAAGCACTCCAAGAAAATGTTATTAATGTTTGACTTGCATAGACGGGATGTATTATGGCGATGGTCCTATGAGAAACCCGCTTTATATCGCCCCTCTTGATGACAAGGCTCAAACAGTGCAGTTGGGCATCCACATCGCTGGATGTGTGCCGATGAATATTGATCCCGTGACCTCTGATTTTTCAGACTTACATGTAGATTACTGCGCCGTCGATGCACTCCTTATAACTCTCTCTTTCTCTCTCTCTGAGTTTGTACTAATGGGCATCGATGCCAAGAACTCTGACTTGGCAGACTTGCACGTTAATTTCTGTGCATCGACATACCCTCTAGAGCTTTCTCTCTTTCTTCTAGTGCTTATTTTTATATTCATTTTGGTATGCTCAAACCTAGAATATCATTCGTCTTTCGCATATCTGTAATATTTTCAACATTTTAATCTTTTCATTATTGAACGCTATATAAGTTACAATTAAATGAGAATATTGAAAATATAATAAAAAAGTGAGGTAAAATAATATTACACTTGCCTCTAAATCTGGCCAGTATTTTGTTAAGAAATCATTGATTATTGAAAGTAATCCACCTTTAATTTCACTTCTCATTTCCTGGTCTGATCTCCCCAAATCTAGTAATGCGGGTGCAAATTCTGCAAGTGTTACCGCTAAAGCATAAATCCGATCTCCATTAAAGTAATTAAAATAAGCACTTAAATCATTTCAGTAGAAATAACCTACAAAAATCAGTTCCTGGCATTTCTACGGCACATTCGTTGATTATATGGGCTAATTTCTCCGACGGGGGTTGATCCCCCGGCACATTAAGATTTAATTCAGAAGCAAATATTTTTGCCACTCTTCTTACTAGAGGTCAAAGGGGTCTTTGATTAACATGATCAATATACCTGGATTTGGAGTAAACATCGATTCTAATTGCAGCTTCAAATCATTGCAAATTTTATTCGTCAAGTCGGCATAAGCGAGTGCTTTTGCTGTTTCTTCATCATACTCTGTTTTCGGCGTATTATTAAAAGCTTCGTCACCCATCTTAATATGAGTATTACATGTAATACCATACCTGAGTAGCGCGGTTAATACCCACAGAAGTGGAATCCACGAACTGTTGCCACTTTTCTGATAACGGCATTGTTTGTTAACCTAACATAAGGACGAAAATCCTATTTAAAATATCTTTGCAAGTTTATCCACAAATTAACACCACATCTAATCGCAATAATAAATGCATTTTTGAACTAGGTGTGAAATGAAAAGAAATTGTTTCAGACTCTGTTCTCGTGATGTGTAATTCACCCTTACTAACATTTTCGTTTTTTAAATTTTGAAACTTATTCATACTAAGACGGCATAAAGTATGGGCTTTAATAAACTCCTCTATCTTTCCCTTCATAACGATACTACTTATGCAATATGAAAGTTGTAAAAATAAATGCAAGTATTCATTTTTCTCCCATATTTATCTAGCCTATAAAGTGTCCTAATTGTATACAATATCGATAGTTACACAACTCGGCTGGAAAAATCTCATATACGTAACATGTTCTCAATGATGTTTTTATATATTATGGTTCAATACAATAATAGTTTTTACTGGATAACAAACACCGGTACATATTTCTTAGTTCAAACCTAATAATGCTCCGTTTTTAAAAAATGTCGTCAGACCTTCCTTTTAAAGCGTTTGGTTTTTAAAAATGAAATTGTAAGCTTGTATATATTAAATTGAAATACTGTTAACATATTACCTGACCTCAAACATCTAAGGCAACTTTGACTTAACATTAGATGTGTTTCTAATAAAAAAAATATCAGAAAGATTAGACAATGAGTTCACATAATCATTACAAAATGTGTGACATTTGGGATTAGATGCTAAAAGGTTACCAAGTCTGTGCTTTTATACATCACAATATCGATAACATATCCACGAAATTATATGTAGGAATTTAAGATAATACAATCGTTTGATTTATTTTCTTTGAAAAATTACAGCAAATAACTGCTTCCACAGTAAAAAAATCCGATGTGTTACAAAACAAAAATCTAATTTCACCAACTTTAACTTCCATATCTCCAAATTCGAAAGCCTATTACTTTAATGCAGCTTCGATGTTCCGCCATAATTTAAATCAATGCAGTTATCTGTAATAGGTAAGCATACTCAAGACGATACGAAATAAGTGCGATAAAAATTACACAAAACAACTTGAACGGAGTAACGAAAATACCCGTAAAACGCAAAGGTTGTGAAATAGAGATTTTGTGATTAAAATAGGTTAAGTATAGTGGAATAAAATATAGGATTAAAGGTTCGAAACATAATACAAATCTAGCATATTTCACTGGCTTCAATAAAATTTTTGCTCAAATTAACAACTTTAAACAAACACTCAGTGAAGTTGATGGTCAAAAATCAATATTTTATTATAGACGTGATATTATTTATCATTAAACAAAAGGCATAAAATTGTTGCATCAATGAGTGATTGATAAAACTGACAATGGAAAAATAAACGGACGTTCGTAAGAAAAGTGATAAGAACTTTCCGATGATATTAAAATGAAATAGTCTCTATAGGTATGGAACCCTGCCAATAATATCTCGGGACCAACAATTAAAATATGGAATAGCCAGCGCATTGTCGAAAAGCAAAGATATTATGATGATTAAATTATTGCTGTGCAAGAAAGGACACACCGAATTTGAAGAACTTGGATTTAACATTAGAAATCATTAAAGAAAAACATTTATTCGTACTTAAAACGATTGCCCGAATTAATGCTTTAATTTAAATAAGCTTTACTTTATTATGTGAATTAAGAGCAAAATAATGTTTCTGAATTAGATCATTTAAAATGAAACAATTTACTTTTTATACAATTACAAATACAAAGTAAAAATATTGCAAATATTTGCATAATGGGAGATAGTACCTGGAGAGGAACCTTTTTGAAGTATGTGTTTTTATTTGGCCTCTGTTACAAGGACACAATTTGTCTCACTAATAATTGACTGTTTTTATAATTAACATTTAAAATAATCAATTATAATATTTTTTTGGTTTTGTGCTGAATTTCCATATATATGAACCATATAGACTGTAGAGAGTTTTGAATATTGCTCATTGATATATCTACAGTTGAAATTGTTTCAGAATATGGTTTTATTGTTACACCATTGCTCTTCGTTTGTATAAAAAATTCTTCTTAACTTTCAATTATTGATGAATGATAATAATTAAGGATAAACCATCCTCCCTCCGAATAAATGAACAAAAATTGCTTTACCAGAACTTGTTGGATCTCCAACCTTTTCTAAATTATTTATATAAATTAGGATTGCTTGTAAACTAACATTTAACTTATGGATTACTTGCTTTCTTTCGCTCAATGCATCTTCTTTTTGTCAAAATACAGATACGCTGGCTAAGGAACTATCGAGCTGTGTTTAATGTTCAAAATAGTCCAACTCATAAAGTTTTTTTGGTATCTAAGTCGAAATGATCTGATGAAGGCAGTGAACATCAGTATAAAAAATGAGAGAAAGCTATGATTGGTAGCACGAATTACGCAAAGCAAAGTTTTTAGAGTCTTGACACTACACTAATAAGAAGACTTTTTAGTAAATTCCTATCATTTCGGTTTGTAAAATATGAGTATTTATGAAGGAATGTGTTTAGAAACATGAGTTCACTAAGGAAGGGGACAGTTCTTGATTGATACCAAGAGAAGGGGAACGTTAAATCATAAGTTTGTATCAGGAGTACGATTTCTCTGATCGATCACTCCTTTTGTAAATCGTCCTTGAGTTACATTTGATCGGTAAATACGCTAAAGTGGATAGTTGACAAGTATTTCACTGGCAATTAAAAAATGAAATTACATTCATAACGCTAGTTACTGCACATACTGGGTAGCAAGATACATCAATCCAGAGGCATTAACAAATTTGTAATGCCCTCCACTTTTTTAGCCTTGAATAATGTAGCTCTCGGAAGCAGAAACCGCTTAAATGAAACTTACTTAAACAAAATTTTTCATTGTCACGAGACAACTTCTTATGAACGAGGCACTCCCTCACAATTGGTCACCTCCAAAGTAATATTCCAAGTAAACTGAGAAGTTTAATCTCGGCAGTTTATTCCTAATCGGTGAAAATATATTAATTCATCTAAATTAAGCATATATAAATGAGTATAGAGATTAGTCATTTCAATTTGATTTTAACTTGGGCTCCTAACGCATGAATTAAAGATTTATCCTCGTGTATTGGCTGAATATAAGACAAAGTCTGTCAAAATAATCAAACGTTGAACAATTCACACATCATCTGTTGTGATACCGCTGCGTCCACCTCATGTGCCCTCTGCTGCACCCGTGATATCTTCCAGCTCTTACAAACGACCTGATCTCCTTTCTCAGCAAGCAGACAACTAATAACAAACTTGGCGGTTGCAACTGTCTGCCTTCCTTATTCAGTTGTCAAAGTGAAGATTAGTAGAAAAATAGAAGGGGCAAAAGTCTGAAACCTATCAACTTGTACAATCTTCTCAGGAATCTTCATATAATTACTTAAGGTACGGTAAGTCCACTTGTGGGGACACGATCAATTATGCTAAGAGTTATTTCCTTACAAAATTAATTATTTTTTCTAAATGCTAACAGAGAACGACAGCTTTTTCCAAATCAGTAAACAAACATTTGAGTGAGACTACGGGTATACTAGATATCAACAAAAAATGGGAGAAAAAAGTAGAGTAGTGAATTAGAGGTTGAAAAAACAAGGACTACACAGAGTGAATGAAAATCAGGTTGTGACAGCGGCCAAATTACGATACGATGGATTGTGTTGGCTGTTATACGCCCTTTGTTAGTCTTTTAAATTGCAAGTAGATTAGAAGCCGACTTACAACCTTGCCGTGCCATAGAGAACACACATACACACCTGCACTCAGAGTAAATTAATCAGCCAAACATGGAAGGAACTTGTTCACCGTCTAGATCAGGCCATATAGTCATTTTCATGGAAACTCACTCTAGGAAGGAATTGCGATCATCACCGTAAGATGGTCATTTCCTCTCCACCACCGTACTTGTTATGATTCTTGATCCCTACTTCCATCTTTCATACATCTTACAGACCTTATACTCTTCCATATTATCTGTCTTATTCAGATGACGTATTTTAATAAGGGCTTCTCTAGACCATGTTTTCTACAGTCCGATGAGCAACCAACAAAAAATCTCCGTCTGACAGTTAGAATAGAGCAGACAATTGAGTCAGTATGTGAGTTCGATAGAACTATTGAGACCCCATAGAAAATATATTCTTCAGCAAAGTAACAAAGTATGAAACGTATTGTTTAGTGATGATATTATTTGGAAGAAATTTTTCACTAGTAGATAATTGTGTAATATTATATGATCATAGTTAGGATCACAGTTGAGTTAGTAGATACAAGCTCAAGCATGCTTAGATGTTGTTGTGGTAAATGTCAGCAGTAAATGAAAAAAAAGGAACGCCGAGGCCAGGTTATATTGAATAAAACTCAGTACAGAGTCTCAAGGAAAAATAGAGAACTGAAGGATTGAACAACGAGAGATACGCCTGGTGAGCTGGGGTCCACCCTGTGTCTGTGTGTGTGTAATGGAGGCTATTTATAATCGACACTTTGGGTGAGGATACGCATAAGGATATGGTTGTATGCGCGCTTTAATTGGTCGGGACGACTGTAGGAAAAGGAAGGGCCGATGCAGACAGGACTGGTTAATATCGGGGTTGATTAAACGGTGTCTGCTACTATCGTCTGAGGTATGTTTACCTTTTCCGGGTAGATGAGACATAGACCAGCTGAGTACACATGATGTTTATTTAGGGGGTATTTGGGTCAGGAATGGTTAAAAGTTTACAGAGATAACTTATGAGGACAAGATAATCAAATTTGGTGATAAATAGGAATGCTGTAAGATAAAATATTTCAGAGAAGAGGGATTCATCCTTCAATGTCATGTGATATAAGTGCGTAACCATGGTGATATATAGTAGACGAGTAAGCAGTTCAAACTAACATTCAACAAATCTACTTGGACAGAGAATCAATGCATTATTAAAATTTTCAAAAATAAACAATTATTTTCGTATCCCTTCCAGTGGTACCGGTTAATTGTTTTAAGCAGCAGTGAACATTCATTTCTTCCCTGTAGCCTTGAATAACTAGAACATTTTTACTATGCTAGTAGAGGAAACGGGTTAGTTTAAATATAAAAGTTCAGTAATTTTTTAAACTTAATCGTTATATATTGTGACCGAACCTTTATCACAAAGACTGCCCGCTTCAGAGAACGTTGTGGTTCTAGCGTTCCATCAGGCTCCAAGTGTTATAGGAAAGGGGATGAAATTGAGGATTAATTATGGATATGAAGAATCCGGTGGACTCACTCGTCATTTTCGATTAGCTATTATGCTAGTTAAACCGGGAATTTAGGTAAATTTCTATGAATGGAACACACAAAAGTACATTAAAAATGAGTGGTGTTGACAGCATTATAACCGAGAGTCCTAAGCCCTTTATGCACATGCCATCCTCCAGTCAACTGCACATTAAGAGAATTGCAGACTCAGAGATTATCTTTGTCCCATCCTATCGTTAACCTCTTCCATTGCATATTTGTCGTGTTCTATTTGCTGAAGAATATAATTTTGGACCACAATTGTAAGAGAAGAGAACTGGACCACAAATTGTGCGAGGGATATCCAGCCTAACTTGACTGAGCTCTTAAGGTAGCCTCATTCTCCGTATAATTGCAATGAATCCTAACTCCCACCATTTCACTTCCCAAAACTCAGGACGATTTAACTTGACTATGTTGGCAACACCAGGGGGTTTTAAAATATAATATACTTATCCTACCTCGAGTTGTACTCTCCAAAACTTAATCTAACCGACGAAAGAGATAAGTAGATGCGCGCTAACCTATCCTACTTTTTCAAAAGCAATTAATTGTGCAATCGATGTCATGTTGAATGACAGAAACAATTGCAGAACAGTTCACAATGCGTCATACAGCATAAAGTCTAACCAAAATCGTGCAATGTGATAAAATTAAAATTCAAAAAGAAATATCGTTCGCATAAGCGAAAAAAAACTAAGTGCCATCATAAATATAAAGGTGAACATGAAGACAAAACCACGAAACAACATAGAAAAAAATTAAACCTGTAATTACATACATTTTCTTAACAGTACATATCAAACCAGGAAATCTGGCTGTTATTTACAATCAACAAAAGTTCCATGACTTATGCCAAATTGGGATTTCTGAAGGTTTCAGCTTGTTTCTTGATCTTAGCATCATATTCCTTTCGGTTTTGAATGAACAGTGTGTAAGCATCAGCTTGAGCCGGGTCCTTTGGATTTGGATGGTCCAGCAGATCCTGAATACCCAGAAGAATCTGAAAACTATTAATATAACAAATACACTTACTTGTCTTATTGTCACTGCTGGACGCCAGTCCTTCTCCTCGTCCAAAAGTGATAAACAAACCGTTCCAGAAGGAAAAACATTGGGATGAAACAGAGGGGGATCAAATTTGCACTTTGGTGGAGTTGTTGGGTACTCTGATTTAAAAAGCATTTTCAGATTGAATAGACCACCTTCCCAAAGAGTCTAAAAATTCATGCAAACATACGTGGCACTTACTCCCTTCTTGCCAGGAATACTACAGTCCCAAGTCATGAGATCCATAGTACCATCGGGATTCTTCTTCGGCTTTGCGACAAAACCCTGGAAATATTAATAAACTATTCAACTTACGAATGGATGATCCCGTCTCCATGCTTTTCTTTCCTCACCAAGTCTCTTTAGAGCGATACCTTCCGCCTCACTAAACTCAGCCATTTTATGAGAAGACAAAATCTAATCTGGCGGTTAATGTTAATGAAATTTGCTGAAATTATTATTTGAGTGCAACATTCAATTTTTAAAACAAAACAATTTTAATGATTATCATTAATGAAATTAATATTTTTAGAAAATAATTTTAAAGGCTATAATAAGTTTGCAGCAGATTGAAATATTTAATAAAATAGGATATTTTTATTTAAATATTCATATAAACTTTCGAATAACTCATATATAATATATATTTATATATTTGTCTATTATCTATTAAGCTTATAATCTTATTATTGTTTTTGCAAATTATTTCGCTTGCGAAAATTTAACAGTGGTAAGTGTTGGAGTCTGTACATTATTTTATAATTTTTTTCGTATTCTGTGTTTATTTTTGAATGGAAATCGACATTATTTCCTGTTGTTAATTTTCTAAATTAATCTTTGCAGTTATTTATATGCCTTGTGATTTATCAATGAGCAGTTTTCTTATTTCTAACCATTACCTGAAAAATAATATTTATTACGCACTTCCTACTTTGCTTTTAGCTTATAAAGCAGGAGTTTTATTGGTTGTTCCTCAGTCCATCTAATGATGCAGACTAGTGATTTTGATATTGCCTGTGATTTTTACAAAGGTAATTTCTTTCATATATTTATCATTTTGTAGCTCAAGTAAACAAGGCTTTTACTTTGACATATGATCAAAAACTGACTTTCTCGGCCCTGTTTAACCAAGTTAAGCATGGCCCATTTTCTCCCGAAAAGGCTCCCGAAATTGGGCTTTTTGATTTTGTTGGTAAAGAACGCAGGTAATCTCAATTTATGTTCTTCGAAATCCAATCTTCTATTTATTATTAGAGCCAGATGGCAAGCATTAGGAAATATGACCACGGCTGAGGCTCAAGATACATTTGTCCAGACTCTTCTCCAAATTTGTCCCCAATTTGGTGCCCAGTTAGAGGTGAATGACACCAATGCTTCCGAAAATGACTTCGAGGTGTATGTTACTTTTATTATTAAAAGCTCTTGCATATATTTTTTCATTATCTTCAGTGCTCAGTTTGTCAATCTTTAGCTTATATTTAGGTGTTCACATTCATCTCTGCTCGTCGTAACTCACGCAAATATTTAATGCATGTGAAAATAATATTCAAAGCAATATTAACGCTAGAAGGCAAACTTATCTCCGTGAGTAATTGTGATTTGATTTTTCCTACAATAGGATGTACGTCATTGTTAAACCAGAGATTACGTATTAGAAACTCATTGGTGTAATCCTATTGGTTCGAGTTGCAAATCCCAGTAGACTGTTAGTGAAAATGTTTTCATTTGTTATGGACGTGGTACAGCAATAATCGTGAATCTGACAAATCAATGTTCAAGAGGTCGGTAAATTTCTAGTGATGTGGATGGCAAGCTGCATTGATTAATTTTAGTCAGTAAAAGGGATGGTAGAATTCCTTCTTATAAAAGCAGCTCCAATATATCTTATCTACCCAGATTTAGTACTGTATATATTTGAGGAGTTACCATTACGTATCAATTCCGTGTATCACATTGACCTTTCATTGGTGGTATATGCCACTTTCTTACTGCTCGTGTTATTATAGTACTTCCATATTGGAATTTATTTTAGTGAGCCTGTGGACTGCAATGACCTTCCTCCCACGGCAGTTCATGGTCTAAACAGGTAAATTATTGCATGATTTCCTTTTTTCACATTACTTTCTTTTGTTTACATGCTTGTGTGCTTGAGAACAGCAAGTTTTTGTGAAAAAATTCAAATGTATAATCGCACGAATTTATGGTTGCTGATATATCACTGAGTGTCATTAGAAATAATATTTGTCAAAAAAAGTACAGCAAAGTGCGAATTTCTCGTCACAGAGGCTTAATGATGCTACAATTTTGACAGTTATACTGTCTGTGGACTTTATATCAGCTTGTAACAGAATTTCTGTCCATTTTTTAATTTGAATTAAAGTGAAAATTCTGTCAAAAATACATTTATTTAGTGTTCAATATAGTCACCATTTTTATTAATTCCATCTTGCCATAAGCTTTCTGGTTCCTTCTTCATAGAATTTAGCTAGTTTGGATTCAAAAAAAAGAAACTAGCTTCTTCATTTCATCCTCTTCTCTTGAAGTAAGCCTTTGTCCCATTAAATGATTCTGTAAGCTCCTGAAAAGATGAAAATCGGTTGGTGCAAGATCGAGAGAATATGGTGGGTGATGCATGACTTCCCAGTCAAATTCTTCAACGAGATTTTTGGTTGCTCTTGAAGTGTGAGGTCTGGCATCGTCATGGTGCAGAAGCACTCCTTTTCAATTGATCAAAGACCGTTTTTCCCATCGTTAACTGCTTTTAAACGAGTTAGCTGCTGACAGTAAACTTCAGATGTTATTGTTTGACTGTCATTCATTAGTCCATAATAAACAATTCCCTTCAAATCCCACCATACACACAAAAACATTTTTTCGAGTGCAGTCCACTTCTCGGTTAGGAATGGGAATCGGCTTTGAACCACTGTCTTTTGCGCTTAAAATTTTTGTAAAGGATCCACCACACCTCTTTTCTGTCAGTTATAATTCGGTCTAAAAAGGTGTCCGAAGTTCACGAGAACACAGTGAAAAACAACAGGTCACACGCTGTTGCTTTTTGATTTCCGACAAATCGTGTTGGACCCATTTCCCAGCCTTTGAGACTTTGCAAGTCAAGTCTCTTCATTTCCCCGTATATGGTCATATGGCTTACGTTAAAGGTTTCGCTCAGTTCTCTAGTAGTGCGAGTTGGATTTTCATCAATGGCAATTTGCAATTGCTTAGAATTGAGTTTTTTGAGCATCCTGCTCTCGGTTCGTCTTTCAGGCTGAAGAAACGTGAAAACCACCTTCTGCAGGTCTTTTCATTCATAACATTATTTCCATAAGGGTCTGTGAGTGTTTTTTACTGCTGAGGTTACCGTATTTCCTTTGTGAAATTCCGACACTAAAATATGCCTGTTATACTCTTTATTTGGAGTTTCATTAGGGCTAGAAATAGTTATTAATAACGGTAATTATCAAGCAATCTGAAAGAAGAAATAATATTAATTACTAGAGACGAGCATACAACAAGGTAAATTGAAGTAATCGTGTCCTAAACACGAAGCTCAAAAATTGGACAGAACGTCTGTCACAACCTGATATAATATGAAATATAATTTCCAATAATGTAACGATTTTCAAATTTCTACTGGCATTAACATATGTTGATATTTTTGCGTTTTCAGTATTCACTAGTATTTTGATTTTGGTCGAATCATTTAGTCATCATTTCTGTTCTCGTCGGTGGGATTGTTGTTTCGTCATTTGATTGAATTGCTCTAAAGTCGCCTGAAAATAATTAATTTTGGTAGATCCTGTCACACATTATTTAAATTATTATCAGTTCCTCTCTGATCAATGTCTACGCGTTGACACGGAAGTCTTATGACCCAGACGAAAATATTGGTCAGTTTAAATGTGAAAATATGGTCACTTTAGTATTTAAAAGTGGTGCACATTTTTTATTTGTTAAATGATAATGCGCTTCCCAAGAAGACTGGGTATCAAGCTGACCAAGTTGAACCATTCCCCCTAAGAAAGATCATAAGTGAATGCTAATGTTTAGTTAAACTAGAGCGTGACAATAGCCGAATAAATGATAGACTAAATGTATACATAGGAAAATGAAAATAAACTGAAAAGCTATGCTAAATCTAATCCGCTAATGTTGATCTATAGATTTTTATGGTAGAGCCAAGTGGTTAAATGGGCGTAGGTGGACCGAATCAATAGGAATTTACTTGCATCGCTTGTTTTTCCGCATGTATTTGTGATCATTGAGGTTTTTCTCTGTTCCAACTGTTCAGAATGTCTAACAATACTTTTAAATCAACTCTTAATTGCATTTTACCAGATTGTAATATTTCTATCATTCACATTTCTAGTCATTTACCAGTAACCGTCCCCTCTCCCTCGAAATTGGACTTCAAACTTACTCCGAGTCAAGAGTGAGTGTTGTTCCTTTTTGTAATTTTTAATGAAATAGTTGTTTGAGCATCATGCCGGTTATGGCGATAAGTTGGTGTTGAAAACGGCTTAGTGTAATTGCGTGAGATTTGCAAGACTGCAGCACATCATAAATAGTAAAGTGGGTGTTAAAATAACCAACAAAATCATTATCAGCACGTCATAAAAGTTATGAAAAGTATGGTTGTTTAATATTATGCCTAGTGTTATTTCGCCAAATACTAATCAATACATTTTTCCTTTTAAAAACGAAACTAGAGAGAAATTGAAACGTTTTCATGGATGCCTAATTGAAAATCGAACATATGGGAAGGTATGCTTAGAATCGATCAATTAATGTTATTATTTGTTATCCTCAAATAGGCCTTGCTGTAGGAAACACAACTGGAAATGTAACAGTGGGACTAATTGAAATTTACGAGAAATAGTTTTGTTGAGGAGGTTATCTTCAGGTTTTATCGTATCGAATATTTTCGATTATTATGAGTAAAATCTATAAAACTTTACTACCAGTATTCGTTCCGCTAGAGCTATCATAAGTCAATTTACTGAAAGATCATATCGAAGGTGCGAAGTGGACAAAAAGATGCATAACTTTCCGATCGTAGTATATTGAAGTGTGCGTGTACATAAACGGTGCGAGACCGTATGACTGCTTCTTTGCATTTTGATATTCTTTTCCAGTTTTTACTTTTAATATTTATTTCTGAAGGTCATTATATTTATAGAGGTATTTCTTTACAATTCGTGGAGCAGCCTTGTAAATGGAATAATTGTGTGAAAGCGCATATCTAGCATCGTAAAAAATAGAAGGGTGGTTGAACTGCCAATTTCTTTACATACTTATTGTATCCGACTAGAAAATTTTTGGATAAATTTTTTATGCTCAGGCCTTGGAATTAGGTCTGGCCAATGCCATGTTAGTTACTCATCAGGTAGCCAATTAATCCACTATACCTTTACAATATATAAATCGTTGTGCCTGCCTAATAAAGCAAAGAGAAGTCGTCGTTCGAATTTGGATAAAAACCGTTATATTAATGGCTACATATCTTTATTAGATACATATTGTTGTTTCGAAATTTATCAGTGGATTTGAGTATAGTCATTGATTATAATATTGTATTTTTTCATATCTAAGACACATGTTTAAGATTATCCAATTTGAGGATTGTTTTTTTTTTTGCAAATATCATTTTAGAGCTCATATCCGCAATTCTCTCAATGCTCAAACGTTGGAGCAATTCCGCGCCTACGCCGCTCAGTACTATCCTGACAGCGAAGAGAAGGTAACCATCTCTTTTTATCATTTTCATCAAGGTGAATATCTCATAGATTTAATTACTAATTACCGTTTTTTATATTCATCTAGCAAGCCGAACTCATTGCTCAACTGCAAGATCGTCATTTTCATCAATATATGGTTTACATGAGCGAAAATCCCTCCCCTCAGACTACTGTCGTCGTCGCCGCTTCGCCTTCCTCAAATACCTCGAAGACAGACAATGCTTCCTCTTCTTTGGAGAAGACCGAACATTTGTTGCATCCTTCTCCAAAACGAGAAACTGTTGAAACGAACGCCGTATGTCTGATCAATATGTTTTGTATCGATTTTTACTATTACATAACGATAGGTTGTATTTGTATTTTACTGACTAATTTGATTCAACTAAGCAATGCTGAATGGGAATGTACATAATTAAAATATGAGAATTTTGGTAGACAGCAGCTGTTTTATTTAAGGAGGGGCTCTGGGTTGGGATAAAGTAAACTTTACAAACCTTTTCCCAGCTTCCCCAACTGCAATATTACAAGATGGGGAGGTAGATTCGAAAAAGTCCCTGGGTAGCAATGCATTTGGTAGATAACTTGAAAGAAAATCACTAAACAACTTAAAAGTTCAAGGAAGCAGCATCATACAGGAAAAGAAGTGAAGGATATCGAGAATTTAGTTAAATCGATATGAGTTAAGAGTTAAATGTGTGTAAAAAATGGGCTCAACACAGAATTTTCGGTTAATACGCTGGGGTGATTAAGGTTATGTAACGTTAGTCTGATTTCAGACCGATTTTCTATCTGAGAACTGTTCGACTAAATCCAATGAACTTTTGTGGTATTGTTAATTCTTAAAAGGTAGTAAATGTGGAAACATGTCTCAGAATTATAGTTGAATAGAAATCAATATGGATGACGCCCGATTATTCAGATATTTTAAAAATGCTAGGTAGCAATTTATTACATATCCTCTGTATTTTTTTAATTTGTCACGATCAAACAACTTGAATGCGGAGGGATGTAGGCGTTAGCTAAAATAATATACTGTTTTGTTGTATCAATTTTAACTAAGCAGATTTGAGGGGGGTTAGCATATTGAAACAATTGCTTTTGCGTGATTTCACTCGCTTAAGGCGTATTTTTTCGGGACATAATCTTGTTGACTTATTTGTAATCCTTTGAAATCGAGTCTGACTGAGTGGTAGTTCCTATTTAGAATCAACTCCATAACCTTGGGTATGTTGACATGACATTTTATTTCCCCTTTAGGCTGAAAAGAAGACATCAGAAACTGCTATTCAGAAGTCAGGAGAGGGCGATTCTACTGGTGAGTAATTTTGCGGCTAAGATAAACTCCTGTGTCAGTGTTTCATCGAAACTATCCTCTTGATTTGACTTTCTCTAATGAAAGTGAAAATCTATTCTTTTTATAGTCATCGACCAAATCGTGCGGCTCATAATCATGAAAGTTAAAAATGAGTGTTATTCTTGTTATTTAATTTCAAGGCAACTTATGTATTTTGTTGTCTCTTTTACTGGAAATTTCTTATTTGAACTTTTCACAACAAAGTTTACTTACAGTAGTACGATTAAATTATGATGTCAGTTGATTATTTTGTTGGAGCTCTGGAGATGGAGAAGTACCCCACTTCTTGGCCGGTTGTTTTGTAGGAGTACCTCATGTATATGAGGTACAAAATTTTTTAGTGAAGATCGGTGATCTCAGGTACCAAAAGCGATTAAAGTCGCAGAAGGGTGAAAGTTCACAGAATCACCTATTTGTTTCTGCAGACCATGTATCCTGTGTAATGAATGAAGAGATTAGATACAATTGAGGAAATCTTTGTTTGGAATTTTTGGCCATAGATGGCGTAGAAGTATAATGTAATTTCTGCGTAGAGCTAGACTGTGTCGGTTGCTAACGTGTGTCATCTGGCTGGAATGTATCTTTATATATACTTGGAGAGGTTATTCAAATTGTCCGCTGATTTCAATCACCGGCCGTGCTTAGATAAGTTATGAGATGACCCCATAGCGTAAGCCGGCCAATCTGAGACTGGAGGTTACATCAACATCGGATGAGGATCAATAAAGTTCGGAAGGTTAATTAATAATCGATGGTAAAGTGTTTCGTCATCTCTTAATTGTAAGTAAAACTAAATCTTCACATGCGCTTTAAATTTAATTTTAATATGATTATTTTGAGGATGAATTTCTTGTTTGCATGACATGTTTTTCTTAGCCGAACAACAAATGAATGAATTCTTCCTTTTCTGATATTTAAATGGAAGTATATGTGATTCTCAAGATCTAATTAATTTTATTATATTTTTATGTTAATAGATAATCATAAGAAACACTTAAACGGAGATTTGTTCCTGCATATTCCTGATGGAAAAGACAATGTGGCAGCGCCCCAAATGTGGACACGAAAAGATATTATCGAATTCAAGGGTCTTCTCTCCAAGGATTCCAACTCTGTCCTCAATATAGGCAGTGGTGAACTTGTCACAGTAAGTCGTTCTCAATTTCGGTCCACTCTTGTTTCCCCCTTCTTAGGTCCGTTTTCCCATTGATTTAAATGGGAATGTCCTAATATGGGAATTTGCCACTGATGACTATGATATCGGATTTGGTTTAAGTTTTGAATGGCCTCCGGAGGCTAAGCAAAAGAATGGAAATGTGGATAATGAAAGTCAAAAAACTCCCACTAATGCTACGTCCAGTAGGATGTGGAATTACATTCAAGGATCATCCCAACCTCCTGAAAGCTCTGAAAGTAAGTATTTCTAATCTTTATCCAAAATCTAGATTTGGACCACTTGATACCTCTCAAATTAAAATTAAAACGGGCACTGTTAAGTAAGGCTATATCGCCACATCTATTAATAACTCGAAGGAAAAATGGGAGTGTTTTCACTCTAAAGACATTTACATATTTTATAAACTCTGTTTCTAAATTGTGTTATGATTGGTCAGAGAAGATTGAACTAGCCATTACTGTTAATCGGCTTTCGTATCCGATTTGGCGAAGCATAAGTAGTCAGATAATGGACCAATCGGTGAGTGGCATTGGCCTATCTCTGCCGTGACCTGCCATGATGCGACATAGAGGATCCACATCGGTGGCGTAAGATACTGCTCTCTGTGTACGGCAAGGAAATATCTGTCCTGCCTATTAATAAGTTAATTGAAAAATAGGTCTATCAATAAGCTCTTCCTATAATTGTGCTAAGAGAACAGGTAAGAACTAATTTAAAGTTCCGATGAAATCAATTCCTCCTTTTCAAGTTACTAAATTCAGTCTAAGGAAGTTGTGTAAAAATAGTGCAGTCTAGCTTGCGAATATTAACTGAATGCCAAAAGGAGGTCCAACCATTAGTGATATCACAGCATTACTTAGAATGCAGAGTCAATATCGTGGTAATTAATGTACACATCTATGAAGTCAGAGGTCACAGGTTCAATGCTTATCGATGCACATCCAGTGAATGGATTGACCAGTCGCATTTGTTAAGTCTGACTAATAAGAGGGATTGGAGTTTTTCGCCAAGGTAAGTGTTAGGAAACGCTTTCCTAAATGGGATGAAAAATTGTTAAGTGTCCCGTTTCTGACTGCAATACACATCGAAACCTCAACAGCTATCTTTAGAGATGTCAGAATGCGGATTTCCCATCAAAGGCTCCAGAACGCTGAATACTTCCCTCCAATGCCATTGTTTTCGAACCTAAACTGCCTAGCAAACAACAGACAATTCCACTCAGCACACCCTGTTAATCTTTATAAAAATATTCTCCTATGTTTCAGCTTCGACAGGATCAGTTGTTGAAGAGCTAATACCCGTGTATAGGCGGACATCCCACATAGAAGTCTTTTGCGGTTCCCACAACTACCCAACCCACAGCGGAACTTACATTCTAAAGTTCGACAACACATACTCCTACTGGAGAAACAAAATGCTTTACTACCGTGTTTACTGGACCAAATAATGATGACCACTCCTTGTTTTCTCCCTTTTTGGCTGTGCGTTATCTCCGTTCAGCTGTTTCTTCTCTCTTCTTTGTGCCTAGATGCTGTTTGCACCTGTGAAATAGATTTTGAATCAATTCGAAAAAGATACTTTAAGTGAGTGAAGGAGAGGGATCTTTATACATACGAGTAGATATACAAACAGGCAACTAAGATGAAGACGTAGTGGGTTTTTCTTCCGAAGGCATAGCAAGTTCAAATCTCGGATTAACCTTTTTAAGAGCGGAGAGACGGGAGTCCAAATCCTTCATTCGTTGTTTAGAAGTTTTCTTGGAGGCCTTTATAGCAGTTCTTGCACGAAATCGTTTCTCTTTTTCCACGGTGGAAACTGTTTGAGGAGTTCGTTTGAACCAACTAGGGAAGAATTGGTCGAGAACTTCACCTAAAGTAAACAGAAGTTTCAGTAAAACCAAAGTCAAAAAGAGAATAAAGTATTCAAAAGTACTCACATTGCATAAGTTTGTTGAAGTTAAGCACATTGTGCACGGTAGAGGCAATAATTTCTGCAATTTCCTTATTAACCAGAACGAATGCTCTGTCCTTTGGGTTCAGTGTCTTCTTGGACTTTGGGATATATACTCCGAGAACAGTACCAAACTGGCCGAAGTATTTCCTTATCTCTTCTTCCTGAAATTGTTTGGGTATGTGTGAAATTTTCAGACAAGCGACTGTTCTGCTTTTAGAAAGTTTGTTGTTTCGGCCAACGGGCCTCCTCGGTGCTCTTTTAGTCATCTTATCTTCCATTTTAATTGATAAAATCTAAAAAGAGATCAAAAGTGGATGCGTTAAGAAAGTAATAGTGGAATTTGGTAAAAAATGACCAAATAGGACACAACTACCGCAACACGCCAACACTCTTACACCGCAGTTAAAAATGACTTGCTTGCTGAAAACCGATTAAAACACAAAAATGGCATTTGTTGTTTTTTTCTGCATATTCTTATTGCAAAATATGCCAGATTGACGGTTTTGATTTTAGCAATCATACAACTAAAATTTTTATTATTAAAAGATATGAAATAAATATTAAGAAAGATGTAATTATATATTTTAATATTGAAATATCACGGTTTGAAATTTCAAAAGTGCTTGATTATTCCGAAAAATATTACAGCCATTTTATTTCACCAAAGTTAGGCCCCTTGAGCTTTTCTTATCAGCCCATGAATTCCCAGCTGAACTCTATACTAATATCCACTCTTACCATTTCGAATGTTAGTGCTCATTTGTTAAGTATATTTTTAAATAATGAAACCAAGAGGGCAAAATTTTATCCCTATGTTTCTTTTTAATCCGAAGGTGAATAAGGCTTAATGCTATAGAATGCTCAGTAGTTGAGAGTCTAAATTACTCTTCAGCTCTCCGTTCTTCAATTAATCGATAATTTAAACTAACTGATTATTAAAAATTTAAAAATAACAAATATATTAGGAAGTTACAAGATTTTACACTCTGCTGTGATGGGATGTTATTTGACTACCGAACGAAGTGAATCAATGTCTAATGAATATGTCAAATCTTTCGTGTCGCTAGAACATTTCGGTGGTGGCCAGTAAAGCCCCTCCAATTTATAGATAGACACCAGCCATGTCTGGTTGTTGACAGCTTTACTATAAATACCCACTCAACCATCCAAAATACAAAGACTAAAAAGATAACAAGAGGAACTGATATAGCAGTCACCCAGCGTTCGGAGATCATTACAATAAGATCTCGATTGCAGTATTTATAGACGGTTCAGGTGTGTGCATGTATGTGTTTGTACGTGTTTGCACACAAATACTCATACAGATGCCAATTACCTCACATGGACATCAATATAACCCAAACCAGTTTATCAATAAGTCTATAAATGTTATTATCTCGATGATGATCTTTTGAGCTTTAGCAAAATGAGCTCATTTATTTGCATGCTCTTTACATTCTAATGGATGGTGATTGTTGGCTTTAGCATAGTTAAGGCTCTAATACGTATACTTTATGACCTCTGACTATGAAGCAGGTGTAAAATAGGGTATTTCGCTTGACCACAGATCTTCTTTTCTACTTTCTGTACCAAGTGGCTCTATTAATCTTCCTATGTTGTTACATCAAAATAAAGTGAAACCATGTTTTCCCAATCCGAAAATCGTAATTCGGATAATGAATTTCCCTCCACATTTATTATTTCATTTGGACTTACGATCAAGGCAAGTGTATATGTTCTTTCGCGCATTAAACATGAATATTATAAATAAATTTTAAACGCTTGCGGTGTTATGATAATATGCCATTTATTAACATGAGATTGCATGCGGAGCTATGCTAACTTATAATTTTTAGCGATCTCATCGCTGTTCCCTTTAGATTGTGAGCCGCTGTAAATCTTGTAAATCATTTACTCTCTCAATCATTGGAGGAAATGAAATGGCAAGACCGGCTTTTCTTGACTTAAAAACTGTCAATAAGCACTGAACATTGTAGACAAGTATTTTTTATGATCCAGTGAAGGAATTATGAAAATAGAATTGGGAACGTGAGCTTCCCATTTGGTACATTTTGTACCACCCGAACCCAAACTTGAAGTGAAATAAGACGACTTGATACTCTGACGTTGTCCTTAGCATCCTTTTGATCCCCTCCCTTTATCCTTAATTGGACTTTCTATTAATCGATTTAAATTGCTTCCAATAAGTAAAATATAAATTCTTTTGTAATACTGTGGGCTACAATAATAATAACCGGAGAGTGAACACTCAGAAAATGGAGAGAACTATAATGATGATTAATAATACAATTATCTGAATCGGCTAGATAATTGTTGTAATAAAGTAATTTTGGCTGGGACCACATCGATCGAATAAATGGAAAAAGTTAAGTCACTCATATCACTAGATCAGTACGGAGGTGGCCGGGAAGCCACCCCAATTTATCTATAGGTTAATTAGGTTAATACTCAATAAATTTCTTTGTTAGACGTCAGACATATCTCGTCGTCGATGTTTTGGAATAATGATTAGCATCTATTTAAGTATTTGTGTCCAAACACGCACACAAGTAACTGAACCGCCCATGGATACTGTATTCGAGGTCTTATTACCAGTCAATCACTTCTAATCGCCAGGTATCGATAGAAAACTGATGTCTATGGTAGTTGTTATCCAAGATAAATTAATTTCTCCTGAGAAAAAATCCCCTGTTTGCATTAACATAAAAAAAGTTTTGAAAAATCAACCAAACTTTCAAATCTGATTTTTAACTCCGGTTGTTTCCTGTAAGTCCAGTTGAGTACTTTATATATTTAATATTACAGAAAGAAGAGATATTGGTTAAAATTATAGAAGTCTGGTGTTGACTGATGGTACGAAAGAAAACCCAATGTTTAGCTAACTTAATTTAATAATGTTTCCCTGATTCATCGAAATATTCGGAAAAGTTTTTCCCTATTATAATTATATTTTATATTATTTTCCTTCAATTAAATGTTATTGAATTTTTGTTCTGTGCCAAAATATACTTGTACTTGTATATTGGGAGAAGCTATTCCATTTTCAGCTGTTTGTTAGATGAAGAAAACTTCCATAAAAGTTCTAAAAATTAAAAAATTCAATTCAACCATCAGAGTCATTTTAAAATGAATGATATCTCGTCTTTTTTTCATGTTCGGATGGCAACTTCTGCTCTGTTGTTTGGACTAATTGAACTGGATACTTTAATGAATGACCGGATTAGACATTATTTAGCCCGATCTAGGATCAGGTCGGGTCCGTGTGTTGTTGTATTTGATTTTTAAACGTTTTATATTTAAACTGGAGAGTGCCCACAAAATATTCTTTTTTTCTTCTTCAAATGTGTATCTCGACACTTGCTTAGTTAAGCAACAATTTTACATTTGCCTTCTTTCGCATTTACATATTGTTTCTTGACCATAGACGGTATTTTATGTCTGTTAACTTAATTTCCTTTTCATCTGTTACAGTGTCATGGTGGATGAACCGTCAAAGGTTTGCTTTTCCTTCTTATTTTTAACCAATATTTAGGAAATTCGAGTGAGGTATATAACTGCGCTCGTTGTTGCATTATTGGGCAATGTGTCCTTCTTGGTCTGTATGCATTCCATCGTAAATTTAAGAATTTACTTTCCATTTCTTTCCCTGGAAGGACTTTGGAGTCTCATAATATTAGGTCTCAATGCCTGTCTATTCATTTTTGCGACCGACCGCATATACAATCAGCTTAAAGGTTTGACGCAAATTCTGTAATTTAACATTATGTAGCTTCTGATGTTGCATTTGAAAAGAATAGTGCTTTATTACACATCTTATTTGATCAGGAGAATCTACGATTTTCCCTTACAATGCTTGTTGTTGGAATGCTAGAAGCTTTGTCAATTTCTTATTTTCTTGGCTACAGGCATGATGCTCGCATTCCACTATTCATCAATTTTTTTAGAAATTATTATGTTTGGACTCTAGAATATGGTGCATTTTTGGGCTTTGCATTCGCGGTGTTTGTTATCTCGGAAAATTTTCTTACGCTAACTTACGAGAACAAGACTATTTCGCATTTTGCTTTCTTCAGATATGCCATCTTGCAGAATTCTGCTCGAACAATCGGTCGGATTATCTATTTCTTGTTCTTCTATGCGGCTTTTCATGTTGTTCTACTACGAGATTTCCGATTTCAGTGCGTGAAGATTCGTGCTTATTAGCTTTTCTCTTATAGATTTCTAGCTGGATTAAACTTTTCAGTTTTAATTGAACTCTATTTTGTTGGACTCTTCATTTTCACTACTTGGTGTTCTGCTCTATTAATTGTGGAGACTTCTATAACTGTAAATCTGTCCCCAATTGAAAGTGATGAGAGTCATTTAGTTGCTGTTGGCGACTTCTTATCGTCGAGTAATTCTGATGGGCTAGTTTATGTAAGATTCAACTTACATCATTATATCTCCTAGCATCTTATACTAAGTCGCCTAGCGGATACGGTTTCTAAGGACGCCAAGACACGAGATCAAATTTTCAACATCACAAATATCAGTGAGTTACCGTTTTATAAACGAGAAATAGTCGTTAAATTACTGCATTCATTTACTTAAATACCCTCATTTTTTAAGGCGGGAAAGTTGTTATGTGGGAGGAAATATGCACTAAGTGTCTTGCCACTCTGAAAGTTTTTTTGGAAGGTTTAAATAAAGCAAACAAGGAGCTAACTTCCCATACTCCTTCATTTCTTTGTAAGTTTGTAATGTTTGTTCAGAATTATCCTTTCGTTCTGATCAATAATAATCATTCTGTTTCTTTTCTCTAGCTCTTCCGCGCCCCTTCAACTATTATCACGTTGAGGATAATTCTTTTTCGAAACGTGGCTCGGAACAACAGAACCTGAGTGCATATCTCAGTGCTGCCTCAAACAGGGTATTGTTTCTACTGCATGCTACTTATTCTAGATAAGTACTATTTTAACGTTCCAATTTACTTTTTAGATGACTTCAACACTTTTGCGGTTACCGTTTACACGCTTATTGGTGCGTGAGATCCCCTATGCATCTACGTGGAAGTTATTCAGTTCAGGTGGAACAAACCGTGTCGCAAGTGTATGGACTTGTGATGAGAGTTCTCATCAGACTGGACAGGCTGTTATTTGGGCAACTGAGGTTATTGGCATCCTTGCTCTCTCCTCTTATGTTGAAGATCGACTGGGTGCTGTACAGCAATCTCTCGGTCAAATTCTCAGCATTATCGATGAAATCATCGAGGTGGGTCTATTCAATTTTATTTAAGAAAGAGAGATTGGAGTCATCACTAATGACTTTTGTATTATCAAGGCTGTGGAGACGCACTTCAAATTGGTTGGTCTAACACCACCTGCTGGAGGTCTTCTTTCGGCGAAAATGAACAAATATCGTCAAATTGCGGAGGATGTATCCACGGTCAATGAAAATTCGCCTCTACCAGTTCAAACTTACCGATACGCATCGGACGCTAATCTACCCTGGCGTATTCATACAACCCTTAGATGGGCACTTGTTTCGTGTATTAAACGTTTCGGTCAACACCTGAAGTAAGATTTCCTAAGTTTTTATTTATTTTCGCCCTAAAGACATTAGTACTACTTAATAGTTAGTTAATGGTTACTCACGGGAAAGTTCGAACAGAATCAAATTGAATCAACGGTGCTCACAGAGCAATGAGCACCGCATTTGACTGATATTTTTCTTTTATTCGATTCCAGGACGTTGCAGATAGATCCTAAGAGGAGAACAAAGTTGGAATACTTAATGGAAACATTGGACATTCAAAATGAAGAGGATTAAAAAGAAAAAGTACCACCTAGACAAGTTTTCCCCCTGATTGTTTTCCTTCTCCCTCCCAACTTCCTTTTATTGCATAAATGTTTAAGGCTTTGCATTTATAATATGTACACACGTGCATATTTACAAATACGCTATATTGAAGATGGGAAAAAATGTATATATGAAATTATAATATACAGATTTGAAACAAATGAAAGGAAGCGATTATAAATCTGAGTTCGTTTTGCTATCCTTCCATTTAATTAATTAGTAATTGGAGGTCTTTGGTCGGAATTCTTCTTGATCTTGTCTGCCATCCACCGGATTGCGTCGATAATTCCGTCACTATAAGAGAGGTGAAAGGTCAACCACTGCTGGAGAATTATTCAAGGAACATTTACCCTTTAAGAGCTGATGCTCCACGCATAGAACAATCACGGGATCCTATTAAACGCGCACTATCTTGGAAGACTTGTTTTACCTCGGAAACTGGGAATGCATGCTAAATTAAAATAAAATTACTTTGAAAATAACGAAATTTACGTCAAGATCCTGCTTGTTAGCAATGATTAAAAGTGGAACACCTTCTAATGCGTGATTTTGAATCATTTTGTCTAATAAAGAGAAATAACTTTTACTAAAGAAATTCACCGAAAGCCTCTTTGGACTCATCAAAACGATCCGGGTCGGAAGAATCTATGAGAAATATAATTCCATGGGACTCCATATAGTATTTATCCCAGAGTGATTGCAACTCAGTTTGACCTCCGAGATCCCAGAATTTCATGACTATACCTTCGAGTGCGATTTGTCCAACTAAATATAACGATCAAATACGTAAACTACATTACTATTTAATCCTACAGTTGAGGTGATTTTGTGGAGAGGCATTGATTTGTAATTTTCATTGAACTTTGTTTTGGCTTGCTCAAGATAGGTCTGAAGTAGACAGAACAATTGAGAGTTACCGTTTTTCCAGCTTGATCTAGGCCCAAAATTAGCACAGAATATTCATCTTTTTTAACCATTTGCCGACAGAATCCACGAATGAGAGTGTACATCCTGCTGCAGTTAACCACAGTTTTAACACGTCAACAGCTGATAAGCGAATGAAAGTCATCCGACAAAAATATATATTATATATCATTAAATTTGCAGTTTAAAGAAAACTTTCTGATTCGAGGGCTTAAATTAAAATTTTTCATTTGGTCAGGTAATCACTTTGTTAAAGATATTTTATAGATGTTCTGATTACACTGTAATTCATTTAATTTTTATAGACATGTTTGTACATATATGAGACTATGGATGTGCGTACACAAATAATTTTGATTATAAAAAAATACATTCAACCACACTGATGAAAAATTTTTTCGGTAATATGTTGTGCGAATCCGCCTATTAAAGTTACTTAAAGGTTGTTTGAGGTATATAAATCATTTTAAATCTATGTGTCTTCTTTAAAATCATACATTATTTTCATTTGCAGAACACCATTTCGATATTTGTTTGTACTACTCAAACACACTGACTCCATTGTTCAAACGGAGGCATTTTTGTAAAGTCTGGGTACGTCGTTTGCGTACTTTCTATTCCCTTAGAAAGTTATAAAATGCTTGCTACGAAATTCAGTGTCAAGTGCAATTTTTTTTATCTATAGAATGAATACGAAATTTTCAAGACCTGATAAACCTAAAGGAAAATTTGCACAATCGAATATTAATCTACTTTACAAGGGCAATGCAAGCGAAATTCAGTCTAAGCCAAGTAAATTTGTTTTCGAATAAAAATCATTAAGCAAAATTTTGATTTTCTGCACAAAATCTGTCAGAAGTTGCCACGTAATATAGTTCATTTTGCCTATTTAGGTTTTTCTTTAATCTTTCTCGGTTCTTATTGACAGCTATTCGTAGTAGCGGATATCAGGTTGTTGGAAAACTACAGGGAACACGTCGCAATCCCCCACCTCCACCTTGGGTACCGAGCATCAAGGCCGAAATGGGTGGTCAGGATACCAAAGTGAACATTGTTCCTCCTGGTGGTTCCGGTTGGGGAACAGGTCCATCGACTGCAAATAATGAATCCTCCTCCAGTCCCTCAAAAAACGACTCTAAGGAGAAACAAAATGAAGCTTCTTCCTCCATTCTTAAAGATATTACTGAAAATCCCTCTCAAAATAATGCAGAAGACAGTAAAAGTTCTGCCGATGACTCAGAAACACCTCTTGTTAAACCACCTCAAAAACGTAAGTTTCATATCAGTTTTAATGATTTTTCTTTATATTTAGCGTTCTTTGAATTGCGTTCTAAAACGGCTGTAGTTGGGTCCCCTTTGGATCTTTCTACTGATGTTCGACCCCTTTCTGGTAAAACCCTAGCTCCAATGGTACCTTTCTATCAACGACCGTTTGCATCGGTTAGTTTTTGTTTTATAATCTTCTCACATTTTTACTTTGTATAAACTTGTGATATTGAGTTGTTTGTGCGAATTTTTAGGCTTCTAATACAATGAAGGATGTTGATGCAGTAACAGATTCTAGTATTGAGGAAAGTAAAGAGGAATCACAATCACCAACGCCGGCGTCTAAGCCTGTTTCAGCAACAGCACGAAGCAGTGGTTGGGCAGCAGTAGCATCTGAGGAGCCTGATTTCCAGGAAAGAATTACCTTTAGCGACGACGAAGATGATGTTGTCAGTGAAGACAATGTTGAAGAACCTGCAAGAAAACTCCCTGCAGAATCTTCTAATGAACATCCCTCCCCAATTAAGCCTCTGTCGTCTTCTGCCTCAGTATCCGAGACCCCTTGGGTAACTCCATCATCCCTAACCACCTCTCAGGTTACTTTTCCTCGAGCTGCTTGGGATCAGCCACATTCATCATTTTCCTCTGTGTCTCCCATGCCACTACAATCATCCTACCCAATGGGGTCTTACTGTCCTCTTCCTCGCAGTGACGGATTATTCCCCGAAGATATGCTTGCTACTACCCGAGGGACTGATGCTGCACTCCTCAGTGAACAACTTCAACGAGCATCTTTTACCAATGCTTCTGAGGCTCAAGTACAGGCTCAACGGGAAGAGAGAACACTGGCTTACAAGTCGGCTGTAAATAGAGCTCAAATGGCGAGGAAAAAGAGAAGTGATGAGCAGCAGTCTGTGCCGTTGGAACCTACCTCTAAGAGAAATGACCGATCAATGGATTCGGTTAAGAGTGGTCTCACGGATGTTAATGTATTTCCCCCATCCTTTATGCACTCTCCTCATGGCCCTTCTCCCTATTCTACTATCCCTCCTGCTGTAAACCACTCGGCTCAGCATAGCGTGGAACCGGTTTTTGCTGCATTGTACAGTGGTGGATTACCGAATATGCTGGGAAATGGGTTTGTCCCGCCACCACCTCAAGCAATGAAACCCCAGCCCCATTTGCCTAGTCCTCTTTCTGCTTCCACTTGGAATCCACATGGCTCATTTTCTGCATCTAACAATCAACCGGCGGCATTCATACATCCGCCCTACCCCCTCTCTAATTCTCCCAAGCTCGTTCCTCCACCTACGAACCAAGGGGCTTATTTCAAGTCAGATCCTTTCACGGCTGTATATCCACAACCACCACCACCAATCTCAAAATCTGAACACCCTCACCATCATCCTGTTGACAATGTAGTGCATTCGTTTGCTACTCCGATAGGAGGTGAGACTTCTGCCAATCATTTAACTGGCTTCCAACCACCGTCTAAACCACTTCAGCAACAACAGCAATCCAATTCACCCATATTGGAGAAGAGATTGGACAGTGAGGCAAGTGGTGGCAAAGATTTGTTGAATTCCCTTTCAACATCATTAGGTAGTCACGCTCTCCAAATTTCAACCCACACTAATGGCACGAGAACAACTGCATTTACTGCGCCTCCTGTAGTCGATTCCTCTTATCCTCAAACCTCAACTGCTGCTACAACAACTGTTGTACCTCGGCCGCAGCAATCCTCGACCTCACATATTACACCCTTAATGGAAGTTTCTTTGTCGGGCAAGTGGAGTGAAAAGGACTTTGAAGAGGTCTTTGAGAACTCCTCTCATGGAGCCTACTTGAAGTCATTTAAATCCGGTCGAGGTGGCGGAAATAAGCACCACGATGATCAGGTGAGACGATTTGGTGGTGGATTTGCACCAAATACTGGACGACCTGGTGGACGCGGTGGTGCTAAGCGTCTAATTCGTCCCCGGCCGCCAAATCCAGAAGACGAAGGTGAAGAAATTTATGAATATAGTAGAAGACAACAGTATGGTGCTGGTGAACATGATAATACCTTTCCTCGATCCCAACAACAGCGTTCTAGAGGTAACAATAGAGGAGGGATTGTTGCTCGTTCAAGTAGGGATTATGAAGAAGATAGCAGACAAAATGGCGCGGATTATGAACGTGAAAAGTGTAAGGGCAGTGGATATAAGAGCAATCGTCACGGTATGGTTACTATTCCTCCCCTTTATAATATAAATGAATGTATATTTTTTAATGTCTGGTGCTGGGTATTCTTTGGTATTGGTTATACGGATTGTGTTTGTGTACATACGCATGTTTATAAGTGCTAGCTAAATTAGTAGACATTGCTGAATTTGGTAAAAGAAAGTAGAGTTTGAAGTTTATTCGTATTATTCTGCTTCTAGAAATTTGCAATCCCCAATGATTTAACTGGATAACGGGCCCACATAGTTTACAGAAAAGGAATATATTATTAATTTATAGCTGACAAAATTAATAAAGTATTTTTTCATTAAATATTTTTTCCCATTATTAACCGGTGATGTCTCACGGTCGTATGCGTTGGATGCAAAATAAATTAGTTTTATAGTTAGAGACTTTCGTAATTCTATTTTGTTTTTTTTCAAAGCATTGTTTCATACTATGATTTATAAAATGACATGTTTTGCAGTCGCTCATTTGGAACATTGAGACGTAATGTTTCATCTTTTAAACCACTTTTATTTTTCTTGTGGAACTCCTACTTCGGGTTCGCTTGAGGTTCATTAGTTGGTCCTTGTTCAATTTTTAGGAATACATTCAGTTTCGCTGGAGATTCTCCGTTGAGGATCTCGTGAGCAGTTGTCTAGAATTTCTCAAGAACATCTTCGGGATTTCCGCCGTTGCTCTCTTTGCTTTTACCGCTTGACTTAACCTGTTTCCTGATTTGGTGATTTCGTTTTGGACACCTTGAACTTTTCAATATCAATCTCAATTCTTATTTTTGTGTAGCGTCTGTAGTAGGAATTGTTTCGCACTGTTGCTTTTCTATTCAGATAATTTGTGCATAGATTCTCTTATTTTCAATCGTCACGCTTTTTGCGGTATTTTATTATACTATTCCACTTGTCGAATTCAGTCCTAATCAACCTACTTTGAAGGGTGTCTTTGCCACTCTTGACTTTTTATGCAAATTCTAAGTATCCAGATACTAGAATTCGTTCTGTTTATTTTACAGCACACGTTTGCCTCTTTAAAGCCCTTTAAACTGGAAACTGATCTGAATATGGGTCTGCCAAATGTAATTTTTTTATGCGCTGCTTTCGATTGGTGATACTGTCTAGTTCTAGATGTTTAATTGATAAGTTGGTACAAGTAATGCCTTATAATAATAAGATCATTTATTTAGCGATCGTATCGAGGATATGAAATTGGATAATAATATGCATAGCCTTAAAATTTCTTACATCAAGGAAGGAGCTTATGACCAATTTTTTCCGCGTTTTGACTGACTACTACTCGAATGCTGCTGAGTCTTATTAGCTTAAAAATCGTGTCGGATACAACAAGCGTAAAGAAGAAATTGGCCATGTGACCATTTATATTTCGCGCTGCCAGATGTGTACTTTCATTTAATCGTGTCAAATTTAGTGCTGCTCGATGAAATGAAGAGAATATTTTTATGAATGTAACTTTAGGAGCCAAAAGTCCTCGGAGTACCCTATTGCAAAATCCCGACATCCAGTACCGCTTAATGCATGAAGTTCAATTCAGACATCTTCTATTCTATTCTCTGTTAATTATTTTCAAGGGGGCGAAAGTGGTGGAGTTTCCGAAAAGACCAATTCCATCGCTTCAGCTGGGAGTGGACTTGGTCGAAAGAATTTCTCTCGATCTGGTCCAAGTAATCGCCGGTTTGATGGCAATGACGGTACCTCAAAATCTTCCACTCGTGGTAACTTCTCTGCGAATCAACGCAAGCAACAACCTCAGAGTGAAGATAATGCCGCGGGGGACTATGCTGCTTCTGTAAGTGCTATTTACTAATAACATTAATCCTTAAATAATACTCTGACCGTTTATTTATATTGATGGTATATATTACTAATCGGGGAAGCAGATGCACAGATTTCGATGTGAGAATATAATTTAGGGAATGTGTAAGGAGATTTGGTTCATGGAATTCTGGATTTTACTTCTCAGTTCGGTAGAATATATTTTTTTTTTTAGGTGATCCTTTAATGCTCTGAATATTAAATTGAAAGAGTATTCTGAAAGTGTTGTTTCAGTCATTCTTTCCCTTTACAGGACTTAGTAACTCTAAGTTGGCACCTGGAGGTCCTTCTTGATCGTTGTGCTTAGGAAACAGTGTAAAGCGAGCCTCTTATAGTCAGTTCTCGTAGCGATAGGTTAAATGTGGCATTGTTTCTCTTAATGGGAAATTATAAACAGTCAAATTGTTTGCTATTAAAGTGGGACAGTCTGGCGGATTTTTGTGTTTTTTCAAGGCTTATATTTTTTTAAGTTTAAATCGATAGAGTGGGAAGGTGTTCTTGAGATCTAATTTATATCTTATTTGAATATACGTAACACAGTTTAATTCCTTAGTTTTCAGCGACGATGATCTTTGTTAAGTTATAATTTGATGTCTGAATAGTAGTTTATTTTTTTGCACCTATAAGCCACCAAACATACAGCTATTGGGGAATTGGATATAGGCTGTTATCAATCTTGACAGCCAATATGAGAGTGCTTACTAGCAGACTTGGGCGTCCAGAGACCAATTGAAAGCTCGGACTCCAGATGATCACTTACTCATTTTTGCCCTCTACTACCTTTCGTTTATCTATCTTTCATACTCTTATGAACACTAATGCTTATTTCATTGCATATTCCTTGTCTATAAGATGCTCTTTGATAAAAACTTATTTAGACGCTTCTTGTAATCCATCAAATGAATGTATTTACCTACTAATTACCTTTTCAGTAATTTTTCGTCAATTTCAGCGTTTAGAAGAAGATTGAGTGAAACGATTTGACATGATTTTATAGCGATTCCTCATTCAGATAGTGATCTCACAAAATAATCAGTCATTTGAATCCAAACTGCGGAAAGAAATAGTTAATGGTGATAGTAATAATTTTTCTTTTAAAGTCTAACCTTATCCTCCCATTAGCGTATATTTTGAAATGAGCAACGACATGTAAAAATACCAGTTCCGCTAAGACCTCATGCACTATTGCTAGAAAGTATGCTCTTAACTTAACTTAGATAGAGGGAAGATATTCTCTAGCCGCTCTTATGAGAAACTTCTATTCTATCATCCCTCTTATTTATCAGATTTTAACCAGTGGGGTTGGCCACCCACATCATCGGATGCCATCAAAAGACTTTCACTGGAGGTCCAAAATAAATTTACGCGTTCTGATAATATTATCACGTTCGCATTTTTCTCCTAGACGCAGAACGACTCGGAGAAGTTGGACACAAATGCCACTCAATCCGACACCGAACAACCCGAAGGTTCCACTACTCAAACCTACCCTTCTCAACGACCTCATAGAGGTGGTAGCACAGGCAGAGGTCGTAGGGGTGCTCACTCTGGATCTCAACGTCAGGGAGCTTCTCAGCGTCGCGATCATCGTATCAACCAGAATCAGCCTCGTGTCAATCAACAAAACAACAACAACAATCCCCGTCGACATCCTGATGACGATAACGATAATCATGGGACTCCAAGTAACAGCAACAATAACGCTGCTACCTCTACTACTACCGTTACTACTACATCAACTGAGCACTCTTCTACAAACAAGGGGGAAAGTACTGGTGGTGGTAGCAGTGGGTCAACTCCTAATGAGTCAGGAGGGGGTCAACAACAAAACCATCAACAACAAAGTGGAACTGTGGACTCACTCGGTACTGGATCTAATAAACTCCGAAGTCATGCTCATTCAGGTAATTTCTCATTCATAAATACATAGTTACTTCTTCTCTTCCCCATCACATTCTGTCAAGCCTGGCGACTCTCGCGCGCATGTATGTTGTGATGCATGTGATAGAGAGATGATAATAATCTGTCTCCTGCATGTGGGGAGAGGCATGTGTTGTTTGGGTGGACAAATGTGCGTGCTTTACACTTTACTCTCTTGTACTTTGCGCTTACAGTAACATTGGCAAGTGATGTAGGCGACGTATGGGAGACGGCTTCCGAAGGGTTCAGCTCATCTCTCATGGGCACTTCTCCTGGCTGTTCATTTGCTGACTGCGCTACGGTCAGAACCTGCGATAACGATGATGATAACATCGCCGAGCATGATGGTAAGTCTCTATGGTTTTTGTCTCGGAACGTGAGGTCGCGCAGGCTTGAAACATTCTTTCACCACACTCATATCTTCCCTTCCCCCTCTTTATTCCATGCAACATTTATCTTGGTTTTTTATTGATTGTGTAGATGGTTATGGGAAAAGACCCAATACAATACAGCGAGGAAGAAAACCGATACATTCTGCTCCAAATGTGGGGAAGATTGTCCCCTTGATGTCGATTAATGCAGAGGCACCTCCCTCTTTTGTGAACAATCCAAATTTTTTAGACTCACCTTTACCCTCCCCGCCACCTCCCGTTCAGAAACCGTCGACAAAAAATGAAGCGAAAGGAGGAGAGAAGGATGCTGTGGAATCGAATACCGGGGAGGAACAGAGCGCAGCTGGAAGCTCTACTGATTCTAGTGAGGATGGATTTCAGGAGGTCAAGTCGAAATCGGCAAGGAGACAACAACAGAAAGCTAAACTGCAGCAAAAGACTCTAAAGTCATCTTCTTCGAATGATGACAGATCGAGTAGTGGGAAGCCTAAAAGGTAAGAATGTGATTGCATTTATATGAAACTATTTTCAAACTTTTCATACCGGAAATTCCTCCTCTAGCAGTATTAGCACTTTTATGGCCAACAAATACACGTTAGTACTGTGTCACCGACGTATATGAACTTGCACAATATACCCATGAGATTTTCGATGTGTTTAATTTTCGAATTTGCTGTTTGGAAGAGAAATGTTAGTTAATTCAACTTTGGGGTATTCTCAGTTTTGAAAGTAAACTTCGGTTGTATTTGTAGTGAAATATATTTCCTCAGGCTATACTTCTGTTAAGTACTAAAGACGTCGTTTTAACATCACAGACTCAGATGTTAGGGTACTAATAGAATATTTCTTTTGATCTTAGCAACTTTTACTTTTTCTAAGATGGTTATTCTTTCAGACATTCAGTAGAAGGGGCATCATATTCATCTATTGCATCTAATACCCATGTAGATAGGCTGCGGTAATATTAATGACTACTGCTAGCTGATGTGTTCACAGTATTTTGTTAATTACCTGGAATAGAGTAATTGCACAAACATAGAGCTATAGCTCAGTTCCTTGATCATTCGTGTGTCAACACGAGTTTCACAAAAGCTATGCGTGGATTTTAATTACTCATAATATATACTGAAAAGAAAAAATATCTTTGGTATTGATAAACCTTGTTTTCACCGTAACACCCCATTGAGATGAGAGTTGCGGTTTTATGTTTTGGCCTGTTTCACTGACTCTGTCATCCATCTATTATTTTAGTCGTGATGCTGCTGCAACCACAGCCTCCACGAAAAAGTCACGAGTTCAGGGGACGCCAAAGGGAACATCTGAGCAGCAGAAGTTCTCAAAGTCCTCCTCAGCCACTTCTAAGAAGAGTGATGAAAAGGATAGGCAACAGCAAACTCGTTCTGCCAACGCTACAACAACTACTTCCCCTACCAAATCTTCGGCCGAAAACGATGTAACAAAGAAGGCACTACTCATCGGTCCTTCCAAGAATCCTCCCCCAAGTGCTTGGTTAAAGCCCCTTCAGGAGACGATAAATGAGAAGGCAGCTGCCCTAGCTGCTGCCCGGCAACAGAGAAATACCAAGTCTGCGTCGACAATTAAAGCCTCACAACCAATGGCTTCCGTTGGTTCTTCTGCTCTATCTGTAAATTCTACTGTTCCTATTACGTCCTCCTCTTCTTCCTACGCTTGGTCGGTTGTTGTTGGTTCTCGAACTACTGTAACTACTTCGAGTGAAAATGCTGTTTTGACTACGTCGACAACAACATCTACAACCAAGGTAGCCATTCAGGTAAGGCTGTCGTGTTAACAATATTAGCAAGGTTTATCACAGCAAGATTTCATTGTGCTCTCTCTATTACCGTATAAGAGATTAAAAATTGCATAAGTTTTCAAGTTTAGGATTTTAGAAGGGATGAGATCTTGTTTAATTTGTCCAAACCTTTATTTTTTTCTGTGAGCCTGCCTTATAGATATTAAGTCCATTTGATCTACAAAAAATGATCAGTTAAAGTTCGTATTCCAATTGCGATTTGGAAATGAAAATGTATGGGTTTAAATATATTACAATAGCCAAATGGAGGGAAATGTAGAGTATGGATATTTCTTTCTTGATAAGCAAAGTTATATCTTAAGTTCATGTTGTAATTTACGTCACCTTATCCTTAATACCTCCAGGTTACTTGAGGAATTCATTTCTGCCGGTCATCAGTTTTCAAGATAATTGGGGAAAATTTTTACTGATTTTCATGAAAGATTGTTTAAACTTTTTAAATTTCATGGCTGCTTATTTTATAATTCAGTTCTAATTTGTTTGATACCAAAAGAAAGGTAATCTCTGAAATTGCACAAGTTTTAGGACTGGGTGGTTTCACCACTTCCATTTTCATTTCTACATAGCGTTTAGCTGTTGTAAGCTAGTATTCATAGTATCGAAACCAGTTTTATAGTACTTATTAGGACCGATTAACTCGAAAAATAAAACTAGATTTAGAGAACTGGAAAGTTGTTCTATTGCATTCCCAAAACGTAATCTTCTTTGTTGAATATTTGTCAGGAGGCTAGTCATGGCTGAGCCCATAGTATTTGATTCAGATTTAAGTCAACTGTCACTAGACATCGCCAATGGATCCTAAGTGACAACGGTGAACATTCAATAAGTTAGACTTTTATGTTTTTCAATTTCAAAATACAAGTAAATAGCACAGATGCATAAAATTATGCTTTTCACGAAAAATATGATCAAGACTCGAGCGCTATGTCTGTTCTCTAATTGGACTTATTAAGTCCATTAAATCAGATGGTCAATAAATGAATGACCTTTAATAAAGCTGATTGTGAAATTTGGGGGATTTGTCCTGAATTCAACTATTTATATACACCTTAAGTTACGATTCTCATCGCACCATGTCCTCTATGTCTTGAGCATTTGAGAGAGTTCCATTCAGTTAAAGCTTAGCTATTAAGTACCCGGATAAGAGCTGCATATTATTATTATTTCCCAAAAAAAAGCTTTACTACTTTCCATTGTGGAGGGAAGGAGTATATTCATATTTTAAGAGGCAATTGTAGAGTAGGGTAGGTCAGAGTATCAGGAGAACCTACTCCTGAACTCCTGAATTATCAAGTAAACTGTTGTTTCAAGTTCCTTCATATAGTTTTGCTCTACGAAGAGAAATTCTGAGTTTGCATATGATTTCGAAGCCACTCTCTTTTAACTTAATTCTTGTCGCAGCCATCTACTGGATAAAGGTGTCTACCAATTGGTCAATCATTGGGTTTGTGTGATTGATCCGTCAGTGCCTTCTTTTCCCAATTTCATTTGCAGATTCCATGGCACTAGAATCCATACAATTTCCCTTTTGCTACATCTTTCAGTCGTGATTGATGTTCCATAATGAGAGGAATAGAGTTCCTTGTAAGATTCATCATTCAACTTACTCCTTTTTCTCCAACGAACAACTTTTTAGCATGCGCTTGAAGTTACCTTAACCAGCGCTTTGTATGGACAGATTTAGAGGTATTTTCTCTTGGTAAATGGAATTTCATGGTATTTTTGCTAATATCTCATCTCTTTCAAGACAGACTCAATCTTCGTCCCCGTAGTTTTGCGACGAGGTTTCTCAGATATTGAATTTCAAGGGTGAAGGTTTCTTTTTTACGTTTTTTGTAATCTTGTGTTTTGTATGTCTATTCACCTTCGCGTGATAGTGAAAAAAAGGTATACTCCTGAATTTACAAAGTTACGACAATTGGGTGGAGCTTCTCCTATCCTTGGATTTAAGGAGCAATTATTTAACATAAAACGTTATTTAGAGATAGTACGTGCTGTTTTATAACGAAGAGAATATTTAGATTCTTTTCATAAGTCTGACATGATTGATTATTGCTTGAAAGAAAGATGCTTTCCCTAAATACATCAGGTTCTGTTTCATAATTTATTTACTTACTTTCTAATCCATGAGCGAATATCTCATTTCTGTTTTTAAAGTTTATGTTTTTCATTTTTTAGAATTCTGGCGCCACTACAACCCCTGTCTCTGGTGAGTCTAAGCCATCGTCTAACCGGCCTAACATTGCCACAGTGTCAGAGTCTCAATCAAAGACTACTTCTACTGCCGCCATTGGTGATAAGAAAGGAGAAGACGGGCTGCCTGTCTCTGCAACTACAACAGTAGCTCCATCAAGTACCTCAGCAATTGTCTGCAAAGTTCTGCCTCAAAAGCAGCCTGAAAGTTCTGCAGCAGCCGCTATTAGTTCCGTTGTAACCGTTGCTCCCTCAACACGACCTGAATCAAGTACTACCTTCTCCACCAGTAACATCACCAATAACAACCCGGTGCAGACGCAACCAATATCAAATCAACCTTTGTCATTTAGAAGACCACCTCTCAGTGATGTGGGAGATTGGTTAGGCTCTGGGAAGGCTAACGCTCCCGCAGCTCTTTTCTTGGACTCCTACAACCCTGGAAAGAAGATGGATAACATCATGTCGCAGGAGATGAATTCGATCTTTATGCAGCACCAGCACCAACAACAATCCTTTAGACAGCAGCAACAGGCCATGGCACCCCCACAAATGATGAATTTCGGTCTACAAGATTTGACTCTGCGCAACCATCAAGGCTCCCTTCGAGATAGCTACTTTACTCCCTTCTCAGGAGGAGGGAATAATGGATCTCAACAGCGAAGTGTCTACACACCCCAACAGAAAGGTGGTGCTGCTAGTTGGCAACCGGCGTCATGGCAACCACCACCTCCGCAACCTCAGGCGGCTCATTTTGAGCCCAGCGGACTTTGGTCGAGTAATTATAGCACGCCTCCACCTCCGCCTCCACCGGCCTCTTATGTGGGAGTGATTGGCGCTGATAGACCCTCGACGAATAATTCTGTGGCCACACAGCAGCAGCAGTCGCGCCTGCAGCAGCAACAGCAACAATCGGCGGCTGCTGCGGCAGCGGCACATGCTGTAGCCTTTGCAGCTGCGTCGATTTATGGCAGAGGAGGCGGCGGTGGTGGTAGTGGTAGTGGGCAGCAACCATACTCCCAACCACAGCCAGGTGGACTCTACGCACAGTCACCGAGTCAACAACAAACCCCACCCCCACATCTTTCTTTTGATCCTAACGTAAGTACGGCTGGTTTTATCTATTTGATCAATTCATTATCAGATTTGGAATTGTAGAAGAAGAAATGTATAGTCACTAATATTAAATTTGCTAGAATGGGAACATTATTTCATAAGCTCGCCTATTAAGCAGCTGTTATTAGAGGTTACGGAGAGCAAGTCTTAATTACGAGTTGTCTGATTTTGCTCACAAAGGATTTGGGTCATGTCTATGGAAATAGAAGAAAGTGAGGGATGAAGCTTGCATAAGTGTGAGGACATGGGAAGGGGAAGTAGAGATTACTTAAAAAGGGGGAGCACATATGAATAAAAACACGAAGATGTTAGCGTGTGGTGATCCTGGAAAAGAAGGGTAATATTTAACGACTAAATTCAAAAAAATGCAGATCTCTCTTGAATTCGAACTGCGGTTTGTTTTTAAGATCTTTTGAGCTTGCGTCGAATTGTGCCATTCAGCTATAGCTTATTTTTAGGAGTGAGGGTATTTCACAAAGATTTCCCCTTATGCCTTCTTAATTATGAATCTCACAATTTAGTTGCACTACATACATTTAGGATTACATACTTTTTATCGGTGACTCCCATCATCCTATCGTCATAGCCAAAAGTGTATCATTTAGTATAAGCCAAAATTTCCAGTCGATTAACCTAAAAGGTTGTATCAGAGGTACAATTTGGATAAGAAGTATACAGCTTTCAATGCAATATTCACCGAGAGGAGAAAGTTCAGATCTGAAACCAAAATTTATGCATAGCTCCAGTTGCGGTTAAGGGATCTTTGCCCTTAAAGTGTCATTCCTTGAGATGTTTATAGCATTGAGTTTGAGATTAGCGCTCGAAGCAAGTGAGTGAAAATTGTAGCACTTTGATTTACAGGAATGAAGGTGTGCATTCTTTCGCTTTTTCCTAATCCTCTTCCATTCAAATTCATCTAATTGCAGAGGGTAGCGTACGCCCAAGTTGACCAAGGGTTATAACGTATAGTCAATTCGCTGTTATTAAGAATAATACTTTTGCTCAGACCCTAGAGAGAAGACAGAGATTAAACCAAACAAGATTAGTCTATTAGCCAGACATTTATTGACCCATTTTAGCAACTAGTTGTCCAGATTGTGATGGGCCGGAGGAGACCTAACCAATAATTGGACTTCAACGTCCGAACGTGACTGGATATGATTGATTAGACAATGGACCAATCGATGAATGACGATTAACATCGTTATGCCGTGACCTGCCAGGGTTATGACGTGGAACCGATATTGCACTTTCTGTGCATGGCAAAGCACTATTTCGTCGTCCTTCCACTAAGCTTATAAAATTAAGTGGTATCACCACTCCCATCTTTGGAGTTACATAGCCGTTTATTGGTATATGCTAATGAGTTGATGGCCAAGATAACAGGTTGATACTAGTTTACAGTTTTTAACCTATCATTGAAACTCATTGAAACCTGTTGCTCAACATTCTCTACACCCAGTATTGGAAGTAATTGGATAGCCACTATGCCTAAAGTAGCCAATAGTGGCTAAACAGTTCTGTTAAATTAACAACATTTACTGCTTTTGTTGAGCCAGTGTCAAGAGTATATGAAGTATATATGGTATATAGATTAGGATTGTGCCAATCGAAGAGAGGGAGGTACAGTGTCAGTTAATATTCTTGTGATACTGATTGAGAAATTATCAGAGGTCAAGACGCTAATTGAGCTGGGAGATACATTATGGAGGGAACTTGATTATTTCATTCTTGACAAATTCGGGGGTTCTCTAATCACCTTAAATTCTCTGTGCAAAATTGAATGCATTCTGTTAAGAATCGCATTTAGGAGGTGTGCTCATGTTTCCAGTTTTGGTATTTCATTAGCGTTTCCGATAACCGCAGTATTCAGCTGGTATGTTGGCCATTTCCGTCTACATCTACTCCATCAGCCCACTGATAGCTGTCTAGATTTCTTGCACTCATCTAAGTGTTGGAAGGCTGTTAAGTGAACCCTTCAAAGTTTCTTTATTTATTCCCACAATCTTTCGTCTATAACCTATTTCTTACTGTCCTATGTAGTTCGCCTACTCAAATGGTGGATTGGCGGCGAATTCAACAAGCATGTTTTCACATCATCAATCATCAGGTGGACCCGCTCTTTTAGCCCCACATCAGCAACGTCAACACCAACTTGTCAACTCTGCTGGAGCATCTGTTCGTGATCACCCACCCCCGCCGATGTTCATTAATGCTGTCTCTCACGGTACCCCTTATCCACCTGCTGCTGCGGTTCTACCTACTCCCGGATTGCACTATTAATCGCCGTCCCCTTCCTCTTGCTTGCATTAACCATTGCCAATCCTCCATCTCTCAACACCACCTCCATCTATTCCTCTACCTCCTGTTAGCCTATTTGCCCTGCACAATGCCCTCTTTTTGTCGTCGTTTATCCTCCCTTCTCCCTCTCTTTAATCGGATGGCTCGTTTACTTAGTACTAATACTTCTGTCTCATTTTTCGTGTCCCCACCTACTGCTAGTTTACTACTCGCAAATATTAATGTGCCCTTCTCTCCCCTTACTCCCATCTCTCAAACACTTTGTCTGATGATTAATCTCTATCTCTTTTTAAAAGAATACAAAAAGTGATCCCGTTATTAAAGTTTGCGATTTTTGATTTTGGTAAATTAGTACAATTGTTCTAATCCACTGGAGCTTTAAAATACCGAATGATCCAATTTTACTATTCCGAATAGCTCTAGCTAACCACACGGCATTCAGGAAGACATCAAAGAATGTGATAATGCAAGAATATATTGTATAAAAGGGTAACTAAGCAAACACCTTAACAGAGATGAATGAATGAAACCTGGATTAAATGAAAAGTGTGATTAAGTCGAGGATAAGTCAATGACTTTGGTTACTGTAATTAATTGTAATGAGCACCAGCTTCACATACTGAAGGAATCAGTCACGTCACTTGTTTGGGTAGAGCAATCCTGAAACGAAAAGTTAGCCAATCGCAGGATCACCAGTTTGTTGTGTTCAAGCGATTAGTGCCAGTTGGAAGGCGAAGACAAGGGAGTAATTGAATACGTATAATTGGGTTAGTAGAGAAAGAGTGAGTGAAGTTGAAATAAAATAAGAGACAGTTCAGTAACGAAAGGCGCTGCCACTTACATCTTAACTGCTCGTAGTGTTCTCGTAAGGGTTAACTACTGAACAATGATTTTCGATCACTCGAGCATTCCTTAATATGACCGTTAATCAACGTCGAAACGCCTACGTACCTCAAAATCTTCGAAATTTGTTTAAGTTGCGGAAATGGTATACCCAGCCTAATAAATTAATTGTTATTATAAATGACACGTAGAGTAGATGTTATGCTGGATTAGATAATGGGAACTAATTATGAATTAGTCATATTCGGATTACTGAGTCTTTCTACCCTAAACTGTTAAAATTGATTTTGTGAGGCTAAACAAGGTTAACGGTCCTGTAATTGGAGTATCAAACTATTACATTAATTGAGGAGCCATTTAGGCGATTTCGAAGTTGGAATGAATTTGCTAACACAAGCCAAATGGGTAAATGTAGTGCATTGAACCGATTATATTTTTGTTTTAATTCGCTCATTTGTCACCAAATTATCCATTCATGCACTTCGCATTAAGCTACACGTTTCGTTCCTAATCATAGTTAATCTGCCTTCTTATTAAGCAATGACTTCATTCTCTTTCCTTATTTAAACGACTGTCAAATCTTTTGATAAGCATGCTGGTAGATAAAAAGTAACTCTAAACTAGGAGTCACGAGGTGCTACAATACATTCACTTAATCATGCATTCATGCAGACAGCGCCTATCAGTGATATTTTTCGGTAATGCAAATATATTCAAGTGTTCATCCCATTCTTTTGTTTTTCCAATCCATGCATAGCATAATGAAGTCTTCTTTTATTAAATTCATAAAGCATAAAGATATCCTTTTCTTTTATGAAGCATAGTTAACGAGCGAGGTCCTTATAGTTACATTTTTTGATTTGAGTCCCAGTTACATCGTTGAGATCATATCCACGAAATGCAAACATTATTAACCTCTTAATTTAATTCCATGATTAGTCGTGCCACCTTGAATTATTCGAAATTTTATTACAGCCAAGCCTAGTTTGCTGAGACTGCCAGCGATTTATTTTATATAATAGTAGTTTTCGCGACATATCAAGTTCATTTGGCTAAAATTGACCAGGTACAGTTTGTATCGAGTTGCACTAGGAGATAAATATTACAATAGTAGATGAAAATGAGGGTGAGATTTAAATATTTCGGTTCTAAAAATTTATTACTGAGCTCAGCTTGTGATCATTACTCCTTTTTTCTTAAGATCTTTTCTTGATAATTGAATGTTAATTTCGAGCTTGGGTTTGAGGTTTGTTGGGTGGAAATTGAATATTTTATAAACGGAGGTTTGCATAAATCAGATTTAACCTTCTGTTATACCTTAAACTACACAAGCTAAAAAGATGGAGTTGTGGTGCCTGGATTCAGAGCGGTTATCAGTATAGGTTTTTACATAGTACATATATAAATTTGTAATATTATATTAAGTACGATCAGGCTTTGAACTTCTGATTCTGCAAAATAGCACTTTAGTAACTGATATTCTTTATTAGTGCTATCCTTTCTATTTTGGATAACTGAATACTTCTACTTCTAAACTTCCCAAACTTATTAAGGGAAGTGTTGACAACAACGGACTCGGATAGAGGAAAGGGATCCTAAAGCTGTTCTCTACCAACTTTCATATGGGCAAAAATTAATAGGAGCGGTTGTCCATCCACTGAAAGTGTGTCAGAAAGCACCGACTACTGTTCATCGGTGAATGTTAAGCCTCATCACCAGAGTTCACCAATCATTGCTACTCGTCAAAAATGTGAAAGAACAAGTAAACGACTACTGACGGTATCCTGGACTTCAGTAACATCTTGTCTCTGCGTTTAGTTCATCAGTAAACTTTCCAGAGAGCCAGCACAACTAATTTAGTTATTATTTTAGTGATCAATGTGACGTAATATATTTTGTCTAATTTCAATTAAATAATGCTAATTTTACAGTGAGATGCAAATTCAACATGATCTTCGGTAAAATATTTGCAGTACCTGTATCGGTGGTGTAGCGTACAGTTCTGTTAACTCATAGGTAGGCTAATCAAGGATGGTAAGTATTAAAGGCTTTCGGGTCATATCGAATTTATTCTTCATTTTAGTCCATAGGTTGCAGGAAAATTAAAATTTACTGAACCGAATAAGTAATTATGCTTAAATTCTGTTGAAAGATAACTCACTACATACTTCTTAAAGTTACATTATGTTACTTCATATAACTTCCCCATTATTATTTCATGTGAGGTATTTAAAATTATTGTTCTTTTATATCCCTATTCTTGCGTAAATCGGACGTAGTTAATGCATTTCACCCCTCTGTGTGCTCAGAGCGCTCCTCCGTATTGATTAGCACTAACATCTCTAAGTGATGAGTCAGGTCCTCGTCCTGTGTTTTGCAACTAATTAGTTAAATTAATAAACATGAAATCACATAAAAAGTTGAACCATTTAGGAATGACTAGGCGAGAGTTTACACAAATTCATCTACTAGAGTCATAGGTCAGTCAAGGAAACAACGACAACAAGGGAATTGAGTCGATTTCACATATATGCCAAGTGGAACCTGAAGGTAAAAATACATGTGAGAATGAGGCCACACGGAAGGTAAGGTCGTAAAAGTTAGGTCAAGACACCACGTTTAGGAAGTACAAACTTCAATAAGTACTTGACATTTCAGTTATTCTGATTTGGATTAACACTGCCTGATGAAATTTTTCTCAGACGGCTGATGCATAATATTCAATATCTCCTGGCATTCCTGAGCCTAAACTTGATGCTCTGGTCTCCAGATTCATCCCCTGGAGAATAGTCCTGATTATCAAAAGCATTAGTTAATTCACAATCTATTTTATAAATAACATACATATGTTCACTGTTAATCGACTGTTCCCAGAACAGATGAAAATCATCGTGCGTCTCTGGCTATAGCTCAGCGACAACAATTTCTACCACCTGGCCTCTGAGGAACCGGATTACAAGCGTACAGCACTATACCCGATATGGGTAGAGAGATAGTTGCATTCTGAAAATGAGAGAATAAAAGGCATAGTGCAGAATGACAACATTATGTAGCTGTACGTGGTTACTTGTAGTAAATATTTTTTATTGCTGTAGATTGGTAGAGAATGGTAACATAGCTTATGAGTATATATATTACTTATTGAAGCCAATAACATAATCTGTTTAGTCATTTCCGATTGCGCAAGCTAACATGGTATAGCATAATGTATGAATGACCTCATTGCGTACGTTGGCCATTTACGGCATCGGTAAATCACACCGGCTGATTACTCACTTCCAGTTATACTTGACTTGATGTACATGTCTGCTACGTCAAAGAACGCAAGTTTGATACCTATCATGGTGTATCCATTGAGTAGAATGCTGATTGTACGCAATTTTTTTCCCAAATAAACAGACTCCAGATTGTTTCATTTCTACCAAAGAAGGACTTTCGCTTGAATTGGACTGGGAAGTTATTTGCTATCAACGAGGAATAACATCGATTATTCCATCGGATAAGATCCCTGCATATTGTCATCGTCATTAATGAATTTTATATTCTTCATAACTTTCTTTTTCATATCTGGCTGCTAAATTGGCAATATATTTTATAAAAAGGCTACTTCAGCTCATTAGACATTAAAGATTTCTCGAAGTTTGTTTGTCACAATCTATTTCATGCGGGCCCAATTAAAACCTCGTTTTCATACAGAAGGTGAATCTGAGCTAGAAGTTCAGTAACTGGATCATCAAGCTGGTAGGCCATGCGGAATGTATCCTTGTAAAGGTCATGTATTTGAGAGAACTGAGCATGTGACTTGAAATCATTTTTGTCTAGTTCTTTTCTTATCTGCTAAACTGGTAGCTCTAATGATCATTTTTTGCGTTCGGGTCTATCGGCCGTTGAACGGAATAACCGCACTCACCGATCTCTGGCTGGATGGTGGAATTTATGGTGCTCATTTAGTTTGGAAATTATTTACGGTATTAGATTTTTCGATCGAATTGAGTTTGCCTTCTCTCGGGTCATATACAGTCTAGACTACTCTAAGTATATGCATTTGTTTAGAATAAGGCTTTTAAAAGCTATTATATTTAACAATTGTACACTATAATTTATAAATAATTATTAGCTCAAAAAAATAGTGAGCATCAAATATAGGTAGAATTATGATGTCCCAATTAGTTATAATTGAAACTCTGATTATCCAAATTTACTCTCCTGAATCCGGTTATGACTTCGATGTTTTAATGGGAAATTTTGGGTTATTAGCTCAATAATCACAGTCTTAGGTTACATCTAAGGCATTATTTCTCTCGGCCCATAGTTTTGGGTCTACCACAAATTATTGTTGACTCTGCAATTATCCGATTTCTGTCTGGGTATTATTTTTGCCCCTTATCCAGGTATGCACAGGTATGATGCATGTGATGATCAATCGTTAGAATTTTACTTTGGTAATCTCATGTTTTATATAATCTTAAGAAATAACACATAGCCTTCAGTTGACAAGAAAGTGCTCTGAGCGTAATATAAATTTGTTACTTTGAGAAACTGTGATTATGCATGGCTTCCATTCGTTAGATAGTTATTAATTTGTTTGCTTCCTTTTACTCATTATAAAGGATTTTTCCTCAATCTGAAACATAATATATAGAAGAGGTCTGCTAAATCAGGGGTCACGAGGCCAGTGGCTATCGGTGTGGGTGATCAACAGCCCTGATTAAATCTGATCAAAATGAGGCAGCAAAATGCAAGTTTCTCGTAAGAGTAGCTCAAGGACGCCTTCTCTCGACCCAAAGCGAGGGCTATGAACATTTCTCTTAATGGACCGGAAGCAGTATTCATAAAATAAATCCGATTAATCACGGTCATGCGAATACGAATGATTGGCACAAAACTGAATGAAATTATGATGTACTAATGATTAAATACCAGTACTTGATAGAGAAGAAAACTCAATCAAATATACTCTTTTATACTCAAATATACAAATATACTCAAACTGTGAATCTTTATCGAGTGAGAGATCAAAAATATTTTAATCAATATTAGAGCTATCGAAAATTGATATCATTAGGAATATAATTCTTAGCTCTATATTTTGAACACTTAATTTTTTGGTCATATTGGATTTGTTTTCTTTCAGGGTAGCCTATCCCACACAGCAAGATATCAGTATTACAGATGCCAATGGAGAAATGTTTATCGAATAAGCAGTTGTAGCATCTCATTAGATACAATAGTAAAGGTTAGAACCAGAGGGAGGGCAATGCTATACAAAAAGCTTTAGAAATATTACGACGGCAGAGACTTTGGATGAATTTGAAATATTTATGAAGGTTTCTTTTACCGATTTTTCTTAATTTTATTTTAATCCTTGGATCGTTGCATTACGCAGGGCCTTCTATTATATCTCAAAACCGATTTTTGTTTCTTTCAGTTTACACAGGCACAGACGAGATTATGAATCTAAGCTCCAGCGCTTCTAACATTGCGATATCAAAATTGAATTTTGACTAAAAGACAGAGGATGAAAATTTTCCCTGGAAACCAAAAATTAATGTAATGTTACGTTTAGAATCGTTAATGTCTTGTGAATAAAAGGGAAAGGGTTACACCTTACAAAAAAAAGAGAGCGAGAGAATCAGGGTAGAAATGTAGAGAAGACAAAGAGGAGATACCTTAGCATCGGGGAATGAAATACAATCAGTAAAACCGACAATTCACGTAGTCTCTAGATCATCTCCGGAGAAACAACCCCAATATCAAATGAATTCTAATAAGGGAAGATGCCGAGAAGGCGTAAAAGCACTTTGTCTTAAAGAGAAAGTAGAAATATATTTTCAAGGCATCAACAGCCAAATTAATTGTCAGTTACGAATTGGTCTGTTGTCCAATCAATCATATTCAGTCACTCATAACAACAAACACTTTTTAAATAGGCCATATTTACTGAGTAAATTGTCTTGGAGTAACTCCACTGCTGTCTTCTCTCCTTCTTCTTGGACTGTGTCGTCGGTAGCCTAGCTAAGTCATTGGGTATCTAACATTTTATCTGTAACCAGTAGTCTTATTTTGTAACAGACACCAAATCAAAAGGGGAGTCAACTTTTCGGTTTCTGAGTTATTCGAATGCCGTTGTATTAGTAACAGTCAGATTTTAAACCGAAAATCGAAACAGTATTAATTTAATTAAAAAATATCTATGCATTAGAGAAAAGTATTTCAACACTTATCGTACTACCTAATAACTAACTGATATTTGCATATACTTTAAAACAGAACTGTGGTAGTTCTTATTTATGTTTGCATGAGAATATTTTATTCTTTTCATTCAAGCACTTCTTGTGGAATAAGTAGTTGAGATTAATATTCTTTAATTGGTCTTTATGTCCCAATTTTTAATTTCTCTGCACTGCACGTATTTGAATGCAAGGGATGCTAGTATTTGTTATCTATCTTTCTTACTTAATTATATTCAGTAGTAAGTTTATAATTTATTTAACTGCTCAGCTCGGAGTACGTAGAATGAATAATCCCAAAGCCTGTTAAAGAAAGATGTAGTCCGGCGTTTATTTTAATTAAAGGGGAGACATCCTAAAAAGTTTGTGAGGGAGGGACTCACAATGATATTAAAAAGCGTGATTAATTATTTAAAACGAGACCGACAGGTCGCGAACTAAAGATCTCTGGTACAATATCACTTTAGCAACTTTTCATCCTCATTTTAGAAATACGCAAATTTTACTGATCCTAGTCAATATAACTTAATTGTAAAACAGAATTCCTATTGTGATTTAAAAAATGCCGATGCTAATCTCGCTTTCGAGATAACTGGTAGAACATAAATTTTCCCGTTGGACAATTAACTGTGAATTCAATAAAATTGAGCAAAGGCTTTTTCATTTTCTCCTTAGAATAAATTTTAATTCTTGGAAGAGCCATGCAGGCAGATATCTGGAAACTATGTACCTAGGGAAAATACTTGTCAAATTTAGTCAAAATTTTACCACTGCACTTAACTATAAATTTAGGCTAAAATAAGCCTAAAAAATTTTAATTTTCCTTTGTGAATAGATATAAATTTTGGAAGAAGTATATAGGCGTTTAAGTGGGAGTTAAGGCACATGATTGATGCGTGTGTTGGATTAGCTTAAAGGATGACCCTATAAATTTCCAAAATTACTCTATTCGCATCCTCTATAAAATTACTTCGCTTTTTCATCCAAGACGCCCTAGTGACATCTTTATGTTCCTATGACGAAAACACCCCCATCAGCCACGTCTAACGCGTCTATCGGTTCCCCCCTTCTATAACCGCCCGTTTCATTAAAGGCACACTGCACTCATGCCTTACGCGCGTCCTTCCCCAAATGACTCATAAATTGCTTTTGCATTCCCGTGCCCGCGCGCAGGCACAAGCTTGAACCCTCATCATGATTTGGTTAACACAATTTGGCCTAGTCAGCTCTTGGTGTTCTGGTCTGTAACTGTTGTTGCTGTTGTTAGTTGTTAGCTGCCAGACATTAATCGTTACCCTAACCCTAACAAGCTGTTAAGATATGCGCCAATCAGCCGAATTTGCGCCATTAGGAACTCCACAGACCAGCAAAGCAATTATGAAGTCCATTTTTAAATTCTAATAATTAGACGAGAGAATATGACTTAAGAGATCAGAGATTCGGGAAGGAGGGATAATATTTGCAAAAAAAACTGCAAATTATTTTCCCCAATCTGGACATCTTTAGGGGATAAATACTAGGAGCACTGGATGTAGACAAATAAATAGTTAGAGATTTAGTAAGGATATTAATGTGATGAAAAGAAGCAAAATAAGTGGGAGATGGAACAACAAAAGCTGAAAGTATTTAAGGTGTCATAGCTGGAAGCTGACAGGAGGACCTGGCTGCGGGAATTAGTCGATGTGTAGTATATGATTAAGCCGGGATGTCAAAGTTGGCCCAAGAGTAAAATTGCACCTGGGTGTATTTATATGCAGTTGGTAAAGACTGTCAGCATTTATTCACCTGGAGCAGAAGGTAGCCCTGGATTCTGGCCATTTAAAAGTCAAGACTGATTGCCTTTAATGAGTCCCCTGACCGCCATAATAGTACTTCGTAGAACTAACAATAGTAGCATCGGGAGCCGAGAAACCAGGTAGAGCAAGTTTTCATAGGAGCACATAAAATTTGAAATATAATTTGCAAATTATATAGGAGTTTACAAAGATAATCATTTGAACAACGCAGCAGATCAGGCAAGTTAGTCCAATAAAGATTAGACAAAGCGGGATTACATAAGCATGGGTTAATCGACAGGGGGCAGAACATATCAATCTGTATTGTTATTTTACAGCAATTCTGATGCTGTTTATTAATGTTATTATAAATAGTAAAATGGAACAATTTTACATTTTTTTACCATAACAACGGTAATATAGTCCACAACGGGAGGTTCAAGCAGTTGAGAATGAATCCAGAATATCAAAAAGTCATTATTCAAATTCTTAATATACCACGTTGTCCACATTGTAGAAAAAAGGGCATATTTCACCTATTCGCGTGATTGTGTTCATGCCATCTCATCTAATGGTCGAGAGCAGCTGTGTTATAATGCAATCATAGGTGAATCCATCGTAAAATTATCCCGATACTTTTAATACCTGGGTTTATAATTAGATGTAGACACATAGTTGATGGTAGAGATAAATTATTTTGGCATGCAACTATCAATCTAGATATAAGATTGAAATTTAACTGAAAATCACCATTTTTCAATTAGTATACTTTTTACGATTAGCACTGCACTTTTTTGTCATTAGAGCTTAACAAGTCGAGTGATTACCTAATCACTTTTGAAATTTATCTAGAGTTTGCCCCGGTTTCTGTTCATACGGAAATAGGTTCTCATTTTCGGAAAATTTGTGATTTTACATTTTATAAAACCAACTCTCACGAAGATTGATAGTGTTTTAAAGCATGCATTTTGGAGAATGCCACTATTGCATTAGGGAAATGGTGTTTTTTCTCCAATAAATCTTTCAGGGAGACCAACTGTTCACGAAAACGATAACAGATTTAAATTTAAATCTAACTATTGCACGAAATGTGGGCAAATTCTGGTAAATTCTAATATCCTTTCAAATCTTATCCTAATTTTATTTCCTTCTTCAAAATATATATGAGTTTGCGAACTTCTACTTTTTTAGTCGGATTTCTATATATGTTTACTTACTCGATTTCCAAGTATGTAAATAGTTCAAAAACTTCATAAGACGGACATCACTTTCGGTTTCATGAATGTCGGATTGAGTAAACTTGCAAAGCTATCACTCCTCCAAACTTCTCTCAATTTCAATACAACAAGATAAAATACAGGTAGCAAAGCCTAATGAAATGAGTAATTGGCCATCCATTTAAAAATTCGAATGAAAAATGCTTAGATGAATAGTATATGACTACTTAAAATAACATTTATTAATTGATTACCAATTTGGAAGATGAAAAGTAGGTCATATTTAGAACAAAGTGCAGTTAATGTTGCGGTAGGCGGAAATTTTGGGAAAAGCGATATCGGACTGCTATGATAGTTAAACCTAGGAAGGAATTCGGCCGTAACAAAGTGCCGTTAACTTAGGGACAAAAGTGGCAATAATATGGAGGAAAAGAGCTAGGCCAAATGCATGGGTAGAACATTAAGATATTTACTGAGAAGTCAGCCCAACTTATCGACAATGTGTTCTCATTGAATTCTGTCATTGAAGTACAATCGGTGGTACCTTTTCATTAAGATCGATCACTGGAGCGTGGTCTCTAGTTGCGTTATTGTGTCTTTCTGTACACTTAGTCTCCAGATATTGAGATTCACGATTGATGGGACTTCGACTAACTCTAACATACATGGAAAAAGGCCTAGTTCGACAAGTTCAGCGTCACCTCATATTCACTGTAAATGTTCGACTTGGGGCTGTGTTTAGCGACTCTAGTTAACTTCTTTTGACATTGCAATAGATAATAAAAATACTAACTACATGTGATATTGTTCAAATCAAAAATGAAAAATGTGATACCATGCCTCATGCAGTCTGATCACATGATTAATTCGCTCTTTGTGGCGCAATATCTGAGCATAATTGCTTCTTCCTGTCACAGTCATAGGAACACTTAGCTAAGCTGTCATTGATACAACGGTGCTTAACCACTTATATAATTTTGGTGACCTAATAATACATTCTACTTAAGACGACTCAGAAGGGAGAAAGGAAATGTCCCGTGGCTTACGCTAATGAATTTTTTCTGATTAAAATTCTCTCTCTTTGTAATAATAAGTGATCTGGGATAGTATAAAACTCGACTAAGCCTAACCAACTGTGCCGGTCGATGGAAAATGAATTCCCCTAAAGTGCGTCGGGAATGTCACTGTTGATAAGCCTCAATCCGAACTCTCAATCGCTGGATTCAGGTCGACTTCATCCAAAGCGCATTAGGACTGTCACCACTGCCAAGGCTCAGACCCTTCATCCTAATTCCTTTATTCTCAGTCTTCCGTTTTACTTGAAAGGACATTTATTCCCCATGTAGACAGGTATGTAAATATTCACCGCATCCGCTTTCAACACAGCCTCTCTCTCGCCTTTCTGAGCCCTATATTTGATAAAGCTCTCCAACCAGTGATCTCTTTCTCCTCTGGCCTGTTGTTGTAGTGAAGATGGACAGATGATAGGTATAGACTGTGGAATAGCTAAGGACGAAAATAAGATATCTTAGCTGCTAATCATCCTTCAAAAGATTTAAATGATGGCTTCTCTTCTTTTCATTTAGAATGTATAGTTATCTATATATATCGAAGATATGTGGATTGATTAGCTAGTAATATGGGAGAGAATGTTCTCCATTCCCAGGTAAAATTGGGCATCAACAATAACCGGAAAATTATGTTAACAGAATTTTATGGATTCTGTTCAAGGCATGAAACATAATTACTTCTTCCTACACTTAGTTTAAAACGTTTCATCAATATTTGCATTAAATAAATGGTCCAGGGGAAAAAATGCGCATGCCAGTAAAGATGAAATTCTTGTATGTATGAAGTTGAATGCGTCAAAATTTTCCCTAGATGTCAGAATCGTACCACCGTTATTTAAAGGGGATTTTAATGGTGGTATTTGGCTTAAGGTAACATTACTGTTTATGTGCTTCACATAGAGTCATTTTTCAACTCAGATCTAGCGTTGGTTTCGCTTTTCGGATTGACTCCATACACTTTAAACAGTCAATTATACAGGTCACTTTGGTTTACCATAATTTTTCTGCTAAAATTCCATTTTGAACAAACTCTAAGATACAGATAGACGCATATATCCTCTATTCGATCTATAGCCTTGAGTCATCTTTGTTCCATTTTTTCTGTGCCTCTCGGTCTCCAGTGTAGGTAATTTTTCCATTCGCTTCAGCAACTTCAATTCGTCCAACCTGTTCAGACCGACTATAGGCAAACCGGATTGACCTGTGACAAAGCATTTCGCATTCGATCATCACTGTAATAGGCATGAAATTCCAGTTCATCTTCAAATTTCAGAATTTCACCGGAAGCATTCTTTGCAGTCATTGCTGGTGTGCCCAACTCTCCCCATTTTTTCTGTGAAGTCAGGGCGATATCAGAGTCTGTGTCTAGCCGCAGTTTGGCCTCATGAAAACCTATTTGCACATTCACATATGTCTGCCTATTCCAACCGCTTACCTCATTCGTAAACATTTAAGAATTTCGGAGTGTCCATTGATTTTACCTTCGGGATCATCTTTTCTGTTCTAGATTCTGTTTTCATTCGGCACCTTGTTTCCTCTTGTCATTGCCTGCTAAGTAGTTTACAGATATGAAATCAAACCAGCCAGACATTATCAAGACAGTTTCGTTGACAGTAAAATCTGGGATTGTTCCCGGATGGATGAAACTTGCGAGCCTTTCACACTCAGCCGTTTCTAGCCTCCACAACGATGGACAGACTTCTCTTCATCTGGGATACAGCCGAGATTATTTCGGAAAATATCTCCAAATTTTCCAAACCATTTCAAGGTGATTCGCTGACGCGGGATCTCTGCAAATGGTTAAAGAGACGAAATATCCGAGTTTAAATGATTGTAATTTTGGAGAAATTTTTCTGTTTCTTTAGCGTGGTTCAAAAACAGTTCTTTGTTAAGGTACATTATATACATATATTTATAGGCTCGCAAACTTTCTGAACCAAAGGGAAGCACATATGCCTGAACGCAGAGTGACCAATCAGTCAAACATGGGAGAAACCTGGCCTCGGACTAGAATCGGGCTTTTATGTTCGAAGTAGAGGATCGTAGTCATACCGAAAAGATGGCTGCTTTATCTCACCCATTGTACTTTTTGCCTTTTAGCTCGATATTTCCATCTTTCATACATATTATAGACTTTATACCCTTTTATATTTGCTTGCCTTATGTATATGATGTGCCTTAATGAAGATATATTTAGACCACTCTTCCCACAATGTTTGCCAGAAGGTCAATTTTTGCAATTTTAATAATTAATTGTCATTCATTCTCATTCCTTATTTGTCTATGTAACTCGTTTATACAAATAAATAAAGAGGGAAACGACTGGCTTTCTCACCCCCTATCTATTTCATAATTAATCATCGATCTCATTATCGTCTACATAATACAGAATTCGGACGGGTCGACAGAGCCATAGTGGTCACTGGAGTTTATAATGGCGGGTAATGTGAAAGCCACCTCAGCTGTCCGTAACATATGACATACAAACAAGAGTGGGATACTTTGGTACATTTTCGTAAATCCGCATTTATTTCCCTGTCCTAAATCCAATATCCACAATTTTTTCTTAAAGTCTACTTTCTCTTCCTCTTCAGCCATTATTCTTAAAAATATGCGACATTAGGGTTGTAAAACAATTTTCGCATGTGTACAATTTATGGTTATTGCTTTATTTATGAGCGAGGAAAATCACAGGAGCATTAAAAGGAAGCACGATATGGAAGTTGTGAAATTAAAGACAAATTCTATTTGGTGAACAGTTAATTAATTTGAAAATTTTTGGTATTTTGAAATCGGTAAATATGAATAGTTGTTGGAAAATGGGTCCAAAGTCTTAATACGTGTATGAACTCAGAGAAAAAAATTTGTGGAACTCGAACACTTTTTCCTCAGATCATATAAATGTATATACATATATTTGAGCGTTATTTCAGATGGAAAAACACATTTTTAATTGAGATATTCGTTTCAAATCACTTATAAAACAATATGTATTCTGATCGTTGAAGAATTGAGGAATACATTCATAATGGTAACTTCATAACCTCATATGTTCCATAGATAGAATTTTAATACACTTAGACGGAGTTTAATTCAAACAGCATTCGATTGATTGGTAAAGTTCAAATAGTATGGAAATGATAAATTCGTAATGCCAGAACATTCTAATTACATTAAGCTAGATAAGTACTTTACTTTTTTGAAACAGCAGATACAAGAAACCAAGGTCACTGAATCGCTAGCCCCAAGGTGTTTTTTTGTACCAATTAATTTATTTATGAGGTAATCTTGAATTACCCTAACCAAATGCAACCATTTTAAAATAGCGAGTTAACCGCTTCTCATAAATAATATTTAAATCCCGAATGATTGAGCCATTAAAAATCAAATAATTTTTTCTAGAAAACACCGCCTATTACGACAATTTCCAAGATCATAATGTGTGAATGCAATTATTTTGCATGGTCGGTTTCTTAAATCTAATTTACTCAGTTTTAACTATAGCGCATTAGAAATTTCATTGAATACACCCTAACTCGATCATATCTTACTGAATTTTGTGAATTACATTTACTGAGGAAAGCTAGCGAGATACGAAGGGGGGAAACCAATCAAGGGGATCGTATCAAATGGTCAGACTGGGGCCTGGATACCATAGAAATAAACGAAATAGGCAGATAAATTAATATTGTTAACGCCCAAATAATTTGTCATTAATTATCATGATAGAATTTTTTATCGCATAAACACAAATCACTAACAGACTTGACACGTATAGAATTATGTCCTAAGTACCGTATATAATCAACTTACTTGCAAATTAGTCAAACTGAAATCTTATGTAAGGGCTGCTTACCTTCATCAAGCTGAACCGGTTTCAGCTTTTCCTTAAATAACAGTATTTTGCCACATAGGTGCAGATTTAGTTAAACTGTAAAACACTAATATTGATATTAGTGTACATTCAAGATAAACTTCAGTGAGCTCTGCAATCAGGTTAGCTCGTGTCACCTTGCTTATATCTTGACCATTAAAAATAAAAATAAGTGTGCTGAAATGGTGTGGCCAACCTAATAAATTAATCAGTTAATAAGCTTTTGACCCTACGAACATGAAGTTGCTCAGGAACCCTGGGGACATATCCTGAAATTCGAATATTGGAATATGTAGTATCAAATCGTTCATATTGAACATAAAGTATACAATTTGCATACAAAAATCAAATAAAGTAACAACTTCCCAAGAACCTTAGGAGAAGTGATCATAACCCTTGATTTGTGTAAATAATGCTATTCCCAAAAAGGGGGAATTACCCTGAGCTGTTATTACATCCTACTACGTCTTTTTTTGATCAAAATTAACCAAAGACAGTTAGTCACCCACATCACTGGATGTGCACTGATAGACATTAATTTCATAACCTTTGACTTAACCGCTGCGCCATCAGTGCACCAAATGAACCAAAATTCTTTTGATGTCCAAGCTTCACTCTCTAATTGTACTCGTTTGTCTCCTCTTCATTAATATTGGACTGCTGTTGTGCCTTATGTTCAGAAGCTTTCCCAAGATACAAATAAAGGAATTTTTTGTCTTGCAGTAGGTAATAAGAAGATAGTATCCAAGATTAAAAATTTTATGATGGGGTATTTAAACTAAAAGTTTGAAGCTTTGGAGGAAGAAACCTAATATTTACCAATAGTGCTATTTGAATGCTACGCATTAGAAACAACTGGAGTTCGTTATGCATATCCTCATTTGCTAAAATATATTTGCTAAAATTTAAAGTAGGCCAAATTAGCCAGTTTCTCATATCGTAACCTATTTCACCCAGTTTCAAATGAATACGCGATCACACACACTGTTTAGATGTTTATACCTAGTTGTCCTATTTCCCTATTCCTACAACTACTGCTATTTATCTCTCATTACTCTATTACTGGCCACTATACCAGTTGTCCAACTGAACTCTTGGTCTTCTGACATCTGGGAGAGGCTCCTATATTTTATTAGCCTTTATGACTTTTAATAGATATGCAAGAGGATAGCTCTAAACTCTTAAAGTAGCTTTTCTGTTTTCATTAGTAATACATCAGACGTTTTTTAGAAAACCCTTACTTTAGGTAATCATATCCGCTATTCCATTTAACATATATTAAAGAACTACGTGTTGGCAACTATGCACATGTTCAAAAATACAAACACAGTTTGGGGAATTTTCGAGTTTAATCAATTCGCCGCATTTTTACGGCTTTGTTTGTCATTTGCGTGGCATTTAAAGTGCTATTTGGCTAGGAATCCACATTTTGATTTAATAAAAACCTATTTTCTCTTTTTAGTTTTGATCCAAGTTTCAAAAAATATTTAGATTTCCGAGTTAATAGATTTTTTATTTTGAAGCGAAGAAAGTAGCTTATAATAATCGATGAAATTGAGAAACTTAATTCAAACAAACTAATTATTAATGATGAAAAAACTGGGCGCTAGGTTCAATACAAATTTGAATTTTACAAAGTTTCTTAAAAGTCCGGGGCTTCATTATAGAACGAGTGGTCTTGAATTTTGCCTGATAGTTCTCGGTGGCCTTTTCACGGATCAGAGCTTGAACTTGTAAAATGATCCATCACCATTTCTACACTCAAACAGTTAATTTCCGAACATTATGGTGAGGCAATAACTTGAGGCGCTCTCGAAAATATGAACGTGTAGAGAAATTTACTTGGCAAAAAATATATAAGTGATATTTAGTTTGTTGTGGATAAAAAATTTGTGGAATTAAGAGCCTTCACTAGGGTGTTTATATCTATACTGGAATAATATTTCTACCTTTTAATATTATATATAGATATATGTACTTCTCCAAATCACAGTCCATCAAGTGGAAAATTGTGCTAAATTCCTGTTATATTTAGATTGAGGAGACATCCAGATATTTGAAATTGTATCTTCATATTTGTATAAATTTATTCATATTTTATTGTATTATTTTAAATGTGATCATGCATATTTGAAAGGATTGACAACGGCACCTTTTATTACAAAAAATAAGCGACTTGTAAAGTACAGATCACACTAATACCGCTAATGTTAGTAAATCAAGCGCACGCGTTGCAGAAATCCGGGTACAAGATCCTAAGTTCATGAAAAGATCATTTAATTGCCATGTCCTTAAATGTAAAAATTATTTTATTGATTAAACAACTCTGTGTTACACTAACCAAAACTAATCTTCCTGAATGAAATATGTGTACCCCATTTCTAAAAATCTATTTTTGAAATCAGCTAAGGCATAAAAAATGAATACCTTACGCATAAAACACAGTCCATTTTCGGGTTAATGATATGTAAGACGAACTATTTTTATATTCCGTTTCTTACACATCTACTAAAATCAGCATAAATCTAGCAAACTTCTTGAAATTGAATCTGTTATACTCCCATCAAATTTGCAAAGCCAATCCAGGGCCGGTTATCAGCTTTACGTAACTCATTATTCAAGTCCTCGCATTATATAAGCAAAACTCGTTAATGAATTTACTGACTTATCACATACACTTTGAAATCATACTTCTGAGTATATATATAGAGTGCATGCGGTGTCTGAGAGTATTTATATTTTTGTAAGTTAAACTAACCCAATAATAACTAATGCATTTCTGATATCAGAAGGTCTCATGGCAGATACCGCTATAATTAATGAAATGAAAAGATGCATTGCAATAGTGTCTGTAAAGGTGAAACAAAGCAAGTTAAAAATTGCACGAGGTCTAAAAGTCGCCACATCTTTCGATTACAAAATTAGAAAGGGGCCGAATGAATGAAAATAATGGTGATTAATTGGCCACCACGAGGAAGAGAAAAGAGCGTTGTCAACGCTCTGCTGACCCACTCATTCAGAACACGTGAGTTTGTGAGAAGAGTGCATGGCGTGGCGTGGTATGATGGACGAAAATCCTGGGAAGTCTATGCGCGACATCCCCAATCCTCTCTCTATCTCTCGCTCTGATGGAAGCAATAGCCCAAACAATGGAGGACCTCAATAAGGATTACCTCGTTAAAGCTTGTAGTCACTCTCAAACTCGAATAGAGTCGGTGATTGAGGTCAAAAGAGGATATATAGAAAAAAAGCTAGGTTAATATTGTGTTTATTTGTTTAGTTACGAGAAACATCTATTTAAAAGTACATGCGGTGTCTTCAAATGTCTTAAGCACCATGTATATATACACATATATATAAGATGATTTGAAAATGACTATCTATAAAGGTTTTCAGACGTTTAATATTCAGATATGTGTCAAGTTATTGACACATTGTTGATCTGAAACCAGTTATGCGATTGCAAAGAGAGAGACATGCCCAGATCGATGTGAAGACTATCTAGAACATTCATGAAAAATCAAGGTCACAACCTCTATAATGATGTCCTTGGCGGTTTAAGAAATTGCTGATCCATGTTTAAATACAAATTAAATTTCAAAAAAACCTCTTTGTGTCCCTTGTTATGGAAAAGCTTAATAACTAAAGGATTTTTTTCTTTAACTAGACTTTCTTCTTAGTTGTCCTTTAAATTCACAGGCGATAAGCTTAATTCCTTCAAAAAAACCAACATTTACCGGTGCAAAATATTCAATCTGCAAGCTAAAAGGACACATAATCGACTACCCCATATTACTAAGTTCACTTTAATGTCATTCAAACCTCCCTACTTCGCACCGCTTGACAAAAAGAGCGTTAGTCTTAGCAGAAGACGAAATTTCGGCAACCACTTGTGCAATAGGAGGTACTGTCATTCCAGATAAATAAATAAAGGAAAAGTGAAAGCGTTACTAAAGGTGTGGTCTTTAACAGTTGTGTGACTGATTGTTTGCATGAGTAAAGAAAATGAGCCTTGCTTGCAGAGAAAACTTAATCATTAAGCATACTGATGTATATTACCCTGAATATAGACATTCACCTTGGAGATCATTGGTCACTTAATAGAAAAGATTGTCACAAATTTCTCAGTTGCTTAACATTAAAATCTATATACTTTTCCTTCTGAATTATCACACATTGAGAAGACACGAACTCGCTTTATAATAGGTACATTTATACGTTTATAGTTCTTATTGTGGATGATAATAATAGATTCCTCATTTTGGTCAATCCTGAATAAAGCGTATTGTAGCTGGGTTTTGATAAACTTACATGTATGTCTCCAGAATCAATCGATATGTCATCGAGACGTCTGAGCAGTTTTAGTTTGTGCTACTCTGACAAGCTGAATAGAAAAACAACAGTAAGAAACTTAGCACAAATACTTTAATTATCATGAAGATCAAAGGATCCTAAATCACTCTACTAAACCAACACGCATCAGAGGTAGTCTTTTTTCCTAGTATTTTGTAACCGAAGAATGCATAATAAGCAGAAAATATGCGTGACTGAGGAAATGCTACAATTTAGATTATCATCCAGAGTAAAGACTTTCATTAAAAGGTTGTCTCAAGTCAACCTTTTAATAAAAACTGATAATGCGTTATTATGATTGCTTCATCAAATAAGCTTATGGCCAACAAATTTCTTGTGCATCTAAAATGAACCTGATATAAGGGTAGGCACTTATATAATCAAGACTGCTCATTGAGGTACACTATGGATACAGAAGCTCAGTCCAAGAGGTAATAAAAGAGAATTTATTACAATTTACAAGGCCGTTAATGAAATCTAATTAATTTTATATAGACATCGAAAATAATCGAGTTGGTTTAATTAGTAGGCTAGTAAACTTTTCGCATACGTTTTTTGCTGCTGCCATCTCAGATTTTTCCTTCCCTTCTATCCTCCTCTCATTCACTCTCTGTCAATTTCTAATTAACCTCTGGTTTCCAACTCATTTTCTACTCAGTAATATTTATTATTGAGAGCATTTGGAGAATGTTCATTCATTTAAGTAAGAAGGCTTAACATGGAATTGTGTGTCGGTGGTTAACGTGCTCATTTGCGAAGTCAGGGTATAAGGATCTTATGTCCACTGGAGCAAGAGGAATTGCCAACTGCACTAGTTTAGCGGCAAAATACGAGCTTCTCGCCAGGGATGTCCCGTGCTACTCCTTTATACAAGATGAGATTTGGGAAATGCTTCCATAAATGCTCCCTCCCTCCCCACCCTAAAGTAGAAGATTGATGCGACCAAACTGTGTGTATCAACTTAAAGAAATTAAACAGATCGTAAAGAGCATTAATTTAAAACAAGTGGTTTTATGATAACTTTAAAGAGGATAGTAATCAACATCTGCTAGGCAAGAAAGATCTACACTCCAAACGAAATTACGTGAATGATAATCAGAGAGCAAAAGTTTCACATACGAAATCTGCGAATCGATTTAGAGGTAGCGATGTCGCTAAATATTTCCAAATGGCAAAACTCGGTGAGGTTAACGAAGTGTGGATTTTTAATAAAAAAGAATGACTACTTTCAGTCAAGATGAGTTTACCCTACTTCCTAATAAAGGTGCCCTAGAATATAGCATCCTACGATTCCCACACGTATAGGTCTAGCAAACGCAAGATGATTATCACCTGTTCCATTTAGTGATACAAGTATACAAACCAAATACGCTGTTCTTGTTCTATTCTAGTTATGATAAAGATACAAGAAAATGGAAGGTTGAGAACCTATCAAAATCTCTCGACAACAATAAAACTACAGACCTCTAATTTGGTAGGCGTTTATGATAACTTGTTGAATCTTTATTTTCAAATGGTGTTTATCCAACTAACATACATCTTGTTTTCCATATGAAATAAATTTAATTATGGTTTATTAATTAAAGCCACCGTCAGACGACATAACAAAAAAGGCAACATCACACACCAACTAGGGAAATTGAGGAAAAATAGGCCAAGTTCTCAAACTGACGGTAAACTAAGAATTGCAACGGTAATAATTCCCAAATAAATGGAAGAAACTTCTCAAGTCCTTTTCACTTGGACAGAGGAAAGGTATCCTAGAGCAGTTCATATGAAACTCGTGTTTTACCACTCCATTATTGACTAGAATTAATCAGTGCTTCGGTCATCAACACTATTGGATGTGAAACGATGAGTAACAATCTTCGGCAGACATGTATGTTCACCACTGCGCCAAAGCACTCATTTAAGAAACAAAATTCTAACGCTAAATCTTAGTCAAGGATGAAATTTGCATCTCATTATCTATCTATTAATTAAAAAGTTTTAATAAAAGCGACTGATAACTTTATTCATTAATAAGTCCAAATTTTCCGTGAACTCTGCCTTAGCAGAGTTCGTCAGATTCATCAAATAGGGAATCTGTGGTGCATTAAGAAAGATTTCAATTGATCTACGCCAGTCCGATCTCCATATTTTCTACTCAAATGCATTCCCCGCTTCTCCCTATTCCCGATAATCTAACGAATGATCCCGTCTAACAAGATCTGGCAATCGATCACGTTATAGTCATTACTCCCGCGTACCGACAAATAGGACTCCCACCCCTAATGTGTTGGACGATACGCGTTTTGTCACAATAAAACTCTTGTTTCTCTAGTTAAGACTTGTCCCTGTCTCCCGGTTGTTAGCTACTTAATAAAGAGTTCAAGATATAATAGAATTATCTTGGCAGAAAGGTAACATCGAAGAGCCCCTCTGATGAGAGATTGTGCTCAGTTGATTAATCACGCCTTTCACAGGGTGTGCCAATGAATATCGGCTTGACACACTGACCGCAAAAACGTCGACGCATGTATCAGTAAAATAATGATATCAACACATTAAAACTCGAAATTTCGACCCCCTACGACCAAATAACAGAAAGGCAGCGCAGGCGTATATACCAGCAATTTTCAAAACCAGGTTTTTTATAGCTGGGATAGGAGATAGGAAGAGAACTGAGCTAGTAAATACCTGGTCTCCCAAAAATGTGTGTACACGCATAAAATTTGTTGCATTAAGTGAGATGTGGGGAGGGGGGAGGAAAGGAGAAGTAACAGGAGGGAGCTGAGGCTTCAGATATTACTTCTTTTCAAGGGGTGGGCTCAAGTGAATTTGCGCATTTAATTGAGCGTTTCGAGCGGCAATAGGATCGACAAAATCCTCATTTTCATCCTCCTCCTCCCTCTCGCTGCCATGGTGTTGGCGCAGGGCCAAGACAGCTTGAAATTCGTTGTAGTGCTTCTTTCTCATTTCCTCAAACTTCCTGCGGTGTTCGGCCTCTTCCGGGGTCAGGATTGCATCCGCATCGTGTTTTCTATCCTAAATTATAAAAGAATGGAAATACATTTTAGAATTTTAATGTCCCAAAGTAAAATCAAGGCTTATCAATATCCTAGTAGAAACAACCTTCCTCTATTACGCCCTTTCTAAAATAGTACTAAGGACGTCCGATAATAAGATTGAAGGTTCTGCTTTATACTTCGCTTTAGGGCTAAGATCTCACAGAGTTACGATAGGTGAAGAGCTAGCACAGCGGCCAAGGTTCAACGGGAAAGACTTCGTCTTTGGGCTGTTGTGAAATGTCTTCCCAGCCCTCTTACACTAACGCTTCTTTAAGACACTAGATATCAAGGAAAAGCACAACGAAAGCTTGCACAACGTCATGGCTAAGGTAAATGGACCAAGTCGTCAATGAAGCCTTTGGTTTAACAAGACTCTCACAGCTAAAACGCCCAACAATATTAGTTCCTTTCAATATTCAAGGGAATTCGAGAAAACACTCAAGTGAGAGGCTGCCAAGAGTATGAGATTATTTGCAGAAAGGAAAGAATTGCCTCCGCACTATCAACGAAATCACTGCTCAACAAGTTCTTTCAATATCCAAGTTCTAGCTATTTTAAACCTTATAAAAGGAAATATATGAATGTCATCTTCGGCATTGACATTAGACTCAATGTGAGCACCCCCAAAGATCTTTTGAATAGGCAGTAGCATTTACTCACCCGATCTGAGAAGTAAAAATTCCGAATTCCAGGGACCAAATCTTCCTACCATTACCCTAAACTATTTCATCACAGCTATAGCTATAGATCTGCTTGCTCGAATAGTATAATGTATACTATCGTTATTAACGCGCGGATATGTATTTAGTACCTCAGGATTATGCGAATAAAGAGAATCATAAAATAAATCATAAGCCTACCGAGGGAAAGCACTTCCCAGGGAGAATCTGCTTAAACTGAAATTTTCAGTTACTGCAAATACTGTCCATCATTGAGCAACGCGGTTGCACACCATGTAAAAGTTATGAATTTTATGAATTATGAAGTGGTGAAATACAAAATATGAAAATCGGAGGGAAATAGCAATAAAATCACCAATTAAACACGTACGTACAAACGAAAGGATCATAAAATAATATTACTGTGCTTAGAAACCATTGTTAAAGCCTTAAAGTTGAAGTCATTTTAAAGAACAGTTATCAAAGAAGCACAAACTAAGCATATCTACACCAACCCTGATAAATCTAGTTGCAATTGGTTTCATGATATTACTGCAAATATAAAAACCTTGATTGTCATCTAATATGTTGACCTTCAATAGCCACTGCTTTCTCTTCACGGCGATAAAAGAATAATTAAAAATAGCTTTGAGACTACCTAATTACCTATACCAGGGTATAAAAATTATGTAATTTTCAAGCCTAATTCGATAAAAAGCGTCATAGAATCCATCTTAAGCATAGAAGAGGAATATACGAACAAGTAAGCTTGGAAAACCTATACTATTGCTTCTCTAAAGCTCAAGAATAACAATTACAATTAATAGACACGCAAAGATCTATCACAGATTACCTTTGACATGGCGGACATACACATTAACCGTTCACTAAGCCACCTGCATACACAAAAAACAGATATGATAGATGTATCACATTAATGTGAGTATACATGCAAAAGCGGTACCTGCAACTTTTTGAAAAGTTTATTAAGCATTACAAGAATCAGACTTCACAACTATCTGTTGGGAAGTATCGATCGAAGCACTAAATTTCAGTTTATAAATCCCCATCTTATCCACCTATACTTGACTGTAAGAAGGTAAACATAAATCAACCACGGAATTATATTAACCGACCAAAAAACTAAATATCACCGACGTTATCTTACCTATGAATGTAAGAATTAGGTCATTGAATTTGAACATGAGAACAATGCACAATAAAGCATACTTCTTAGTACTAATATGGACAACTCACCAGAATTAAAAAATGTTGGACTATTGGCGCTCCAACTTCACTACCTACTTCCTCATGTTCTATTCCCCTATTTCTTACTCCAGTGGACTTGTTTGTTGGTTCCCTCATATAAGTGCATTCCCATTATTTAGACTTGTATGAGTGGTCATTACTAGAGCTGAGTGTGCACTGATTGATCTTAACCTCGTGACCTCTAGTATGACAGATGTGCAAATAGAAATTGATAAACTCGAGTATAATTAAAACTGAACCACATTAATGCAAACAAAGGCTCTATTTGGCATATAAACTATCTATTGTGAATTAAAGAAGAGAAAATGACATTAAAATATTGGGAATAAGGAATGACGGGGCATCAATAAAAATCGAGTTTTCATGTTCAATATAGAAAGGCGTGAAATCTTTTGAGCCAATGAAATACATTAAATGTAAATGGCCATATCTATCAAAGAGCCAGATTTTTGTGGCTCATGTGTGCATGCGCGCAAATATAATCATTAATTTAATACCAGGAGTGCAAAATTATAATTTTACGAGAACTACCAATAAAGGCAGACACATAAGCGCTTGAAAAAAAGGCACGCGATTAGTTGTGAAATAAGCGAAAAGAGGAGTGATAATTGGCTGTCTAAAAGGAATTATTAAACATACTTATTAGACAGACCTAAGAGCGATAGTCTTAATTCATCACATTGGGAAAAAAGTCAAAGAGCTTTAACAATCGCAAATGTTTATTAAACAAACATAAACAACGCAGCAAAGTTCCAGTGAAGTTCTCAATATTCCTATGCTCAAATTGAATATTGATCCGGCGATGTGCCAAGATATTTTTTCCATCTATCAACTTTATTCTTCATTCATTCAAACCCTTCAAAGCAAGCATCATGAATCAGTTTTAACTCAGTTGGTTATGCCGGTAGCGCAGTGGTCAACGTCCACGTCTAACAAAAATCAGAGGTCACAAGATCGATGTTCATGGCCAAACGCACTCCTTAATTCTAATGAAAAGGGGGAGGGAGGGTGTTAAATGTGAGTTTCTCACCAGTGGCCGGAAGATTTTTCCTTACCCAAGATAAGTGCTGAATGGGGTTAACAAAGGGCCACATTCTCTCTAACCAAGATGAACTTTAGTAAACACCTTTTCCTCAACACGATAGCGATTTAACCGTTTCAGTCAAGAAAAATGCAATCAAAAATATTCTTTGGCAACATTAATTTAAACCGCTTTAATAAAAAAAAATCATGTTTACGTTTTTAAGACCTCTTAAACTGTTTTTAATTGTCCCAGTTGGAGATTATTCATTATCGATTTGTACTAACCGCCTTCGCCATAACTCAATTTATGCATATAAAATCCGACGACACTGCGATTAAAAGACCGGTGATGCAGATACTTGATTTTCACACTCTTTCCACATCATTTTACATTTTTCTTCGTCCCGTTTTTCGTTAGCACTCTTCCGCTCTATCACTGTCTCTAACTGATTGAATTCTTATTGGTTGCTATTCAATAAATTATGCTTTACTCTCGGTTCCATTTTCTGAATCCCTGACAACTGTAGTTGTCTACTGTTATCTGATAGCTGTGATGCTTAGCTCCTACAACATACGAATAAAGGATGAGAGTACTTTAAAAGTATTCAGCCTCAGTTTAATACTATGAAGAATTTAATGAAATCCCGATAAAAAAAACATGTGATAGAGAAATCAGAGAATTATGATCCGTGATTAGAAATAAAAATTTAACTACGGGGTATTAATAATAAATTAATTGGGAACTTGAGCACAATAAAATTTGAGAAACAAGAGGACAACCAAACTACGTTAAATGGATATCGAAACAAAAAGCAGCACCCTTAAATGCTAATAGAAATTTACATAGACACTCGAAACAACACAAGAATTGTTAAAAATCAGCTTAAAACTTTTGGATAACGAGAAAGGAATGATACCGAACTACAATTAAAGAACTAGAAATGGGGGTAATATCATTATTAAAAATCTACTATGGTGAGTTGTGTCGTTAAATATATCGTTTTTAGTCTCTTCTACCTGCTGCTGTCTGTAAACAAGACACAAATGAATCACACATGGAATTAACTCAATCCTAATCTTACTCATGAACCGAGTAGTCAAATAACGAGGATTAAACAGTAGAACCGGAGAATATGGGTAACAATAATGCTCCGAAATTCAAATAAAGTAAGAATCTACATGTAATAGCTTTATTGCCCGTTATTTTACTGTCCGATTGACGGTTCCTATCCCATTTGACTCGTTTGCTGTTGCCAATATTCAGATGCTTTCTCATGCTTTTGTTGTGCTGCGGATAACACTAATAATAACAATAATACTCCAGATTCATGGCCCAAATAAGGTGGCAATAGTGATACAGATTTTACTTTAATGTCTTAAAGAAGGAAGTGAAGTTACAATGCATTCATTTTAAATTGGTGTACTTAAAACTGCACTTTTATGGTCATCAAACTATTTCAAAATTGTATGATAAACCACAATAAATATACCAATATCTAGAATAACTTTAACACTATGTTGCTATTAAGACCTTTTGGTCAGAAACAGAATGATCAATCAATGGACATAAAGGTGTAGAGCTTTAAATACCGCAATTACCAAATATCCGAAAAGGTAAAGGAAAAGAAAGGATCTCTCCGGAACTTGAATTGTAATTTGCGCCCCTTTGTACTTAGCATCTCCAGGATACGTGATAAGTTCATGTATGCTGAAGAATAGTTTTCAGGACAGTTGTGGACAATTTTACTGATTTCCATGAACGGAGATTTGAGTTCTCTTGTAGCTATATGGTCACATTTTTCATGATCCCACTCTACGTTGCCTAATGCCAGAAGCTAACATTCGAAATAGGGCGAGCTTAAAGAATAGGTGATTGCATAACTCTCGTCTTTATTTTGGTAGTGATTAGCCTGTATAATCTAATATTTACACCTTTGAAACAGGCTAAAAATTTTACAAAGCAGAACTAACCATGTCAAGAACTGGAGAGACAAAAAATTCACAAGCAGAGAATTCGAAAGCTATTTACCTCCAATAACGAGAGTAAATGTTATAAGGTCTTAATAAATAAGATTCATATAAAAACGGATCCTTGGATTTCATTTTCTGAGCAAAACCAACTGTAAATTTACCACAAGACGACTATCAATTTACATAAAATCATGAATGTATGAACTTAAAAAGCGGTAGTAATTTACGTACATCATCGAGCATTCTCGGAGGCGCTTCTGAAGCTGCCGCTAGCTTACTAGCAAGGTCATCGGGATTTACTGCACCAGGAGAGGAGCAACCGCCCTGATCTGTTCTATATTCATAATTGTAGGGAGTTGGAGGCTCATCAACTTTCATATACCCATATGTCTTATCTGGAGGGTGATATGTTGCTAATATGTTCATTTCATCCCATTGGAATTTCTTGTCCTTCTTCTCTTCAACATCAGAATGCTTTAATATTCCTTTTGGGTGATCTTCCTCTTCACTCATTGTACCTGCTAAAATATGACAATTAAAAGCAATACTAGTTCAGATCTCGTCGCCGTTGTTTATTGGTGGATTTAAATAGGTGGTAATCCCGACTTAATAATATGTTTGATATTTCAAAATGAAAGTTTTGCTTCGATGTAAATATATGAGAATTCGGACACAATTAGTTAAAAATATAAATATTAGTAAATGTTTGATTTAATCATTTTCTAAATCTGAACTGCCACGCAAGATAGCAAGAAATTTATCCGGATCAATTTTCTCTAACTTAAAATTATTTATGCACAAGCATTCCATCTAACATTATTTTATCCACGGCATCAATATTGACTGAGATAAAGAATTTTCAGATATTGGAAACAAACGACATTAATATTAGTTAATTATATACTCTGACTGACTCTATTAAACTGCACACATGAAACGACCTAATAAGTGTTTAATTTTAAAGTATATTATATATAAATTTATTAATGAGTATATTCCAATACCAATACTTATATTATACCTTGATTTCGAAAGAACGCAATCACAATTAAGCGCCTTAATAATGAGTATATCATGAGTCCCATTAACAGTATAACTCTTCGCTACCAATTATAGTGTTATTTCGAAAAGATAAAACAACTTTTGTCTGAAAAAAAGATAACTGAAACCTGTTGAGGTACAGTGTTGAATGGGAAATAAAAGCACTCCGCTAGCCTGAGTGAAATGATTGATATCTATTAGATTTATAATAATACGAAAGGTCTGTAGAATAAATACAAGCATGCGGAGTTGATTCAAATTTGACTCAATTAAAACGATCTCCAGATAAAATTAGGAATTTAGCAACTATAGGGGAGATAGGATCTTAGCACTTATGTGAGATTTATGATATCGGCTAAGCAAATAAAGAAAAATTTCTTATTAGTGTAATTGAGTTGCCTAGGCTAGGCACTTTCTCGTGATGATGGCCAAATTTCTACGTTTTTAGTCAAATAAAGGGAATTGAAGAAGGTTACCGTTGACTACAGGTTTAAAAAGAGAGTGGACAAATTTCGATAATGTTTTATTGATGAACAACAAATACAACGGTTTATAGGCAGATCCGTAGAGAGAGTCAAACAGCTGTTAGTCAGAGGTAAATTAAATATTAAGGCGGCGTACACTGGCGAATGAGTAGAAGTCGGAGAAAGCACCGAAATGACGTCCAAAGAGGCTTAATTTTGAGAGAAACCTATGTGGGCTGAGAATAATGAAGACCGATTCAACAAAGAAAGTATTCAAAAAATGCAGATGCACGTTATCGTGAAGAAATGAATTAAAAATGAAATAATCAATGGATTAAGAGGATGAAGAAAATGTAATGGAGAATGAATTTAAAGTTGAATTTGAAGGCGTGGTGGACTTTCATTTGCTAAAATGTGAAAGTCATGTCCTTCATTATCACTTTGATTTTAATGACTAATAGGAAAATTAATTGGCAGAGAGTTTTGAAAGGAAAAGCTACTTGATCTTTCATTTACATTCTATTTTCGACGGACATCTAGGCGACTAGAAAGCAAAATTTTCGGTGGGAAAACTGCTTGAGGTATTAAAATAATTTTTGTCTGCCATCCTCAATAATGATTACTTTCTTTATATTTTTTTAAACAGGAAGCATTAATGCAACTACCGATTAAGGAAGTCGAAAGTTATTGATGGCGTATTGTAAATTATAGTTAGAATCTTGTACACGCAAAAGAGATTTATCGTGTTGACTGCCACTATTTTGAGCGCAGCCAACAAGTGTCTTTAATATCCCAACAGAAAAAAATTTAATGAACAAATTAAACAAAAACCAGATTTATATCAAATTTTGGAAAAGTCTGGTCTTGACGTCAGAAAATTTTGTATAGGCCTATGAATAATTCTCACACACTTCCATTAAATTTAAAATTTGCAAAATTGACAATAAAAATAGAAAAAACTATTGCGTAGATTTAAATAAAAGGATAATATTGAAAGTGATAAAATATATTTATAACACTAATCAGATTCAAAGTATTTTGTGAAGAGGTGTATTTTTGTTACGACGTGGTTTCAATGCATTGATTATACCATTGACAGATTGTATTTGGGCTTTATTAATTTACGTAAAAGTTGTCTATTTAGGGTGTGTGGATTTCAGTAAGTTTCAGAATTTATTGATCAACTATTTTCTTCGAAATTATCGGAAATTTGATAATTTTAGCCGCCATATATTCACACAATTTGAATTTTATTAAAATTTTTAGTTTAATTTGTACAAATGTCTCGTAAAGTTCCAAATCCAGAAAACAACATGCTTTCTAATTCGGAAAGTTTCCTCAGTGAAAGTGTACCAAGCAGCAGAAGTCCTTTGCTACCTTTGCAAAATGTAATACCTTCCCCGGATGTTAGTAAAACGGTTTGTTCTAATTACTGGTACATATGTTTGATAATGTAGAAATTAGTGTCAGATATCCGATTACTCTCCTTGAAAGTAAACGAACTCCAAAATTACAATGATGATATTGAAAATGAAAAACGAGAACTTTTACAAATTAAGAGCGAAAATGAAAATAAAATAGCTCTACTGGAGGAGAAATGCCGCTTAAAGGACCGGGAGCTAAATGAAATTCGGGATTTCTGCAGTGAGTTGGAGATTATTCGTGGTGATTACGAGAGAACCAAGAACGAATTAGATCGGTATGTTCAATTAGAATTTCATAATTTTGATATCCTCATTTCAGTATTACGAACGCATTAAAAAATGCTCAAGAGGTAGCCCAAACTGTTGAATTACTAGAGAAAGAAAATGATGAATTACTAAGAGAGAATTCCAAGTTTCAAAGTAGGGTAAGGTTCTATCAAGTGGAACTTTTCTTATTATTATATTACTTCCAGCTTTTTAATTAAATAATCCTAGTGTTATCCACACTTACTTTAATGGATAGGTCCAATTACTCTCAGTATTGTAATAATTGTAGGGAATGCAATTCCAAGAAAGTAAATATTTTTATACAAACTATTTTTACAATTTTTCATCCTGGAAAAGCAATTGATATCGGATGACTGAAAATCTAAAAAGGGATAAAGACATAGGATCGAGAAATCTCGATTTTAATGCCGAACTGTCTTACATAATCTTAACGTAGTCAGCTCTTAATAGTTATTTTTCCTACTGTCCTTTCTGGCCCTTTTTATTTGAGGATGCCTAATTTTGAAGGTTCAGAAAATGCACTAAGTATCGTATCATTCTTAGACCACTGTTTATGTTCAAACCAATTTTTGTAATTGCGTATTGCACAGGCAATTTACACTGGATTTAATAATAAAAGTATAGTTTTTACAACAGATTGTAACACAACTTATTGTAATCCTTTTTTCAGATCAAGGTTCTGGAGTCAAATGTGGAAGAATTAAAAGCCGAAGTTGGATATAAACCAATGTATGAACAAGTCAGAGAGGCACTAGCTACCGCTGAAAAGACAGTAAGTTAAATCCTTCTTTAAACTCAATTTGACTCTCAAATCTGCTAGCTTTTTTGATTGTGAAAGTCATTTTTGTCGTTAAAGTTAGCTGATTTGCTGAAGGAAAATGAACGTGCTAGAGAATTATCAGAAGCGGAAGCCCTTGATTTAAATGGTCGGTCTCATTCAACACCCTGGTCGAAAATCTCCCGTGCCAAGTGTACTTGTACATGTCACCATAACTCCGCAACTCCTTCGCAACAACTCAGTGATATGGCTATGAGACGCTTCTCAACTATTAGCAATTTTGATTTACCTTCCCTGGGTAATATCACACCTACCAGGTCAAATGAACGCCAAAGTCTAGGCGACCCGTCTGTAATTGATGTTTCTCTGTGGAGGGATTTCCGAACTGGTCCGAATCCTCAGGATATATCTGGTGAATGCTTGGGCGAGGTTATGGCACAAGATGCCAAAATTCAAGAGCTCCAAATTCAGTTAGACGAGGCTCGTTTTGAAGTAAGTTCTTGGTCATAACACTTTCGTGAATCTTTCTTTTTCGGCTCTTGAATTATCGCTTTCTTGACTATAGGTTGATCGACTAAATGAGGAAATATCAACACTAACCAGCCAGAACTCTGATCTCATTAATGATCATAAGGCAGTTCTAGAAGAACTTGAAATGAAGTTGACAAATCTTGAGTCAGTGAAGCAGGCCCTAGAATCTGAACTTGACCTAAAATGCGTCGTCCTAAATGAAGCTAATGGTCGAATTAACACTCTTTTAGCTGAAAATAAGCTCATTTCTGATGACCTCGATCAAGTTAAAGAAAAATCGGAGGAGGTTCAAGGTGAACTCTATGGTGTAAAGGTTCGGCTTAATGAAACTTGTTCCGAGGTAAGTTGTTAATTTATGCATTTTGCCAATTCCTACCCTGTTTTCATGTTTAGGTACTTTTTCTGTGATTGTAGATTGACCGACTTAAAGAGGAAATATCAACCCTAAACGCTCAGAAATCGGATCTTGTTAGCGAACATAAACTTGCTCTGAATGAATTAGAATTAAAATTTCTAAACCTCGAGTCGGCAAAACAAACTCTAGAGTATGAATTAGAACAGAAATGCGCCGCCCTAAATAAGGCGAATGAGGAAAGGAATACATTTTTGGTCGAAAATAGGACTCTTTCTGATAATCTTAAGAAATTTAAAGAGGAAAATGAGACTAGATTTGATTCTTTAGAATTTCAACTTTGTGAGGCCCGATCTAATGTAAGCTTTCTCAACTTAATTTCTTTTTGTAATCATCCTTTATCTCATGTCTAATCGTGTTTTTTCTTCTCCTTTTAGTGTAATCGACTTGTTGAGCAGATAACCTCATTAACTAATCAGAACTCTTTCCTTGTTAATGAGCATGCATTTAAATTTGAGGAATTTCAATCAAAGGTGAAAGATCTTGAGTCAGAAAAGGCGAATTTGCAATCCGAACTGGATGAAAAGTGTGCCGCTGTAAGCGAGGCTAATAGTCATATGGAGAAACTTTTCAATAAAAACAAGACCCTCACTGAAAATCTCAATGAGGCTATGGAGAAATCGCAGCAAGTTAACGAAGAACTCGATCGTATTAAGGTGCAACTGCAAGGAGTTACAGCTGAAAAGATAGTTCTCTCCGAAAAGATTGCCCAGTTGGTTGAACAGGAGAAAATCTCAACTGCAGCAAATTGTGAAGCCGCGGAAAAGCTCAGTGACAAACAGCAGGAATTACAAGCGCTTCAGGATACAAGCAATCAACTAATTGCTGCCCTTAAGATGAAAGTGAGTTCACTCGAAAAGGAACTTTCTGAGTGTCAGGATAAACTCGAATCTTCGGAAGCTCATCGAATGGAGCTATTAGAACGTATCGATTTCATCCAAAACAATGAGGTGGAAGTAGAAACTCGCGAAAAAGAATTAGTTCAACAATTAACCTTATCTAAGACAACGATAGATGACCTGTCCGCTATAAACCAGAAGTTATCTATTGATTTGGAAGATAAGGTTAGCCTCATTGAACACCTAAAATCGGAACGAACAGACATGATAAATGAAAAGACCGCTGCGTTAGAAAGAGAGGGTTCTTTAAAAGCTGAATTACTTCATGCTCAAAAGGATATCGCACAGCTTACTAATGAACTTAATGAGGCTAGCAACTGTGCCATGCATATTGATAAACTTGAGTCTTCCCTACGAACCCGTGATTCTCATGTCTCTGTGCTAAATCAGTTGATTCAGGATCATGAGGCGACAATAACTATATTGAGAGATGAAAAAACATCCCTTGAATCGTCCATTGAAACTTTAAAACTTGACTTAGTGTCGAAGGCTAGTATCCTGGATATCACTGTGAAAGAACGTGATGAAATTAGGGAAGATCTGGCTAAACGTCTTCAGGAATTTAATGAAGAAAAAGACTGTCTTCTTACTCGGTTAAGAGACCTGGATTCACATCTTGAGAGTCAAAATAAAGAGAGCACCAAACTGAGTGAGAAATTCAAACTGGTTGAACAAGAATTTAAGGATTGTTTAAAGGAGCTATCACTTAAAGAAGGTGAAATTACTAGTCTAAAGGCGGCATTAGCTAATCACATTACTGGTAAAACGAACCTTCAAGAGGCCCTCAATGAAACGAATTCGCTGGCCGATTCTCTACAGGAGGAGATTGTTTCCTTAAATATACAAGTGACTAAAATGAGAAAAGAAGCTTCAAGACGGGAACAAGAAGTGATCATACTTGAAACTGAGAAATCTGCCCTCGCCGAGAAACTGGAGATTCAGGCGACTGAACTCATGAATAAGGAGACAGAAATGATCAGTCTTAGAGATCAGGTATGTTGATGTAAAATTAGCAAGCTCTTCCTGGTGTTTTCTTTCTTTGACGTGTGTTCTTTCTTTTTCACTTTAGTTGTCTCTACTAACAGCAAATCAGGAAAGATTGGTTAATCTGAATTCAGAGTTGGAAAGTGGTAGAGCCAAGCTAGAGGCGGAATTGGTCAGCAGCCAACAACGGTATACAGACAATAGAGTGAAAACTCTGAAGAGGCAACTGAGTGTAATACGTGGTGAACACATGGACACAGAGCAGAGTTTAGCTGAGGCTAAAAAGAATGCTTCCCTCGCAGAAATGCATCGTCAAGTTGCGGAGAATGAAACTGCTCGGCTCAACAAACTCGTTAATGTGAGAGAAGGGTTTGCTCTTGTTTCTCGAACTGCTAAGTCTATCTATGATTTCTTGTTTGAATAAGTTGGCTGCGTGCGCGTGTACATGCTATATAGTTTTAGAATCCGAAATATGTACAGAGAAGCGCTCTGTCTATTTATTTAAAGCGTTTAAAACGCTCCTATTTTACTACCATATTAAATGGTTTTGTTTTCAGTGCGTTATCTGATTAATTTTGTAGTTGGGGAGTTGATTAGAAGTACTGTTGTTTCTAGCAGTAGAATTTTATCCCTAAGTATCTATAGCACTGCCATTGAACTCCCATTCTAAACGGTTTTGGCATTGGATGTGTTGTCTATTTGCCCATAGGTCATCGAATTTATTGCTTTAGTAGTGGTTTACTAATGATGTGAAAAGCCAACCATACTGATTAATTCTGGTCAATACGAGGCATGGTTGAATGCGAGTATCTCATTAGAGCGGCTCCAGCATACTTCTCTACCCAAATTGAAGGTTGGCATTACTCCTCCTGTTGGGAAGCCTTTTTTTTAATGATTTCCAAGCCTATTGAACTAGAATATTTTCAAACTCACCTGTAGTTTCTAATTGATGTATTCACAGTCACTCCTCTGTTTTATGGTATTAATCAACATGGTTGATTATTTTCATCAGTGAGTTTGATTGATAATTGACATTGATTCCTGCTCATAGTGCCTTTTGTTCTCTGAATTACTATATAGAAACATTTAATGTCGAGATATTTATGTTTAATAGTACACTAATCAATATTTTCTATTACTCCAGATTCTACAAAAGCGTCTTGATACCATAACTGAGGAACGCATGGCTTGTGAAGAGCGAGCTGCATCAGAGGCTGTGCGTTGTCGTCAGTTGGAGGGGACGTTGAATGAAAAGGAGGTTGTAATTGAGGGTCTGCGTCATCAGCTAGACCAGCTGGACATTCAGCGCAAGTCAGCTCAAGAAAAAGAGGCTTCAACCCTTCGTGAGTATCTCAAATCCCGAGCTGCTCAAGATGAGGCTGAGCGACGACTTGCTATGCTTGAATCCCGTTCTACCCTGAATACTACTGAACAGCGACACAGTAAGCTGTTGGTTTACGTTTAATTTCTGTAGAATCATTCCTTTTTCTAACTACATTCCGCCTTTCCTTTTCAGGTTATTATAGTTTGGATCAATTTGCGAATCAAAATACATCGCTCGTAGGTGAATTTATCCAACCTCCCTTGGTTAGAAGAAGACATTCTGAAGGGAAGGTTAACCGAGCTACGAAAAATCCTCCCCCTTCGGTAGATTTGGATAAATCTACTCAGGTCAAGAGTAATTTGTTCGAAAAGGTGAGCTTTTTTCCACTTGAAGTTACTTGAAATTTGCTTCTCTGTTCCAATGCAAATCCTTTCTGCTTAAAAGGTTGTAGAAAATACGGATCAGTCACCACTGTTGGAAGAAAGATTTCCGATGCTTATTGAAGATTTGAAATTCCGGACACCGGTGCCACCAAGTCCGTAAATTTTTTCTACTGATATCCGTTTTTCTCCATCTGTTTTCTTATGCATAATTTTGATGACAGAAGCAAGGGAAAATTTGATCATGGGATTTGGCTTATGGGATATCAGTTGTTCTTCATTTCATTCTACTTTAAGAACAGCCTGAATGGCACAATTTCATGAAATTTTGTAGTCTTTTGTGGGATGTCTGTGTCCTTTTATCACACTTTCATTTACGGAGTCTATACAGTCTAAAATAAATGCGAATAATTTCTCTTTGGATGACCTTTCAAACGGGTTCAACTTTGGATAATTCTAGGGACTGGGATTAAATTATCGAATTTTCCAGTTTTTCTTCGAATATTTGCGTATAGTTGTCTCTGTTAACTGTTCATTTGAACTATTTTATACTGAATCAGTTTTGCACATTCTAAGACATTCAGAGCATTGTCTTCTGCTTTGAATACCTGAAGGTTTAAATAATTTACTTGATGTTTATTGGTTCAGCTGTCTTCTAGCCCTAATATTTATTTTGATCTCCTTAATTTCTGAGTTTTATGTGCATTTCTGCATTTTTGCCTTGAACTTCAGAGTAGCTTCTATTTCTCTGCTGCTCTGAATGTTTAATTTTATTCATTGAACCTAATTCGTTTTCTTTCATCTAACAACGAGTAGTTATGTATTTGTTTTGTTTTTCATTGTTGTATGTTGCCTACGTTGTTGACTGTGAATAATTCGCTTTAGACTTCCAAGAAATAAGCGCTGGTGGTACTGCGCGTATGAATGAGGTGACAATTCATGATGTGACTTTCGTTTCCTGTTTAGAAGAGCCGATTTATGGCACTCCACTTCCAGTGCCATCTCGTTCACCCATTCTTCACTTTATTGAGGATGCCAATGTCACCCTTTGCACCCCCATGACTGCTCAACAAACCGATCCTTTCAGTGGAATGCAATCACAGGTTGGTCCTGTTAAACCACAAGAGTGCACAAGGTCACCAATGAATGTAGCTGATGTCGCAGAATTCCCAGTTCAAGTAGCTGAAGATCAGAGTGCTCCCTGTTTTACTTCTGGTATAGAGGGTTTGTTAAAATAACCTTCCTCTAAGAGAATGCTCTTGAACTGATCCTTTGTTCACTTTCAGCTGCCAGTAACACAATTACTACTACAACAAATAGCCTGACTGTCGTCTCGGATTTGGAGAACTGGCCACCTTATAACTCATGTACCGCTCCCCTTAGCCCGAAAGCTCGGCGTGCGGATGTTTTCTTTACAGTTCCAACACCATTTGAATTCCACTATCGTCGTTTGAGGCGTTTCATGATAGCTCCAGGAGCGGAAGAAGACTTGGATGTGTCTTCTAGTAATCTTGAAGAAAAATCTCTTCTCAATGCTAAAAGTAGAAATACAATTCATTCTACAAGAGAGGAGACATCTAAGCACCAATTGATTACGGTAAGGGTCCTGAATAAATCGTAATATTATACTGAGTGATTGCAAAGTAATTTTCTGATTTATCCACACCATTTAAGGTGCTTACTTAACACAGTTCACATACAACTACCAGATGGGCAGTTATTCCTTTTTTGGGCTTTGAGTGAGTCATTGGTGTTGAAAGTTGACGACATTTGAACGCAGAGATATTAGTACAGATCTTCCCAAGAGCTATGAAAGCCAAGAATTGAGAACAAACTGAAATGCACTTCACAGCAGCAATGAGAATGCAAAAGGGATGGAAAGGGGTGGAAATTTAGAGAGATAATTAGTAGTCACACGGAAAGAGCGAATACAATGCATCTGTACTGAGCATATAAAAGCTAGGTTGTGGTGCTGTGACTTGAGTAGAATAGGAGTTTATTAGAAAAAAAGTACAAGATGTAATGGGATACAAGTGTTTCCGCTTACATAGTGTAAGGGAGAGAAAGAGAAAGGAGCACGAGTTTACTAACAATGCTACGTGTCGTTGGCCGCTCATTTGGGCTTCTTGATAGTATCCGCACGCCCTCGGATGTTCGTTGACTCTTCTGTGAAGAGAGTAAGTACTCAAAGGGGTAGAAAAAGATTGGGTGGTTAAATAATAAACATTTTTTTGTGGCTGGCGAGATCATAAGCATAGACCACTGCCAAACTGAAATGAGCAAATTTGACTGGCGTTCGTAGGTCGCCGTGTAAATAACCAATGTAGTTGTCATGTTGCAGTTGGGATAGCCCAGATATGAGTCAACATGTGCGTTTTCGTGTTTGCATGGCTTTAACAAGTGATTATGCTAGATGGCACTTGCTAATTGATCATTTGTGAGTTTGAGGTGATCAGTTTACCATCCCTCAAGCGAAGGTTTATTTGATATGATGAAGATATTTAGTATTAGTGAAGTGTGTAATTCAATGTCCAATGCTTGTGTGTACACGGGTTTAACCTTCACAACCTTCGTATTTGAGATCAACTAAAGCTTCATGTTGCAATGCATAAGTACTAATACCCGTAGTGAAGCGAAAATGTAAAATTATAATCACAGGGAGATATCCAGATTAGAGGAACAATAAGATAGTTCAAATAGATCCGGGGTGAAGTTTGTTAACTGAGGAAATTAAGAATATCTATTTTCATCTAAATTCTGCCTTTATCGGAATAATTGTCAAGGATTAGAAGTTCCCAAGTTTAATTTTAAATATGACCTCCTTATTCCTAATAAAAATATTTGAGCTTAATTTCAATATTTACGTGACAGTTCATGTCAGAATTATTAATCAGATTTGCTTAGTCATTAGAATGAACATGGAACTTCATCGGTGTCATTCTTGATATTTCTATCATAAGTGAGCCTCTAGCTTTGAATGAATGCTGGATAAAAACCAATCGTGGTCTGAAGGGAAGCCCTTCCTAAATGTACGAACTGCACTACTACAAGATAGAATAGGTACTAAACCAATGGCAAAATATTTTTATTAGGACGGGAAAGAAGCCGTAATAGTGGTCTGGTGGCAGAGTAAAGCTCAAAGTGCCGTAAAGAAAATTGACAACTCCCTTAAAGACTGAAAGATGAGTCATATGCAGAACGAAGTGAGTGAAATATGATAACATTTTAACGTGAACGAGGAATAGGGTCACACTTCTATCTGATTTGACATTCAGAAACGGGCTAGCTGATTCTACCTAAAATACAACTTATAATAATAATATTTATTGCCTGAATTTCAGGTGAATGAAAAGAAAGTAGATATCGTCAAACCGGCTTCTGTACAAAGCGCCACTGCTCGTTTAGGAACTCCTTTACCAAATGGCGCTAGGGGCGATCCCCTCATCGTTGAGGAGGCAGATAGAGATGAAATTAACTCGCGTATTCGTCTTTTTAAGTCACGTACTGTTCAGTCGAAGACGCGTCCTGTATCGGTAAGTCATTCAGAATGGGATGATTTGCTTTTGAGTATTTGTAATCTATTATTCTTGCATTCACTACTCTTGGTTAAGATTAGCTTATTAAAGAATCACATTTTTTGTTTAATTTTAGGATGTTTCCGCGTCAGTATAATACGACATAATCCTTAACCTCAAAGTCTGAAATGCCCTAGTCATGTTTAGTTGGAGTAATGTGATATGGATATGTGAAAAGAAGAGGGATGTAGATTGATAGATATACAATGTAGAGGTACATATCAGGAATCCGTAATCTGTTTTCTTTGAAGAATTTTCGAGAATTTTCTATTAGGATATTTAAGTCCTTAGGAATTGGACGGTCTTTACTTTCAGTAGCTATGCTGCAGTTGAAAGATTAATAAGTGTACTGATATTTAAGAAAGTTTAGATGAGGAATAATTTGGCTCTATTTCTGATTTATATAATTCTTGTGTAGATGACAGAACAGAGCGATGACAGTTCCTCCTGGTCAATATCTCGTCCAGCCAAACTGGCGCGGTTCCGCTCCTTCCAGAATATACCTGACAATGATCCTCGTTTACACGCGTCGGATAAGAAATCCAGCCGGGCAGGACCCCCAGTCTCATTCAATCGCTTTAAACACCGATTTGGAATCCATGGTAATAAGAACAAAACTAGTGATACAAGCATTACCACTATCACAACGACCACCACTGAATCGGTCTCTGGAATGAGGGAAAGTGTGGAAAATATCTTAACGAAGGAAGACTCCTCAAAACGAAAGAAGCACCCCAAGGTAAGCCCTCCTTTATCAAAATTTCATAAGTTGACAGTTAATAGATGATTTAGTCTCTTAACTAAGCAATCTGAAGAGAGAGGCTAGATATACAACTCTTTGCATTTACCATTTCTGCACCTTGAATGGTGCAGTGGAGAAACAAGATGCGTAGTCAAAGAGAACAAAGAGGTTAAGTCGAACTCATTTCGATTGGATTTATTTGGAAGAAGTATGCGTTAACTATTTGACAAGGTAAACCTTTTCTACAAGATGATTGAGAGGTAGTCCCCAGTTAAAATTTACTAATACTAATATTTTATAAAAACAAACAAACGAAGAACGCATTTCTTTGCACAAAAGCATTCATCTGCAATTTCTGGAAACGCCTTATCATAGGGCTTGTGGTCTTGAACTTTGTATTACAGTTCTTGGTCGTCTTTTTGTCGATCTTTATTGAGTAAACAATTAACCCATTTTTAATCATTTTAACTAGTTTAAGCTTAAGTTGCAGCCATTTCTGTAGGGAAGATACTTTGTTCAAGAGGCCTCTATTTAAATGGCATCTAAACTTCTCAAAGTTATCAAGGACTGTGGTATTAACGCTTGACCTGATTGGAGGCAAGGTGTCTTGGGATCCCCCAAAGAAGAAACTCACATTCTGCCACCTCTTCTGTTGACCAGAATCGATCAACACAACCATCCACTTCACTAGGCATCACTTGACTTGATGGGAGTGCACAGTAGGCGCTACGTCACTAGCGCACCAAATAGTATCTACGATTTTTCGCTGCCTTAGTACAGTCGATTTGCGGGCTCATAACCCTTTTTTCTACCTCTTTTATACTCTTGGGCGATGTTTTGATAATGTCCGATATCAAATTTTTTTCATCTACTTTTAGCTTCGACTTTCCAATGTCTTTAAGTCAAGGAAACACAAATGGTATGTACGGTTAACCCTGAAACTTCCAAAAAATGCAAATGTCAATCACCAAATATCATCGTATTTCATTTTTTAGATTCCACTAATCCATTAGTGCAAACGAATGTCTTCTTCCTCTCCAATGTCGTCCCTTCTTTAATAGTTGTAGTTATTTTAATCCGACAAACTTACCCTTCCCATTTGTTTATGTTTGCACTCTGTTTTATATATGCGAACATACATTTGAAATACTACGTTTAAAGGACATAAGAGTGTGCTTGAATGTTTTATTTATGCATTTTAGACTGATTGAAACAGACAGATTGCTTAATCATTGATTTCATCTGCATCTGCCTGCAATGAGGCGCTATTCATTTCATTATTGGAGGGTAGTGATTGTCGTAGTTCGCGTTCAATTTCTGCGGTGGTGGACATACTGGGAGTTTGTTCAGCAAGTTCGCGCATTCTTCGTCGAATGACCTCCAAGTTCATTCGAGTACTTGCGGAGAGGGAAGATGCTGGTGATGAAATCACATGAATACCAATAGGACCTAAGCGAGAGGACACAAGGATTTAATCAAGTAAACCTTTACGGAATCACAATGTCCTGGAATACAACACCTACTTGAACGATTGGTTATCGGTTCTCCATTAGAAGGAAGGGGATTGACAGATTGAAATAAGTCTCTAAAGAGCAGAATATTGTAAGGATAAAATACACACCTACGGTTCTAGTCTTCCCGTAATCCGTTCATTGGAAGATCGGGGTCTAAACACAGGGGATTGTGGAAGGTAGAATGCGGAGGTCGGACGTCTCCTCTGATTACTCCTCCGACCCCCCAGATAGGATTCAACACCCTGAGGACTTGTGAGGAGGTATTCCAAGTAAGCATCCTCGCTGGTGAAATCACTTCTTGAACGCATTGGTCGACGATCTTGTAATCGTCTGAGGAGTTCGTAGAAAGTTTCATCTGATTGTCCATTCCCTTGGGCATCTACTGGCGCATTCTCCTGCGCCCTTGAGGAAAGTCTTTGAAGAACACGATCAAGATATTCCCGGTGTTGCTGATCTAACGAGGCAACACGGCGATATGATTGACGCATATCTTGATCAGTGTTCGAAAATATTCTAAAAAGTATAAATAAAGGTGAGTAAGGCCAGTTGCTAGTGAGAATCATATTTAGATTGCACGTTTCCATTCGTCACTGGAAATTCAGGACCACAATTTAGACAAGTCTTGAACTTTTAAACGTGAAGGGAAGGAATCATTTTATGATTCTGTCGATACCAATTATATACATTATTATCGTTATACTTGTACACATAAACAATGTACAAGGGTTAGTCGCTATTTCAATAATAATGGGAAAAAGACGAAAAATTAATTATGTCAAGGAGAAACACTTAATAATTTTTCATATTTAAATTTCCATCTTGACGGGTAGCACTTCTACAAATGCGTTAGGAGGTTCAACAGAACATTTTCGACACAGGTTTCGTCCCTCACAATGGATTATCTATTATTAGATTTATACGCCCGAACTCGGATATTTAAGCCTACCACCGAAGCAATTATTGCCGCGATCATTAGCTAGCGAGACAGCTTAGCGAATATTCGGTTCTATAAAAGCAAATTTATTTTCCTAATAGAAAAAGAACCGATTATTTGAGCTACAGATCTCTTCTTCCTGAGGTTTGGGTAGTTGGAACTTTATAACTGAGCGTTATGAAAAATAAGGATGCTTACTGGTCGCTTGTGGACTCATTAACCGAGTTGCTTCCATTTCTTTGGAGAATTGACGGGAAAGATTGTTCAAGATCTTCATCCTCTTCTCCAACATGAGGGGAAAATTGCGCTCTCTCCTCGCCTTCTCCCTCTTCATAATCTTCAATAAGATAGGATTCAAGACGGAGGCCATCAGTTGAGGTGCTACTGCTACTTATATCAATACCATTTGCCTCGTTGTCGTCACTTTCAAAGGAATCGATTAATTGAGGGGTATGAATTTCATCATCATCATCTTCTTCATCATCAATGACTTGATCGTTAGTGTGAAAAGGTTGAGGATTGGAGGCTGAGGGTACTTGTTCCGAGGGTTTTGGAAGATTGGGCCGTTGTCTTTTGAGTCCTACTTCTCCTGGACTGTCCCTAGGAGACTAAAGTTGCAAAAATTAAAACGAATTAAGTGAGAGCGAAGATTAACGCATATGCAGCATAGGACCCCTATCGCAATTAATGATTAGCATTTAACCGCTATTTAAATGGTACTGAAGTCCGAGGCTAAGTAACGTGAAAAATAACAAATCAGTATTTATCAAGATAGTTTGGGTTTTGCATCTGTTCATCCTTCATAGTAACATGGACTGAAAAGTCCCGGGTCTAACAAAGAAAACAGTTTTTTGGTTCAAAATTAGCTTTATTCATCAGCGTAATCTCCATCAAGAGTAACGCAATCATTCCAGCGCCGCTCTAACATTTCAATACCACTTTTGTAGAACGATTTATCTTTTGCCTCAAAATAGGCCTCATTTTCAGCGATAACCTCCTCATTCGTGCGAAATTTCTTACCGGTGAGCATTTTTTTTCAGGTCTGCTGGGAGCCAAATCTGGCGAATATGGTGGATGTGGGAGCAATTCGAAGTTCAATTCATGTAGTTTTGCCATTGTTTTGATTGACTTGTGACACGGTGGGTTGTCTTGATGAAACAAAATTTTTTTCTTTGCCATATGCGGTCGTTTCTTTGTAATTTCGGCCTTCAAATGCTCCAATAACGCTATATAATATTCACTGTTAATGGT
>CAADRB010000031.1:2501625-2514596 GCA_900708905.1 Hymenolepis diminuta
TAACTCACGCAACTTCACTTTTCCATCATTCAAAACGATTTTGTGGATTGTTTTAATGTTTTCTGGTGTTACCGCCTCATTTGGACGTCCACTGCGTTCTGCACCATCGGTGTCTCTACGACCACGTTTGAAGTCAGCAAACCAAGGTTTTATTGTTGTTTCTAATGGAGCGGAGTCCCCATAACACCTTTCAAGCCATTGCTTCGCTTAAACGATAGTTTTTTCCCATCAAAAAGCAGTGTAAAATTAGAACACGAAATTGTTTTTGATCCATTGTTTTGAAAATAACAAAAGTAGCGTCACTCTTAGCACAATAACTCACAAACTAATGAATAGAATATCATGAAATTTTAAGAGCTGTCTTTTGAAGGTTAGTATTAACTGAAAAAAGGTGTCTGCAATAAAACTAGCGCCATCTATGTGTTAGGCCCGGGACTTTTCAGCCCATGTGTTACTACATGAGATTACTCTGATTCGAAAGGACAAATAATAAGGAACTAAAAAGACATAGTACGTAGATTAATAAGCGAATACGGCAGGCGTATAATAAGAAAGTCATGGGTCGCCCAGTTAACGTCTTGACAAAGAGGTACTGTAAGGCCATTAAGGAGGTTGGTACTGAGAAACTAGAAGTATGCTGAGTCAGCAACCTTGCCAGTTAGTCTGAAGACATTCCCTAGCACGCAGTGGCCAGTGAGAACATAAGCATGAAATACTCAGCATGAACCTCATGATGTGAAAGAGCGAAGTAGCCATTGTGGCAAGATGGGCGCTTCATCTTACCTTTAGTGCTTTTAGTTCCTTTTTCTATCTTTCATTCTGCTGGGGAGCCAAATCGAATATTTTCGGTACATTCAATCGAGTACATTCGGTGTACTCGTAAATTTATCCTTCATACATTAAACTTGGGTATGAAAGACCACTAGCGGACCCGTTACTGTCAATATTGATCAACCGGTCTGCCAATCATTTATTTCATATCCAATTCTACAATAAAGTGCATTAGTTTTCTTAATATTTGAACGTGGTTTGAGCCACAAGTCTTCTCCTAAAGTGTGAGTAGTAGTAGCTATATAAGAGTGCAATTGAGCAAGTTAAAGGACGTACCCTTATAGACCTTTGTGCTCTTTTATCCTATATTATCTCATAATATGTCCCGTTATATAATTTTCTTAGGCCACACTTCCCACACCCTGCACAGTTTAACTTTAGATAGATCAACATTAAAGGGCTAATAGCTCGTACGTAATTACTATCAATGCATTTAGATGCTTATTTCCTTCCATAATACTGTTTCGTGGCTATGAACTATGATAGTTAGCAGAACGTTACTCTTAAGGAATGGAATCACCGTTCGCCAGGTTCAATGATTACTCATGAGGGATTCCAGTGCCCAGTTCTCGGATATTTTAAGCCTTACAAAAAACTAGGATGGTGGGAACCCCAAATATTTGAATGTTATTACCAACATTAACATCATGTTCAATGTGGGTCTCTTCAAAAATTTATTTGAAAAAGCAACAGTATATATTCTTTCGAGATGAGAAGGGAAGAAATAAGAATCTCGGATCCATTAAAATAAATCTCCCCACTCTTCCTCCAAACTATTTCCTCTCGGGTATAATTATGCACCTGTTTATTCAAATAACATAATGCTTACTATCTTCATTAATAAACTGACATATTACTATTACCCCTAAGTAACAGTAACAGAGAATAACAATTTTACCGTAAGAGATTCATTAGCAGGAGATGCCAAAAGAGGGCGGTCAGAATCAAATGAAGGAATTATCTCATCGTCAACATCATTATCATGCTCATCGTCATCAGCACTCGACGACCTATCACCATTTTCGCCAGCTCTCCTTCCCGAAGCAGAAGGCGGTGAAAAAGGCCGTTTCTGATTGCCATTTTGACTTGAACTTGACTCCAACGCCCTTACCTTCTCTTTCAACTGAAGTTTTTCCTGTTCCAATTGTTCAATTTTCCAGTGTAAATCGCGGCACTGCACCTCGTAGGACTGTGGGCGAACCTGTGCGTGAGAAAATATTATATAGCATAACTACTTACAACTAGTTAGTAGAATTAATTAATTACCGACCATTTTGGGATTGGGGGGTGGGAATATATGTAGAGACAGGAGATTTTGAGAGCCTGATCGTACTTTTACTTCCAAAACGGATGACAATTTTTTCTAGCTATCATAGAGCCCGGTTAAAGATGAGTATCGAATCCATGATCTCTAATCTGACAGGAATGCGAGACGTAAACCAATCATACTGTAATTACAGCCTCAAGTCAGTGCTTTAATTTGGTTTTTTTTTCTAATGAACTTGTACTACGTGTATCCCATTTTTCAGATGATTTTCATTTGGTTAGTCTCCAGATGAATAAAGAACGCAAAACGGTCAACTCTCTCTCAATAAATCCTCTTTATCACATCTCAGGTTGCTCCCGCTGAGCGCTGACGTCTGTTCCTTTTCAATTTGCAATTCCTCTTCCTACCCCTCTACGGGTGATCCAAATCAGACCATTTGAGAAAAGCTGATGTTTGCTGCAAGCCTTTAGGAAGATCATAATTTTTATAAGAGAATGTCCATAAGCCTACTTTGGTCAGACTGCCAGTGACATAATTAATAATAGTAATACCTAATAAGTGTTATTATAAGAATATCATAAAGCTTTAATTCTTTTGCTCTGGACATTCCACATATGCCCTCGTTACAGTTTATTTGTTGTAAACAAACGAACCTTAACGAAAAACGTTCTCATAAGGAATTGAAATAAAGTGCTAAATAGACATTAAATTTAAAAATGCGCCAGTTTGCTGTTTTATTACTATTTTCAGAAACGCTCAGAGATCTAGGAGTTCTGAGAATCTTAGGAGATTATAAAGAACTTGGATAAAAAAGTTAAACCTCAAATATTTGATCACTAGATAAATTCAAGTCTCAAATAACAATGAAATTACTAAATGAAGATATAATCTTATCAGATTGGATATTTTCCAAGCTATCCACGCCATAAAAGTGCGATCAAATGACGACCAAATCACACAAATCTATTGCAAAACTCCGTATCATCCCCGTCACAAATAAGAACAGTTCCTTTACGCCAACCCAATCAATCCGATGGTCGTTATCCAAATAATAAACACTCATTCTGCCAATTTTATTCATTAGGTAATGACAACTTTAATTATTCTTACATGCACACCTTTCAAGTTAGAGATCATGGGATCGATGCTCATCGGTACACATTCATTGATATCGATGGAAAATCCTACTAATTGTCATTCAACTGGAGGAAGGGTGGAATGGGGTTTCTAATGAAAGCGACTTCACCCCTCCTCCTCAATCAAGGTGTTACCGATAGTCTTGAAAGGAGTTATTCTTGCATTTATGGAATCACTTAAGTAGGAAAAATAAACAAATACAAAAAGTAGAAACCAGACATAACTAACATATCATTTACCAATAAATTCTACGCGTCAAAGTGCCAAGCTCTTTATGGACTCCACATTGAAACCAGACTTCTTACAGCCAGCAATTTGAATGACAAATTACACTGCTTGGTACTGATTTACATATCGATTATTTAATAAATTGTTTAATCTGAAATGCTTTGACAACGAAAAGTTAACAATCCATGTGAACAATTTCAAGCTTGTCATGAAGACAATTTAGACTGTTAAATTAGGATACAGAATTATGACTTTTAATAAAGGACAAAATTGAACCCTAGCTTACTGATTACCGAAACCATTAAGAATGTCTACTTTGCCATTAACGAATAAATTAATATTGCAAAGAGACACAAGTTTGGAGGTAAATGAATAAATTCACACTCACCATATACTTGAACCGCAAAGTATCATTCATCCTTGATATATAGTCTTCCGCTTCCAGTAGAGAGACTTGAATAAACCTATTATAGCCCCAGCACTCTCCCACTGCAAAGTCTGATGCGAATTCACGTGTAATGCACTTGGAATTAACAGAAGGCGGACCCTGATGCACCAGTTGAATTGAATACTCATACCTATACGCAAAGAATAGAGAGAATGATGATTAGTACATCACAAGAATACACACAATGGAACCCGCATGACTCACGTTGAGGCTTCAGATCGACCGGTAGTCATTTCAAGAAAGACCGAGAGATACTCGCCACGAACTGCTCCGTTGCCATTGGGGTAGACTTTCAGTCGCCAGGCTACTCCATCACGTTCTAGGGGCGGGCTGTATAGAGGTTCAACCTGCTGTCGTACTTGACTGAAATTCTCGATTATGAACTCGCCTGCTGACAGCTGAGGAAATAATTCACTAAAATCAAGTGATAAAATAGGGATAAGCACTTTAAGATAATGACAGCATGCATCCAGCAACAGTTTATTTCATTAACAACGCGTTTCCTCTATAAATGTGCAGTTCATAGCAAAAGGAACAAGTTGTACTTATGACAGTCTTAGGGCAATACAATGAAGTTTCTACCAACTTACCCAAAGAGAGGTGAAATGGATCGAATGACAAGACTTTATTCCAAAGGAGCATTTGAAAAAAGGCTTCAATAGTGACCTCTAATAGCTCCTAACCACATTTAGTCATCTTGAGTAGATAGGTATTACCATGGAGCCCTCCTGGTGAGAAACTCAAATTCGGTCACTCCTCTTCATTAACCAAACCCAACCAATGTGGTTGACCATTCCACTGACTGAACGTGTATTGAAAATATCAAACACATGACATCTGACTTTCAAGAAGAACAGGTTAACAGCTGCACCTAGTTATACAATTAACCTTAGAGAATGAGGACGAAAGGGCATAATAACTAGTCACTGCCAAAAAAAGACGTAGGATTAATGAAAAGGCTTGATAGAAAACAATGCAGTACGGCCTAAAATCTACGTGAATTTAGTTCTCCTTATCTGCAGTTGATTCATTAACATTAATGAGCGCATAATAAGCGTAGACACTGTCAAGTTCAGTCGCCAGCTATATCCGCAGTAACCACGAATGAAATTTAAAGCATCACCATAGCTTTGGATTATGTTCCAAACCAGGCAATTTATTTTCCAGTTATTAAATAAATACAGAATAACTCCTTTCCATATCCCAGAACACTCCCATAATTATCAATCAGCATTCAGTCATCTTGAAGAGTTCGCAAATTTAGAAATCCCAATGATAGTGCTTCCAGCTCACTCGTTATTACAGGTCCAAACATCCCCATCCTCAATTAGCATATTATGTGCCGCGAGGTCTGACAATCAAAACGAATAATAATAGTTTGGTCAATTAGATACCATTTTTCATACCAAAGTATAAAATATCAAAATAAATCAGCAGTAAATCCGAGAACTTTCCTTCAAGATGTAACTTGAACGCATGACAAATCACAATCTTACTATTTAATTAGTACAAGGGAACTTAGGCACAACGTGTATGAAAAAGTTCTGTTAACCTAAGAGTCTTGCGCAAAAAGAAAAAAAAACTAGCCATTCAACTATCCTTCTTTACAACTTTAAGGCCGCTCAACAAGATGGAGAGAAAGCGTTCCCACGACTATGACTATTTTAAGTCTAAGCTGAAAAAAATATCACAAAAGGTAATCATGAAGACTCGCAGAAGTTTCTTTTTAATGTATTGGAACTTGAGAGCTATGCATCCCGTCATACAATTCGTATACTCTATACCATCTTTAAATAAAGGCACCTATCATTATACAAAGCGTAAATGAAAGATGATGATTAGAGGTGTACCAATAGGTATCGATCCTGTGACTTCTGACTTACGGGCATAGGAGTAAGCAAGATTTTAAAAATTTTCTCCTTAAAATGCTCCTAATATAGATAACTGATTATATAGAGTTCATAGATTTTAAATGAATGGAGAATAGAAGATACCTTGGCAAATCGTAAGTACTAGGATCGACATTCAACTTGGGCATTGGGGTATTATGGACTTCTGAAAACATTGAAGACAATGCAGAAGATCGATTTATGAGATTTGAGGGTGAGATTACCTTCAGCTGAGATTCTACCTCACTTAACAGGGAGGTTAGCAACTCTTCTTCCTAAAAATAAACGAGAAAATTTTGTCAGGATGGTGACATGACACAACACAGTCTGATTTAACTCTCCTGGAAGGTTGTATTACTTCCATAACCTATACCTGTTTGATCGATATTGATGAGTGTCAAGGACAGACCATTAATCAGACTGATACGGTCGACATAATCAATTGATATGTTCACAATAACTCTAATTCCTTCAGGATTAGGATGGCGATCTTCTGAGTTGAAAATGAAGCCATAATATTTTATGGATTTCACAAGAAGAATTCACACTTCTCTGATCGTCCAAGTGAATGCTTCATTCGTTCCTTTCTCGGTTCTCTCAACTACAAGGATATCGTCCAGTTAGGCAACTGTGCTCTTTAGTTCACTATCTGATGGGAGGGCGTATTCGATTTTCACCCCAAAGCGTGTGTATTGACGGTGAATATGACAATTCCAACTCGCAGATAAGCATCTAACAGAGTTTCGCAAAACAAATACCACAGTTGAGTTGCAAATATATTTTCAGCGACGGGAAGAGGATGGTGATTATCTTTAAGAGCTGGATTCAGACTAGTGGAGAAATCGGAACATAAACGAACGATACTATTTTGTTTTTGTAAAACACATTTTGAGCGGAATAGCGGTTGCAAGGATACCAATTAACGCAACTACACTTTGTATGGCAGAAACGAGATCTGGATATTTACATCTGCATAATTTGAATAATGCTCCCGACGAAAAAACCATAACTCAATTCAACCCCTGGTAAATAAAAAAAGACACACTGGAAACCTGAACCAATATTATAGACTACTAAGTACCTCTGTTTACGTGAATCAAACGTGATGAAAAGAAAAAAAAATGCATAAGAAACATTACAAGGGAGTATCTAGTACATGTCAATTACCTGTTTCAAATGACCATGCTGAGCGTTCAGAGCAGAAAATTTCTTCCTGTGGGTTGACTCAAGGCGAAATAGAAGGGCTTCAAAATAGGATTTAATCTCCTCAACACGGTTCTCCTTTTTCAAATTCAGAGTGTTGGTATTTCTAACCTACAATCGGTAGTAAGACAAGAACTGAAAACGTAAAACCTACAATTTCTTTTAGAAGGGCTTGAATCTCTCTGCGTCTATCACTCAAGATTCCCATTTCATTCTTAACAACCTCTAAATGTTCCTTATATACCTCATCCAGAGGCCGAAAATTATGATCTCCATGACGACCATCAAAGAGTGCACATTTATGACATATTGCATGATCACAAGTGGAACAAAAGACAGTCAGACATTCGTGATGGGCATCACACCTACACTCAGAGATAAGAATCACAAAGGACAAACATATCAGCGTTATCAAACGAACGCGAAGCTTTGACGTCGAATTTGAGACTGTTTAACTGTTGAACAACATCGTCTGCAAATCTGCAATTGATCAAGGTGTCCAATCCCAAATAGGATCTGAATGAAGCAAAAAATATATACATATAAGAAGTTGCAATTGCAAAGTAGCAACGAAGAGAAATAAATTCTACAAACCTGCAATGAGGACATTCTGCCTTGATTTGAGTAATCCACCTCTTAAACAATAGTTAGTTATGTATAACCCTTACTTACGCGAATGCACCCAAAACAAAAGAGCTTGGAGCAATTCGGACACATCCGCGCATCGGCAGTTGTGCCCATGCAAATTAAGCACTTAAATACATTGGAAAGAGCCTAAAATAAAGAGAAGAAAGTAGTCTTACGTCTATAGAGCTATTTGTCCCTGGAAGTGTACTGCTCGATCGCGAAGACATTTTAAGGAAATTATCACTGCTTAAAATGAGTGTGATTAATAGATAGCCTCTGATTAGTAAATTTAAACGACTTAATTTATTAAAATTTGGAAGAGTTTTTCAAAAGAATTTGATATTTCATTCGAAAGAGATTCAAAAGTAATTTTACTAAAATATGATATATTTAAATATTTTGCGAGCAACACTTACAATTATAATCTTAAAACCTTTGATGAAATTGAAATGATGAACAAAAACATTTAAATAATGAAAAAGAATTATTCACTCTTTGTGAATGAGATCATTTACAGCAAGTAAGCAAATTTTATTAAGTTCGACTTTAAAATGTTTGCCAAGTCAATGTTTTGACTTTCGCATTTTTTAAAAAATAACTTTTACCGTTGGCCCTCTCGTTAAAGAAGGTTATTTAAGTAGGTTGCTTAGATGTCGCAATTTGTTAATTTCTAAGCAAATGATTAATATCAAATTTAAAGCTAGATAATTGTTAATGCGATGCATCAACATTTTGTGCTGGATTTTCAAGCCACGAACTTTGAAGTTCGTCCAACAGCCAGATCGAAATTAATTCATATCTCGTTCGATGCAATGAACAAACTAATCACCAAATTATTTGTTCTTCTAGTAACAGCGCAGATGAAAACTTAGTATAGGGACTTAATTTAATCAGTGACTATCTTAATGTTTCAGCGGTTTCAACATCTCTATTTACTTTTCGCGAGGCTCTGATCTAACTACATTAAATAAATAAACTTAAGCTAAGACACGTAAGCATGAGGAGCAATGATTCACATTATTTACTTCGTAATTGCGAATAAAACTAACTCCGGGAACATTAAGAATGATAATCACCGTTGGTCAGTTTGATTATTTGTAATAATTATTATGTCACTGTCATATAACTATGAATATTTTTTATCTAAGAAAAACCAAATTTACAATTTGTGTTTTAACGTTCACGATAGTTGCATATTTGTTAAAATGTGTTAACTTGCAATGTCTACCATGAACAGCTGAGCGGTAACAATGTGAGATTATTTACAGTAAGAAGTCTGACAAGACTTGGAATGATCAAGATCGGGTTGTTCAGGAATTCATTTGGATTACAGTTCGGGTTAGGTTTGAACACATAGATGGAAGTTGATGATGGAGGCCCAGTAGGAGGTGATTGGTATTTGAAAAAGAGAGTGGAAGATAATTAGTTACTTTGTATTTAGTTTCGGTTTCATTAACATAGAATCCTCTATTTTTATTATACGAGTAACAAATTAGGATAATATTAAATTAAAATTTGATAAAAGGATTCATAAGTTGGGCTTTTGGAAGTAACAAACATTATAGCTTCATCTAACAGATGATAATACTCATTATAAGGAGTCTCTGAGATTTCGAATGACAGTGCTGAGATTTCATTCAATAGATTGCATGAACGTTTCACCATTTTAGATATCGTAGCGGTTCAAGAGATGTACTAAACGAGGAGGTCAAAAACTGCATTCTCTGGCATTGATGGGAGACTGAGAACCACATGTTCGAAATCCCTACAGTATTGATAGACTGAATTGTGGGGTTGTTGTCATGAATTCTTCTATGTATTCAAAACCTTTCTGATTTGCAGCACTTAAAAATCGGATTGGAGGAAGATGGCGGTATATTTCTCATAAAATCCGTAGCCCCATCATTTTGAGGCTCATCTTTAAAGAAAAAATAAACTATAAGAAGGTTTATTAACGAAACTTCAATGTGGAAAATGCAGGCAGAACAATTGTAGTGAATTTTAGTATTACATATATTACATATCTTACCACTGGAAGTGGAGGGGTCTTGATTGGTCATTATTTTATCTGTAAGTAAAAATACTGTGTGTTATTTTTATCATTCAATATAATTATCAAGTGAGTGAGCCGGAGACTAATAATACACTAGAATAGAAAAAACGACGAAATTAAATTAAAATCATACAAAGAAAGACTTCGTTGTGCGCACTTTAAAAGTGGGGATTGAATAGTCTTGGAACCGTTTTATTTTTTTCTGATGGATTCCTACGTTTTGCACAGTTGTGAAATGCGGAGTCAGTCTTAAGGAAATATGTGTACTTCTCACAGATTTATTACTATAGAATAAAACAGATAGAAATTACACCTGAAAAGTGATGTCATTTCTACATCACTTCCGTGTCAGTTTATTGTCATTACCACACTGAGATAAATATTAGTATTTAACAGTGATTTGTTTACCCACCTCCAACCAATTATAATAAAGAACTTCATGTGTCATAAGGTCATATCGGAACACAGATCAAACTATGCTAGACGCATAAGAATACGAATACGACAGCTATTAATTACCACGGCTCTTGAAATTGTGCCGGACAAGGCTGCCGAAAAGACATCCAAACTGAGGGCACTAAAGATCGACTTGGTGAAGAAGAGGGAGGGGAAATAGTTTACTACCTGCATCTACAAGGCGCTGGGTCCAGCCCATCCCGACTGATTCAACTTAGCTGTCGTTCTTTCGATAATGGGGTTGATTCCTGCTGGATATAAATATCATTAGATTATGGGAAGATGGCTCTAAGTCCAATCCAGTCGCATTAAGACAACTTTACTTGGAATTAGAGCAACTTTAAGGAATTTGGAGAGACTGGCAGTAAGTGAAGAATTTTGAACGTATAGTGGTGGGAATAGTAGAAATGTCTGTGATAGTAATTGATTTTCGTTAACGATGAATGGATAAATGGGTGAAAAAATATATCTCTTTATGCTATTTGCAAATTTCACCGTTAACTAAACGGTGATGAAACTTCTGACCCCTAGTCGTCCTTTATACATCGTTACTCTTAACTGACCTTACACATCTTACAAATAATTTAGCCTAATAAACGGCCCCTGCAAACTTATGGTAAAACTTTCACCAAATCATATACTTCTACGTACATTGTTAAAGACGCCAACAATACTTCCTCCTAAGTCAGAAGGAAATTTTAATGGAAATTATTTTCTGTAATGAAGGCAGCCTAATGCTACAGCTTTTAATATTCAGCGAAAATTTTGATAATTAATATTATAAAATTAACTACTTGATGTTAATAATCGATGAATAGTCTCTAGAACGACTATGTACCAAGTGAAGTGAAAACTTGATCAAACTTGTTAAGCTAATTTACACAACGGTCACTGATAAGATGAACACTTGAAGTTATTTAAATGTTAAAGAATTGAGATGAAAGATTCACGTAACATCAGAACTGGCCAATGGTTTAACGGGCATCGGAAGTGCTAAATCAATTTAATCTAATCGCCTTGTTATTTCTACGTCATTACGAGGCAGGTTATGACATGGCAAGTTCAACCTCCAGTCATAAATTCATCCATTGTCCGACCATGCATATTCTGCCTCATTGGATGGGCAGTCTAATAATCATCAATGACTGGTCTTTCTAAGGTTCTTTTCAAGGGATAACAGTATAAAACATCCTTTCCCAAAATCATAAAATCAAGAGAAGTAGGGCTACGAAGGTATTGGATACAAGTAGGAAATTAAAAAAAGAGAGAAATGAGGAGAGGAATTGAGAATAGTAAACAATAAAAATAGTTCATTTTTAAGTGTACCGAAATATTTTATACTTAAGTTAGGAATATTTATTCGAAAATCTACCGGCTCACTCAGCAGCATTACCCCTCTCGTAAACTATAATATTTGGCGTTTAAATTATTAATCTTTCCTCCAATGATCATGCTAATTGAAGCTAAGACCAAAAATTATTTTTTTTACAAAAACAGTGCTTTTTCTTTACTAATATTAAATGCATTATGTGACAACTCGAAGATAATTATTTGAGTTATGCTCACAACTTTTAATTGTTGGAAGGTAACTGAAATCCAATGAGTCCAAAAGTGATAAAAGAGAGAAGATCGAAAAGGTGCTGAGTAAAATTAAAGTAACAAATGGTCTTATTTCATTTGATTTCTGAAATAGAGTTGCGCGGTATCTACTTAAGGGGTAGTTCACTTTCTAAAATTCATTATTCATAACCTGAATTACTAAGCGAATTTGTCCACAGCATTTAGTGGTTTTTGAATGATTTAATTATAATGATCGGTATTGAAACTTCTTACATGGCATTAAGCGACTAACCTGATCTTAAAATATCAGATCAGAGGTAGTCATTATTTTCAAATTAGACGTGATCAAGAAATAAGTAATCAGTCAAGATGACAGATTTCAATAATGTGGTAGTTATATTAAAATATTAGCACTTTTGTATTAGTTAATTATACATACATTTATTTCCATTTTCTTAAATGGTTTATCATAAACTACAGTCAGAACGTTTCAAATTTTTTGAATGCAAAATGCGTCTCGAACGACTTTTAAAGCTAAAAATTAGATTTTTGCTTTTCAAAATATTCTATTGTCACTTTACTGAAAATGTTAAATTCTTACAAATGGTTAAGTTTAATTTCTCGCACAAAGTTGCTATTTTAAGTACAAATAGCAATCCCTGTAGTATAGTATTAGGATAAAAATTAAGCGAAGTAAATAAATTTTTTAGCAAATATAAATTCAACACGAATGGAAGAAACGTCTGTGTCCTTATTTCTTTCTGAAGTTGCTTAGCGAGTTAAGCTAATTTTCTTGTTGTGCTTTGCGTTTACGACCTGAAATTTATGTAACGTTTTTTAATATCAATGCAATAGCTCTACAAGCAAGGCAGCCATTTTTATAGATTCTCTCAGATGTAAATAATCTCACACTCAAACCTCATCTAGCAATTGAATAGGTGAAAAGGCTACTGTCATCTTATGGCCGTAGAGTATCTTTAGATTTGTAAGATAATTTATTTTGAAAAAATAGTGTTACAGTCTCATGTTAATGGGAAGAAAAACAGTGTCTTGCTTTGCAAAGGAAGTGTAATATCCATACCAAGTTATTACTGCAGCAGGTCAAGACATGGTGAGGTCAAATGCTATTTGTCGATCATATTCTGCTACATCGAATATGGAAGAAAAATAATTATAAGCGCGACTGGTTCAATCTTCTCCTCTTGACCACAGTCATATACGGTGATGTAAATAGATTCTCAACAATGGAAATTAATGCTAGATTCGGCCTTG
>CAADRB010000031.1:2514626-2539026 GCA_900708905.1 Hymenolepis diminuta
ATCGACTCCGTGTCATTTCCATGTTACTTCCACTCTATAACCATGAGGGGTCACGGTATGATGGAATCAATCAACATTCATCAATTTGTCCGTTACCTGACTAATCATATTCGGGCATATCGATTAATGAAGTCCAATAATTGGTTCAATATTCTCCAATCAATTCCAATCGGAACCAACCCTATACCAAGAATTTAAGTAGATTATGAATTTCACCAATGAATGTCTCGTCACTCGACTACCATTGTCTGGTTATATATCCCTATTTGAAATCTGAGAAATTGTATTATACTATCTAACAGGGAGTCTGACTACACGGTACAACACAATCACTTTGCCAAATATAAGAATTCGCTTATAAAACTTCTTCCGGTAGTTTACGCCCTCAGATAAGGAGAAATTGCTCGATGATTTGATTAAAGATTGTATCATTTGCTTCAGTGACTTTTCAGTAAGTCTCTTTCTTTAACGCCTTTTAATTTCTGAAGTTGACTTGTAAACCATATTCACTTAAGGATTATTTTGGAATTATGTCTGCTATCCCATAGGAATAATTACTGTATCAAACCTAATTGCTAGATTTAGAATAGCAGTCGCACGAATCCTCCACCGACCTAATGCTATCGGATATTTTGTCGTCTTCAATTTATTTCTAATTCTGTTTTGAGAATTTTTAGAAAACGCACTAAAAGAGTCTTTTGGCTTTTTCGGTCCATCTTTACTTTCAGCTTCAATTTTGAGTTTATTACTGTTAGAAGAAATGATAATTATTTTCCCCCGTTCCCAATATTTCTTCTATGAACAAAAATGTATTTTCTTTCTTTATTTCCCCCACCGATACACTTAACACTTGATCATTATTCGTATTTGTTTAAGTCGAGACCGATTGAGTGGGAGTTTCGTTATACACGCGTGTTGACTATAACGTGCCTTCTTATCTGACGTGGGTTATTAGCTTCTGTGTTAAGTTGCTATATTACCGAGTTTTCTAGATTGTTGGCTCTGGTAGATTACTATCCGAACTCCTAGTTGGTTACGTTATAGCAATTACAGACTGCGTTTGTATCTACAGAGAGATCGCACACGTCTCAACTAGTTATTCCACCTTGCTACCATGTTTTAGATAATGCACGTAAATGAAATTATGTGGGTTCCCATACACAAATGGAGTATCTATGTAAGTAAACTAATTCCTAAACCATTCTTAATAATACAGCCAAAGCGAAAAATGGCAATTCATGGACATGCCTAAGGATTTTTTTCTTTGACTCAAGCACTAAACCTAGCATATTCTATGACTGTGATTAAAATGGAGCATCCCCCTTAATAGTTCAGAGTAACTACTTCGCCTGCCATTGAGCGTTATGGTATTTCACTGTAAATGAAGTATGCTTTATTATTCCAGATGATGACTCATAAGAAGATCCGCAGAATTCCGAAATGCCTGTTGAAATCCCCGAATATCCAAATCTGGGGCCTGTGTCTTGTCACACAGAAACGATTTTTCAGTGATTTCTCCTCCGTGATGGTGATTTACACACCATCAGATAACGTGGATGATGCGAAACTTGTCAGCTAAACAAATAAACTTTGAATATAAAATAAATCGTTTCTTTTGTTAGTCCATAATCCCAATTACCAAATGTAGTATTAAAATGATCTATTTCTGCAAATTAAGTGCAAATTTGAAGAGAAATTCAGTCAAAAGATCAGTATTCTGAAATGTCATTCTCCGGTTTATTTAATTTAAGACTGTGATTGTATCTCACCTACTACAAAATATGCTATAAAAAATCATGAAAGTTTTATAGCCTGTAAAATTTGAATATTTTGTCTAGAAAAGCTAATTAGGAGTGAGGGTTTAGAAATGGGTGCTAGGCTGGCATATGAAACGTCACTCAATATATTTGCGGCGGTTTATCTAATTGATGAGCATTTATTAAATGTGCATGTACTGTAAAATATGTGAGCACAATTCCCATTTGTGTCCAAAAAGTAAAGGTATTCAAGGTCTCGTCTGAATTTTAATTGTAGGAGCACTTGGACTGCTAAATTGGCCTCCTTGGGGCGGGTGTTGAACCATCCTAGAATTTGGGGTTAACAGCTTAATGCTGTGGACCTCTCAGTCGGTTATAAGAAAAGCTGATCTTATGGCATAATACGTTTTCGGTTATTATTGTGATATTAGTTAATCACCTTAAAACTTAAATAAAATAGAACTTTGTTCTTAAAAAAAGCCTCCAACGAGATCGGTTAAAATAAGTCTTCATAGCTAACCTTAAGCAAAACATTAAGCTGCGCAATTCGTAAAAGTTCAATAGGCCTTATGGACAATATGGCACTAATAGCTCGTCGGGACCAACCAATATGAATGATCGAAATGACACCTTAATCGGGTGTAAGCTACCAGGCACGTTGCTATTGAGGAAGTGGGTAGTTATCTTGCCAGCCAGTAGGAGAGCAATTGCCAGCATACGGATCAAAATGGGCGTACAGCGAACCCAATATATGTTCAATTTAGGCTCATGGTCCTTGAGAGGAAAGTATCCATTTTGGCGTGATGACTGCCTTCACTCACAGTTGCGCCCTTGAATATTTTTTCGGCCCACTTTTATATCTTTCTTAACCTTACAGACCGTTCTACTATTTCATTATATCTTCTCATGAAGGTTCACAATATGAATTTTAAAATATCCATATTTAGAGCACATCTCCTACACAGATACTGAAACTAAAAATTTTTTAACTCACTTTATTCAATACTATACATATTTTATCAGCTTTAACCTACTTATCTGACAAAGTACGTCAAATTTTAGCAAAAAATATTTCTAATAATTAATTTGATAATTTAATTGGTTTTCACTGTTATTTTCCAAATAAACACTGAATACTACAAAAGATGTTTAATTTGGAACCAATATAAAAGAATTACAAGAAGAGGTACTGCAGGTATAAGATTTTATAAAATACTTTATAACCAGGGTGCAAAGAACAAACTTGTAGGATAATTTCGTTTAGCACCTCTCGATATTCCAGGAATTTTTTGCCAGATATGTCGAATGATAGCACTGAACATGCTTCCTCAGAGGTATGTTGTCGTTTTACCATATGAGGAACCCCAACAGTCCAAAAGAGACACCAAAGAAAAAGTTCTATAATCTCAGCCCTAGACATTTGAATTATGTTTAGAGCGATGGATTCGATGTCCACTTTACTGAGAGACTTTACCAGTGGATTACATTCATATATTTGCCTAATGACTTTGCAGCCCTCCAAACCTATTCGATTTCGAATGATATCGGAAATTGGATTGGACGAAGTTGATGCGATTATCGCGATCAAACAATCTTCCACTTTGTCTTTTTGAACCAAATCTTAAAAAGAGGGGAAATTACTTATCTATACAATGCAGAAAAGAAATATAATTACAAGCACTTTCAATAGAGCAAAATATAAAAACTTGCTCCCCCACCAGTTTTATCGAACTGGTTGGGCACCGTTAAATGTTTCATGATTCTTATCTAAAATAAGAAAGAAAGGATTAATTATTATCTTCACGGTGGTAAATATTTATTTATTAATCATAACTTAATGAGGTTGAAAGGAGGTAACTCAAGGTGGATCGAAAACTTAATGAAAGAAATGAAACATAAAGACTAAAAAGAAATGAAATTCAATGATAAAATAGTGAGAAATTATCACCCGACATTAAATCAGTCAGTGAGTTAGAACAAATTCATAACTAAGTTACTGGTACTTATTTCTGAACGATATAGAAAAATTTGAAAAATAACCTACTTGTAGTCAGTGCACGAATGTGCTCTGTATCTTCACTTGACCTAATTGTCACATTGGGTCACATAAACATGACTTCCGTCTACGGTTGATAAGTGGATAATTGGGCAACCTTTAAACCGGATAAAACTCTGAACATACTCTTTCACAGCTTCGTTTTTTTGCACCCAATAGTAATGTGTATTCAAGGTCTTCAAACTATCCTTTACTTTCCTCACTCCTCCTTCCTTCTCGTGCGAACGTCCTATACACCACTGGTCTATTCCAGCTCTCATAATTCTTTTATTTGGAATAGTTATTGTATCCTGTTAGCCCAACTCAGTTGGATGACAAGAGTGGGTTTACTTGAGAAACCTACTTGAGCACTTCTTTCAAGACTACCTTAAGAAACTTAAAGAATAACTAACGAATGTAGTCTACTGTTTCAGGTTCGAATGTTGAAAACAGTTGGTTAATAGGATTTAACTTCTTTAAACATAGCGGGGATTAGTAGAATAATGGAATGGAATAACTGTGCGTTGTATGAGCATATTTTTATCTATTTCTGCCCATACTTAATTGCACTTTTAGATAATCACTATGTCACTTAATCCGTTCTATTCCATGTGACGCCGTCGGCAAGAAACGTCCATGTCATCATCATGTCAAGTCATAGAATTTTGGGGTAAACCTCCATTCACCTATTGGTTCAGTGTCTGACAGATCACACAAATCCATTTACTACCAATGTTTGGGTCAATCTACTTCGGTCGATAATGGCCCTATGCAAAAGGTCCTAAATTATGTCTCTAGATGTGGTGGAGGTAAAAGTCTTCGGTCGGCTCACTATCACTCTACCCTAGTGAATACTTGAATGTGTATTTGATTCATCGCTTGCAAAAGTTCAATACCTGTTTTCATATAATAATGCTACCTCCATAAAACAGAACAGGAAGTGGGGAATTAATCCATTAATATTATTGAAATGAATTCAGCCTTCCCTAGATATACTAACGTATCTATATATTTACAGTTCTCATTTTTGTATAGGAATTTTCAGAGAGGAATGAACTGTTAAAATGTTATTTTGACTTCGACACTGAAAAAAATTTTTAAATTTATCGAAAATTTGAAACGTAGATTCGTGGGATTTAATTGAATTTGCTTTATCTTGTACTTATTCAGTATCAGTAGTGATTTTCACTATAAAATATTATTCATTAAAACACACGAAGGTATGGTATGGAGAATTGTGTAATACTTGAGTGATAAGAAGGTATAAGTTAGGTTAAGGGAGTTGACATAGAGTTCTCAATTTCTGCCAATAATAAACTGTCCTCTATATCTGCTCTTGTCTTGTCTATAACTCATAATGACTGTTGTTATAATAGAGAGATTAGATGCTCACCCCTTTTCGAATCGTTCTCTAACACGTTTCCACATATGACTGACTCTAAAATAGGAGCAGTGGAGTCTAGGTCTAAAGGACTAAGTAAACGAGATGGTGAAGACAATCTTTTACTATCTTCTAACTCATCACTTCCATCATATAACGAAGATTAAATGAATGTTTTATCATCGTCAACCCGATGAGAGGAATATCTGGAGTAGAGCCACCAACCGCAGAGTAAAAGAGATTCAAGTGGCAGTCGAGAATTCTTTTAATAAAGGTGGGCACAAACTTGTCAAAATATATGGAAAGGTAAGACAAATCTTAATTCCCGTCTGCTTAAAGTACGAGACGTTGGTGAAAGTATATAGTGGGTAGACTCTAAATCTCTCTTTTTCATGGATTTATTTTCTCTTTTTTGATTTTTAACGCTTTTCTCTTATAAAACATGGCTATTGTGCGAAATGGTGCTAGGTAATAAGATTGCTTAAGCAGAGAATTTGAATAAGTTTATCTCTTTTAATGAATATCAGGCTGACAGCTTTCCTGAATATTTTGCCAAGCGCCTTAAATTTCACCATTAAAAATGTTAGAAGGCCTAACCATTTTAATGAATACTCGCGATTAAAGAAAAAACAAATTTTTATTAAAAGGTCAGTGATTGCTTCACTAATGTCATTTACTGAGATAAATTTCCTTTTAGCTAGCGGAAAAAAATGTTATTAATTTGGTGATAAATTTTCCAAAAATTAATCTCTTATGGCTAAATGAACTAAGTTAGGACTGAGAAAGATTTCATCTGCGATCACCGGGATCGCCTGTTCAAAGAGTAATTTTTTAAAACATCTGTTTATGCCGACAAAATTTATTGCGTATCTGCGTTTCATTAAAATATATTATTCAACAGTAAATAAAATAAAATCTAAAATAAACTATTACGTATACAAACGGGGAAAGATTAAAGAAAATCAGTAGGTTTGATCCATATTTGATCTCAAAATTACAGTTAGATAAAAAAATGATACCGAAATTATAATTGCTTGAAGTAATGAAATACAAAGACCATGTTCTACGTTTTATAATATTGTAAAATTAAAGATGCTACTTCAACCAGTTAGACCTGTAATAAATAGTTGTTTATTGAGTTTACTCAATTTCCCGCCGTTCTGTTCGTAACTCCCCCTTTGGATTTCAAGCCGTCTATAGATTTTGATCCTTAATCAACACCTGCATTTAGAGCCCCGTTCTGCTAATTGCTCACACTTTCGGTTTACTAGATAGTTCCCTCTATTTCCTTTTATAACCATCTCTGTCTTACACCTCTATTTTGACTGCGAAGTTTGCAAAGATAGGAAACGCAATGGTTTAGTTTGTTCTGTTTTAAAGAGGTGGTTTTCAAACTTGCAATCAGACTTCAGGCTTTTAAAAGCAGTGAGTGGATAAAATAAGAACGATTGATTGAGGCCTCTTAGATCAACTAATTCTTAAAATTTCCGGTAGTGTTCATTAAATAAGGACATAGAGCCATCTTAAAAACTGTGGGAAAGAACATGGAAAAATTATGCTCTAGCATAACCATAACAAGCTCAGAGACATGCTCAAAGTATCTCAAATTTGAGCTTTAGTTCAGAAGATTACGTCTTAAGTTGACTTTAAGGTATAAATAATTTTCATTCCGTTTATCAGTATTGCTACGATATGCATACAATAGGTGTATGAAGAAACAAGTTAAACAGGAAAAACCTATCATCATAATTAAGCAGCCGATCAATAAGCATAGGATATTTTGTGCAAGCATTCAATTATTAATCCAGAAGATGAATTATGAAATTTCTATTTTAAACATAAAGCGGCGAACTACCCTCTGAATGAATTTTCTACGATCCAAATCTGAAAATCAAATGGAGTAACCCTTTTGACGCACTCTTTTCGATCCGCTCTTATTTTCATTGCTGTACTTTACAAACTGGATTTTAGTTACTTTCCCACAATTAAAAGTTTTCTGCGTTGCTGTGGATTGTAAAGTAAAATGTATAAGATCGAAAGGATTTCTGAGTGGATATCTGTAAGAGTTGGAAAGAATAAACCTATAATAAATTAAAGAAGACTTAAAGAATTCAGCAGACAATTTATTAAGTAGACTTAGCTACCAGTTCAGTTAAGAAATTATACCTTAATATTCCTTTAAATGAGCTAGTTTTATAAATAAGCGTATGTCAAAAGTGCTTGAACCATGAATGTTTCCTACAAACATACTCTTTTATTTTGGGAAAATAGCACAAATCTAATTTGAATGCAGTCAGATTTCAAAGGAACAGAACTTGAGGGGTTTGAATTAATATGGGGAGACAGTTCTTTAGTATGCAGCGGGAAAATTGCTACTCTAGCTGTTAACAATTAAGATAAAGGCATATAATTTTCAAAGTAATTATGGGTTATAACGCTCTATAGTTCAAATGCCTTTTATTGCTTAAAATGACTTATTATCTGACACTGGTAAACTTCGTGAAATCAAATTGAAAATGGCTAAGTTATAGCTAATTTTAAATCAAATTATTGTTCAACCCGTATATTATAAATAATAACGATTAATTTAATTCAAATAAACATTGATTTTAGAGAAAATATAAATTTCTAAAGTCCTCCTCAACTTGAATATTTTTCCACTTAAAAATAGTTTGAACTCATTTCATTAAATTCTTAAAACTTCCGTTTTTTAATTCCGCACATCCCTGAGTTTATTAATATTGTTTCGTTTGGTCAACAGTCATGTCTAGACTCCGGAGCAACTGATGCTTTCAGCTAATTTCTTTAATTAAAATAATATTAATGGCTTGGTAGGGGATCAAAGTTTTTACTATACTGTTTGAAATATCTCAGCTTTGCCAAGTTAACACCGATCCTATGTATTTTAGATGCAGGCATGCGAGTAGAAACCGAAAATTTGACAGTAGTGATCATGAAGTGAGGAAGTTTGAGTTATATTTATGTGCGGGAGATTTGATAATAATGTTAATTGCATTAAGCTATGTGTAAATTGTAACCATTAACTGCACCGGAATACCACTCTGTAGCTATAAGATGGAGATGGCTCTATCTCACACTCTTCAAAAATGGTTCAATTAAGCGCATTACAATAGGTTTGTAAATGGGAAAGATATGCAAATGATATCGCAGATCCACGAATTTCTCTCCGAGTCAGCAGATTGACTTTGAGCTTGTTTGTTGATATCAGTCTAGCTTGATTAGCAGTTAACATTGTACTGTAACCAAAGCACAGTCCCTTTTCCTTACCATTAAGACATATTTAGGCATTCTCCTGTCTTCTTATTTTTTGCTCTGGGACTGGTAACTTGGCAATTATTGGATGGGAATCTAGTTGTCCCAGGATTTACGGTTAGCAGCTCTGTATTATGAACGATCCAGTTTACAAAAGGAGGCAATAATCTCGGGCCTTGATAGAAAGCATATAAATACGTAGTTGTAAGCAGTACATCCTTTTCATTTCCACATTTTTCAAACTCGCTGAATTCATAAATTCCGATCCCGTAGCCTATATGATAGACTGCGTTCTTTCACTACTCCATCACTAGGGAAATAGTTGCTTTTTTATTATTCAAAAATTTAGTACTTTCATGATGCCTTATTATGGTCCCCAGTAATACAGAAAGTTTTCCGGAAAACAACTGGCTTCGAACAATATTAAGTCTAGTAAATAATGAAAAGGACAAAGATCAAAAAGATATAGAGATCAATGTCAGGTATCAAAGCAATTTACTTCATTTGATTTTTGGACTTGGGTCGTGCAATTTTTACTAAATGGACAATGTGCGTTACAAAGTTCAGGTTTCGTAATTTGTCCCCCGATTTACGACAAATGCTTGTCTACGATATTCAGTGCTTGTTGATTGGTATTATCCAATCAGGATGAATTGATCTTGCTGTTTTGCTTCATTTTTTCCAATGGCTTTGAGGATAAATGATTCCATATGATATTCCTCAGATAAAATTTTCAGCCTAGTGGAGCTCCGCAAGATCTGTTCAGTCAAGGCGAATCAATTATTAAAAGTAGCCTTATTCAGATAAATTTCCCCTGGCCATATTTACATTTGACTTATTCTACTAATTCAAGTAAAGCAAGTTTATTAATACCTGAATTATAATTAAGCTTTTTATATTAGCAACCCTGAAAAGTAAGATGGAGGATCGGTTACGTGGTGATTATAACAAATAAAATTTTAAAAGTGGGTGGTGAAAATGACAAAGTCTCTCAAAGTCTCAATTTCTAGGATTTTACACGATTAATTATATTACTATGCCTTTCAATGGAATAAATTTTTTTTTTGAAAAACAAATCCATTTAGAGAAATAACAAAAATATGATATCTGATCAATTTAAATAAACCCAAACAATGCAATTCTTTCTAAACAAATTGGATTTAATTATGCTTTTAATTTTAAAAATTCATCTTTGCAACAAAATGCACAAGTTTTACCTGATAAGCCCTTTTAGTCAATACGGATACAATCAAAACCAAAGCAGAAAAGGAAACCAAACTGAATTTCTAATAGCATGTATTAACAGTGATATTAAAAACTCAGTACCATTTCTATTTAGTTTCGAAATCGAAGTACTTGGACATTTCAAGTTATTGGTAATGAAAACATAAAAGTTTAAAAACACACAAGTTTTAAATCGTTTATTTTTCAGAGAAAATATATTTTGGAACTTTTTTTCACAGTTAACGCAATGGTATTCAGATGGCTTGCTCGTTGGTATGAACTTCTGTGATTGACTACTCCCAAAGTTAGATGTGCAGCGATTGGCATCAACAGATTGGCTTCTGGTGTGGTACATGATTCGTTAACCGATGCTCCATCAACACACTTTTCTTTATTCCACTCTTTATAATTTAATTTATTAACAAAAACACATTATTTAATATACTTATAAGGCAAATGGAATATTTTTTTTCTTAAAAATATGAATTTCTGATGATACCTATTGTAGCTATCTATCATTAGACATTACAAAATGATAATCATCCTAATTAAATGTTTCAAAATATCATTCACCATGCTGATAGTAGTCATCCGAATTGACGAAAATTTATGTCCTTTGATATCGTATCATATTTTAAATTAAGGATCAGAGAATATTTTCGATATTCCCCTTTTGTTTATGTGCTACCTTTTAAATCATTGGCAAGTAAACCCCTTAACGCCTATCTTCAAACTTGTATATTCACCACAGACTTGCTCAGTCACTCTTAAGCCTTTTAAATTTAGGATTGACTTCAGACAATACTGGAGCTATAAGGAAAGCACTTTGGAGCTGATTCTTTATTCATGGCTAGAGTTTCGGGTAACCGCTTAATAATGTGAACAAATCAATTAGCAGTGCACGCGATATTCTTATGTTAAAACATAATTACAATCATTTACATTAAAAAGACATCAAAAATGCTTTTAATTTGAAGTTTTAATTATAAAGGTAATTAATTTGTATTTAGATGAGAATGTTCAAAAGGGCTCAATTGCTACAGAGGAAGTCAAGAGTTTGAATAATACCTTATTTACGACAGTAAGGAATTCTGTGTGAATTATTTAATTCGTGACAAACGTGTCCCCAGTGTAATTATCCCCTTAAAATGTTAGAGCGAAGGCATATATTTTGCTAGAATCAAAAGCACATTCGTTTACAATTTTTCGGCAATTTATTTCCCGAGGAATTTAAAGGACGGATCAGTGGGGATGAAAATATTGATTGAATGCTTATTTTGAAAATTCGAGTTCCCCTTGAGTTAACTCTAGTTAGCTTTACTATGTTTAAATCATGTAAGCTTGTATATCTTGCTATTATGGATATTAGAAGAAAAAACTATAGATCTCAAGATCTCAAATGATACACATTTTTGCCCTAAATACCAACATCTACTGCAATTTCTGTCAGTTTTCTTGAGATATAAACCCCAGATAACTGCGCAAAAACACAGCAAGTAATTTTTGGGAGACCTGATTACATCGTGAGTCATGTAGAAGTCTCTAAGTCAGGACTGAACTCCTCCAATTTACTAAAATATCATACTGAGAGCAATATCCTAAACGTGTCCTTGATATGACGCTTTATCTCAATTTTAACCCAACTGAAAGTAAAATTTATTATTAAATAAATGGCATAGCAAACGCACCATTAATTTTAGTTGAAAAATATACAGTTTCCTTAAACTTTGCAAGGTCACTCTATTGTTTAAGTGGGAGATTGTATTAAGTCTATTTTTAACTTGATTGGCTTGAATTTGGGACAATATTAGCTCAATTTTCATAATCAACACACTGTAAGATAATGTGAATGACTAAAGAACTTGAATTGTTGCAAGATATTTAGGCTGCAAGTACAGTGGCATGAGAGATAATCGCTAAATTAAAATATTTAAAAGGATTAACTTTGTTGTAAAAGGGAACAGATGATAAGTTACAGAAGTGGCTATAGAGTTTTTTCAGAACCTTCGCTCTTTTATCGCCTTACGATCTTCGCCACATGGCGAGATGTATATAAGTGGGAGATCGTTAATTGCTCAGCATAACTGAGAATAAAGAGTAATCTCATTGGGATACAGTGATGTGAGATCGGGTTTGTCAGTGGTATGATATATATGTGTACTGAAGCGGGATATTACACTTTGGAAGTGAAGACGAAGGTGAGCTCTCTCTCAGCCTGGACACAATGACTCAGGGAGTGAAACATCGAATTTTATTTAACCTGATTAAGTTCTGGTCACTTAACCGAAGTTCATCACTAAACGCATCAGGTGAAGAACGGCATCGTAAGGTCAAACTGTCAAAAATCAGGCAAATATTTAGGAAATATTACAGAGAAATTTGATGAAATGATTTATGAAGCAGATAGAGAAAGTTGTGATGAATGTTGTCATTACAACTTCAAAATTTATTATAGGATGGGCAACGTATCTGAGAACACTTATATTTTTGTAATTTAAAATAAACCAGTAATAATTAATATATTTTTAATATCAGAAGATCTCAGGGCAGATACTGCTTTAACTAATGAAGAAGAAGATTCCAGTAAATCTAAGTGGCATAATTGACCACGAAAATAAGTGAATGGATCAACGGGTTTAGAATATCGCTGAGATTGTCTAATCAATGAAACTGGAAGTTAAATCATAATATTCAATGATATTGTACGGTGAGCAATGAAAGTATGAACAACTCAGTGTTTATAGAATTCTTATAAATCAAGACTGCTGATTCCTTGACTAAGTCTATTCTCCACTTATCCACCATTTCATAACTCATTGAATTCGTTTGTTGTTCACAATCTTGCTTAATCTTTTCACCCTCTTCATAATGTATTAAATTTTGCTGCTTGTTTGTCGTTTCTCCTACTTGGACGCCTATTCACGATCAGCGTTTGCTTTACTCTGGGCAATAACAACGCTATAAATCCATTAATATTAACAGCGCCATACTGTGATGCCTTGTAACACAGCATATTGCGCAACTTGCAACTTAATATTTCAACAGCCTGATTTGCATTATTTAAAATTTACTTATGCATGTTTCATACATAATAATAGGGATTGGTGAATTAAATGCAAAATGAAGGATGACACAACGAATAAAGCGATCTGACACTTGGGAAGTTTTAACGATTTCACATCAAAGTATTGCTAATACACAACGGCACTCCATTTTAACTTAGGACATTGCAAATTAAGCCTAAATTTTTACATTGAAATGAAAGTAGAACGAGTGGAGATGAGCAAAAAACGTCACTCAAAGGGCTGAAATATGGGTTAACTTCCGGTTTGCTTGATTTCAAGAGAACAATCGCAATTTGAAGCCACTTCCCACATTCTATTCAAATTTCAATCTTATATTTTCGGCAAAATAAATTCGCGAAAATAGTTATAAGAATTGAGGACCAGTGATGGTAAAATTTGCGACTTATGGACGAGCCCGTATATGTTTATATGCAGGAAGTGTGAGGTCTCTGAGACCGCTCATATTCTCGTAATTTCAACTAACCTGATAGTAACAACTGGTGTACTTTTATAGCAGAAGGTCTCATGGAAATGCAAATATAATTGATGAAATGGAAAGACACGCTACGATAGTGTCTATAAAAGCGAAACATAGCGATTGAGAAATGATGAGATTTCGACAAGCCGCCACATCTTTCGTTTGCAAAGTTAGGAAGGAGCTATTGAATGAAAAGAATGAAGTAGAAATGAGCATTGTCAACGCTCTGCTCACTCACTCACTCACTCACTCACACACTCACTCACTCACACACTCACTCACTCAGAATACCCGAGTTCGTGGGAGGAGTGCATGGCATAGCATGGCATAATGGACGAAAATTCTGGCAAGTCAATGCACGACAACTTGCCAAACACCTTCAGTTGTCTGAAGGAACAACTATAAATAAGGAATATTGTTGTTCAGCAAGACCTCGAAAACAATTCCTACATTCTTCTCAGATGAGGTGAATTTATGTTGGCAAAGAGAACTCAAGAGAACCATGTAATGTGTGCAAAAGGACTCTTAAAGAAATTGAAGCACCCCGAAGAAGAGAAGTGTATTTGGTCTTTCTCCCACGAAAACCACCTCCATCAGAATAAAAAAGTCAGTTGAGGAAATGATAGGTGAGAATGTGCGGAGCGGGAAGGGGAGGGGAGGGAAGGGGAGGGGAGGGGAGGGGAAGGACCCCGCTGAAGTTTCAACTGTTAGGCATGTCCACGAAGTTTCCAGCAACAGTGTTGATTTTTCAGTGTTGTCAGCAGTGAGGGAGGAGGTCATCATGACTCCTTGATATTTCCACAGGATCTTAGAGTCAATGCAGATGCAGATGTCTATGTGAATATTCTTCCAATCATTGTTGTTAAGCCACCTTGTATAGACAATGTTGCCAATGGAGGAAGACCCCCAATGTCTTCCAACAAGATTCGGCTCCATTCCATAAAGCTCTTAAAACCCAAAATTATATGGATAGTCGAGAATTTTCATCATTATGTCACATCAGACTTGTGGCCTCCTAATTCACCAGACCTTAATACTTGGATTATTACGTGTGGTGATAGGAGGGAAGGTAAGGGAAGGGGCGGGGCGGGGTGGGGCGGGGCGGAACGTGGTGTGGTTGAAAAGGAAGTTAATAAGCATCCCAGTAACACCAAATTCTCCCTCTCTTTCTCTCTCCTCCTCTCTCTCTCTCTCTAGTAGAAGCAATGATGGGAGCAACGGAGGATGTGAATAGAGACCATTTGACGAAAGCTTGTAGTCGCTTTCGGACCCAAATGGAGTCGGTGATGGATGTAAAATTTGAATGTATAGAATAAAAATAGGTCAATTATATTATGTTTATTTGTTTTAATATAAGAAATCGTAAGTTTCTACCTTTAACAATAACATTTTCTGTTTTTCTGAAAGATCGCAGGTAAGGACACTCTCATGTTCAAAATTAACAATAAAACTGGCTCCTTTCTCTGAAATTGTGAAACCAACCTTGAGGAATTTTGTGCGAGAACAAAATAGGTAAAGTTGCTAATTATTAACAAACGATAGCGGAAGAGCAATAGCTATTTTAAAAGCACGGTGAGCCACGGATTTTTCGATGCACAAGTTTATTAACAATGGGAATTAAACCGCCTTATACCATTCCCACAATAGACAATATTGCATTGTCAGTATATCCTCGAGGTTGCAGATGAGTAATATTAACATTAAAGTTCTTCGTAATTTCTTCTCTAAATCAGTTCTTTAGGACCTGATATCTGAAGTTAAACTTCTTAATTATTTTTTGATATATTCATTATAGGAAATCTCAAAATGACCCCTATTATGATAATATATTTTCACAAAATTTGGATAATTTTTGCAATTTTGTTAGAAAAATTTATCTATCCTGTTAGGAACATCTTAAATTTATTTTGCTTGATTTTTGTAGCATTATTAGAAGTTATTTTATTGAAATCCGTGAAAAGTTTGAAATTTTTGCTGGTAGTTAAAATACACGGTGTAGGACCATTCTGACGGTTTAATTATTACCATTACGTATTATTTGGAATTATTAATAGCTAATATCCATGTCCGTGAGGAAGAGCATATCCCGTTTTGCATTACAGGTGCGCCTCTCCATTTTACTACATTATATAAAAATGAGTAATTTCTTACTTCACTCATTGGAGCTCTGCTCAGTCTTGTAAAAATACAAATAAATCGAAGTGTCATTAACGGAAGCTCAATTAAAGTGAATGATCGAAAAGCTCCAGTTATCACGGACATAAACTCATTCGGAGATTTAGAGACGAAATCATGAAATTGAGCTCTGAAATATTTAAACATTATGAGAGGATGGATAATCCAATACTTTAAATATTCTAATAAAGTAGAACTTGCTACACTTTTTCTTCATTTTTTACTCCTTCCATTCACCCGTTTCATTAGTTACCATTTTAGTATTCCAAATATTTAAGTTCTAATATATCAGAGATTTTTAAATTTTACTTTGGTTAATAATAATAATATTTAGTTAAGAATAATTTGTTTTAGATAATAATAGTTAAGTTTCGGAGAGAGAGAGAGAGAGAGGGAGGGCTATTTAAAATGTTTGGATGCATCCTCTAAACGTAAACATAAAGATATTCCAAATTGTAACGAAAGGTGGTAAAGTTATATTTCCAAGTCGAATTGCGTGATCTATCTTAACATATACACCCTCTAATCATACAAGCGATCCCTACAGCTAATGTCCATAGAAATATATATATTGCAACAGAAAAATAATTAACTTCATTCAATGCAAACCTATTGAATGAAACATGGAATTCACTTAATTATTAACAGTAAAGGAAAGATATTTCTGTGAGAAAAGTGAATTCAAATTTTTGAGGCATTTTACTAAAATCGGATGTTTTAAAGTTATAGCTCTTTAAGAGTGTAAAAACGTGCTACCAAGTATTATTCAAGGTAAAATAAGTACGTCTTCAAATGTTTTAAACACGCACTTGCATCCGAGCATAAGGAATATCTATATATTATTGTAGTGAATTAAGTAGGGTGCGGTTTAAGCAGGAATATATAACGAAGTCGGGATGTCAAGGTTTTCACGTCATTTTGTTCCGACAGCATTGAGTTGTCCATTTTCTCATGAAGGATATAATTCACTGTGCTACCTCCATATGTTCCAAAGTTCCACCTCTCAATATTTGACCTCTATGTTTCTGGATGATTGTCTATATGCGAGATTCAAAGCCTGTAGACCAGATGAATTAACTGAATAATTTGCAGAGCTATATTAATTCATTATCACCTTGCAGATGAGACTAGCAATGACATTTTCAGCGTAGCAAAATCTGAAGTTATTTATGAACATTTGTTTCCATAATGTTCCATAAAATAAAACTGATTCTAATTTAGCAATTGACACTCACTGTTTTTTAGCTCATAGTCTAGCCACTGAGCACGAACTTTTTCTGTGCATTTTTTCCTTTACTTTTGACATTAAACTTAGCTCTCATAAATCGGACTGTCTGTCTGAATGAACGAAGTTGTATTGAATAGCTCCAACCTTGGTTTAAACCTGCATAAGCTTCAACAGTAAATTTAAGTTATAATTTATGAGTATTTCAGCGATATGATATCGTTTTAAAAGTATAAATTCTCGTCTGCGAAAACAGGCTGCTTTGCGTGACTTGGGCGGCATTGTGAAAATATTATAAACTAAAAACTATTTTTGTGTCCGTCCTTTTCGACTTTATTTGGATAAAAAGAGCTGAAATTTAAACTCTACAGTGGCTAAAAATTGTTTTCCTCTTATTCAGTTAAATATAGGTTACCGAAAGAGTATACTTTACCATCTATTTTTTACTTGCTTTGATTTACTGAAATCTAAAGGCACGTTTGAGGAAATAAAAGTATTTCATTCCTATTTCTCCACTTATCTTGCCCCTTATAGCTACTGCGCCCGTGATCTATGGTTATTAGTTCTCGAATTTAAGAGAAATATCCTTAAAAAGTCTCTAACTAATTACGGATTAAGATCTTATTTCTGAACTATTTATCAAAATATATTTTATCATATTTACTTTTCCTGCATTTTAAAACGTACAATTCTGCTGTTCTAGCATTTGGCATTTATCGCTAAATATTTAATTAGGTTAACTAACTAATATGAAGGACCTTTTAAGAGCATATTTGTACCGATGATTCTTCTAGACCTGCAAATTACATGAATGATTATTGGCCACTAGGCAGTTCAAATAGGTGGTCCAACCTCATATTATTGATGTCCTTCTGGGAGCGTCAAGTAAAATAGGGTTTCTATGACCTGATATTTATAACTGCATCTCGTATTTTATCTAAAATTCCATGACGTATGACAAATAAGTTCATACAGTCATTTTCGTTCTAAATCTACCCTAGATTCATGCCTATGAGTTGCTGGTCTCTTCCAAAAAAGGGATTAACATGACGTTAAGTGTGTCTTTAATTTGGTCGGTAGTGCCATCATTGTAATGGGTGATGGAGATCAAAACCTATAGTTTTCAAAATCAAACTGCAAAAAGCTCAAGTTATGAACGTTTAAAAGACTATTTGTCATTTACGGGAATATATGGGAATCAGGATTTCAGGGAAGAAATGTCGATAGTCCAATTCGTACATCTTCCAGCAAAAGTAACACCCAGAGTTATTTACTTTCTGTCCAAAATAAATGTATGATACAACCTTTAAATCAGTGTGCCTAAATAAATGTTCACTTACGCTAACTTCAGCTTAATCACACATTTGTTGATATGATCTGGGTAAATTTTTCTTTCCTCAATTAGGATGAAGGATCTAAATGAGAATTTTTACGCTTCCTTGAGTTTGAAACTTACGGTATGAATCCCAACACGGATTGGAAGTGACCTGAGACGAACACTGACCAATTCAGAGTCATCTTCAAAGTACATGCTCTACTTATTCCCTTATGTGATCAGTGCACAAATATAACATACAGAGATCTTCATCTTTTCCATAAAGCCTATTCTCATTTTATTTGTTGGTTTTTGAGGCTTAATAATAGACCTTTTTCGCTTCTACTCTTCGGTCTATTCATCTGTTTGGGTGTGGAGTATAGTGATTTGATGGAAGAGTGACGGCTAGAGACACACTCTACACTCCAGACTCCTTGATTATTAATTTATTTCTCTATTCCAGTGTTGGTAACCTTTGTTGGCCACTTCAGTGTTCAATAAAATATACATTAATTTTTTCTTCCCTTTGTGCTATTTTATTAATCCATTTTAATTAGTTATTTAATTTCTGATAAACGGAAATCTTAAACAAATTTTTATTAATATTTCCAGATTAATATCCATTTATTTCTAATAGGAATTAGACAATTCTATACAAATTATTAATAAGGCATTCATTTAGAAAGTTAATGAATGAAGACATAATTGATTATTATTCAGTCATTGGAAAAAAATGCTTACGCACGCCTAAAATGCAAACGAACGAAAGTTAACTATTTAGAAATCACGTTATCATTATAGAAACAAAATGAAATTCATTTTCCGGTGAACTGCTTAAAATTGATGTTATAATTAACCATGAGACACAGCATTAACTTACAATATACGAAATAGTTTGCTTCATAACTCAAACGGTTGCTGTTGTCAGGGCAGTAGTGATTTCCTTATTGGCTTTGGTGTACACCATCTGATCACCATTAATCTAAATTCAATAACTGCAATGATCTGACTCTTCTCCGATTTTATTTTTAATTCATATATCCACAAAATCAACCGAGATGAAAAAGAAAATCGGATGCTGCCATTAGATTTTGATTTAAATGGATAAAATTAATCTAAAGTCAGCAAGATTGATGATATCTCCATAGCAATTTTATGGAAATCCATCATTGGTTTGGATCTAAAGGATATTTTTTCAATCAACATCACCTTTTTGTAAAATTAAGTATTGAAAATTTATTTATTCAGTTTCATCAAGAAAAATCAATTTTATTATTGTATCCATTGTCTAAATAGATTTTTTTATCAAATTTAATTTTGTACATATTTGTAAACTTTTCAGCATCAATCATTATCTCCTTGTGAGACCTAAAATTTAATTGATTAATTTGATAATCGGTAGCAAAATATAGAAACCATGTCCATATGGTTATGCTCTAGTGGCGCATTGATCATTGCGCAATTTTAGAGGCCATGAGCTTGATTTCCATCGGTTTACACTTAGTGAGTGTAATGGCCAATCGCATTGATAAAGTGTGGATAACGTATTGGGTGGCAGAATTTGATTTTATCATCAGAGAGGCTCCATGATGCCTCTCTCTACCCAAGATGAACGTTGGAAAACGCTTTCCTAAACTCGATTGGGAACTATATGAATCAGTGATTGAATGCATATTTTTTTAACGTATTTTTTGACCATTTGACAAATGAAATTACTGAAATCCCATGGAAATCCCACAGTTCTTGAACTGGCATATTCGTATATAACGCAGTATTGACTTTTTCTTTAGCACATTCAAATTCTCAAATACGGTTTAACAGTTCACACTGAATTGTTTTAATATTTGTCAAATTAGAAATAATCGGAGACCTTTTTAATTATTTTTTCGTCCATACATATAGGATTACTGTTTTTTGCGAATAATTTTCACGAAATCACATAGTGATACGATAATTAAGCACTAATAAACAAATTTAACAAATATCTGCATTCATCCAAGTAAATCGTGAAAATAGGAGGTTGTACTTCACACCTACCGCTGTAATCATGTTGCTAAGTGTTACAATTTTACATAACAAATAAATTAGTCTAGACAATTTCATGCAAATCTAAACATTAGAATTGGAATATATTGAAAATTTTTATTGATCCAACAAAGAATCCAAAGATTTGACGCCAATTTTTAAAGTTCAGGCAAAAGTGGAGCATCTCTCATGATACATATCTTATTTGAGAGACAAGCGATAGTTGAGCAAATTTACGACTTGATACCACCGATCTCATTCACAAACAGAGTGAGGGAAAGAAATATTTATTTAAATAAGCTACATTGTAGAATAAAGGAAATTCTCCTGATTATAAGCGTAGATTGAAGGTTTCTATTGTTGATGCTTGACGAAAAGAATCGTGTTGACAATCCAATTAAACTTCTCTTTAAAGTTCAAATTAATATAACTAAAAAATTGAATGAACATTCCATGGGCTAATCATGATATGCTTAAATGAATAAATTTTGGCTGCATATAAAATAAGAACCAATCTAAAATGGGGTGTGTGTAAAAATTAAAAGAACAAATAAATGGAAGCTTTTATTCTGGGATAATGAATAATCATTATTCACCATTATGAACGCCTTCTCAGATTCTTGATAAGTAAACATTAACCCATTTTCAGCTATCTAAGCCTCAAAAAGCACTTTTAATAGGTTTGTCTATTTAGAGATGATATCAAGGACATGATCTGGTCGAAGGTATTCACGAATTCAAAATTTTCATGGACTGAATAGTGATGTTAGTCAAATTTGACTGAAACCCCATCATGAGTATTTGTGTTGTTATTCTCTGTTTATAATTTTTTCTGCATCTCCAACTGGTGCTCAGTAGTTCTTGTGATCGCATTCATAAAAGTATTACTTCTCCTTTGCATTAATGTTTTCTTAACTTCGTAGAACAGATTTAACATTTAGCAGAGCAAACAAAATCCTCCATCAATTAGCAAAAAATTACAGAAATTTTTTTTTAAAAAATCAGTTTTTTCTTCGCTAGCTTGGTGTTTCTGTCATGCAATCAAAGTTAAACAAGTTCCTACGCATCGAAGGTGTAGTTAGAACCACCACTGCTTCTACTACAACTAAAATTAATACTGCTTCTATACTACTAACACTACTTAGAAAATCTAAAATCCTCAAGGAGGAAACAATTTTAAAAGATGTTGAAAATATAAGAAAACCTCAACATAAAAATGGTTCATATGTTTGAGTATTAAATGTAAATTCAATAAAGATAAGAAACAAACAAAAATGAAAGTTATCAAGTTTAATTAATTAAATGCCATTTAGATTTGATTAAACTCAAGAATATTTTCTCAGGATAACACCTTCTACTACTCTCTTTTATCCCAAATATTATAAAACCGCTAATCCTGAAACCTGGGATAGCTAAACCTCTGTCGTAGGGCTATCAAATGGCCGACCTCAATCTAACGATGTCAGAGAACGGAATATGTTTATGTAAGTAGAATCATGCTTTCAGAAGTCTGTCGGATACACAAGTTATTAATTTAGTGATGAATATTTGGGACTCACTCTCTGTCCTAGGTATAAAACGTGGGATGACAAAAATTTCATTTGGGGAGAACCCAATAAATATAATGTGAGTGACACTTCTGTATAGTCGTTATATTTTCCTCTTTTACTTTCATTCCTTCGAAATTTCAAAACTTAAAGTTCAATTATTAAAAATTTCAAATTACATTTCTGCAAATTCCTCCAATTCAATTCACTTGCCTATTTTCAAGTTTATTCACATCAGGTGGTTCAATTTTGGGCAGAAGTGAAGTATTTATAAAAAAATATAATCGCGTTAAAGTGCTTTGCATGACGCGGTCAATTTGAAAATTTTAAAAGCCTTCTGCATAGATAGAAATGCGAACATAATGTGTGTTACTATTTATAAAGCACTGACTAAATGCAGTATTTGCAACAAATAATATATTTTATCTGAAACGCAAATCAGAATTTAATATATATATATTTATTTTTTATCCAAAGCAAATGAGAGTTTGCTGAAATCAAACATTTTCTTGAATATATTTTTTGCTGCATAGAATTTAAGCACTCTTCTGATAGCTTGGATGTAGAGGGTATTAAGTTAAATAGAAAAGTCTCTATTCCAGCTCCGCTTAACTATCAGCCCCAATTTACTCAGAGTTAGAAGTAGGCGGTGCGGATAAATACATCTGTCGTATTAATACAACAGTATGACTTGTTTTGGAAGCTTGTTTAGTTGAGAATATTAACAAATGTCTAATCTAGATTGAAGTTTCCCAACTTGTCTAATATAATAACCATAGTAAAAAGGAAAGTAATGGGTAGAGAGGTCACCATCTACCCATTAAGCAGAGTCACTCTTGTACTTATAAGGAAGTAAGGGCGACTTTTAAAAATACATTTAATTTTAGAATGGTGACAGTATTAATTACTTTGACCAGTATCGGCAAATAATATATTACTGAATAGCAACTGCTTCCCCAGAGCATAAAGCAAAGGTATATATTAGTAAATACTTCATACGGTGACTTGATTTTTGATAAAGTGCTTGTTACCATACAAAACATTCAGATCAAATACTATGGATGTTTACGCTATAATCAAAGGTAATATTTAAATGCCTGAAAGTGTAATTTCGGAATAATTAGGTCATATTCAGTGGCTGAAAACAATGGCTAAAGCGATCTTATTATAAGTGTCAGGTCATGTGTTTCACAATCAACATTTATTTCATATTAATAATAAGCATTAGAAATTATATTCCATTTCCAGGCTAATATATTGCCCCTGAATTTTTACCTAATTTTCAGATATATTATATTCAAACTGATTTAGAAAACCAATAGACGCATTATATGCATCATTAATTTAAATAAGAAATAATTTAAATATTGATATTTATTGACCTGGAAAATTAATTACTTGGCCTGAATAGTGGGAAGATTTTCTGAAGTCGATCTTATAAAGACTCCATCATATTTTCTCCCATGCGGATTGAACCGACCAGTGCAGTCGGTCATTTGCATCACTTGATGGACACCGATTGACATGGAAATTCAAACATAATGTTTGAATGTTTAATCAGAAAAGTAAATGAACCACTAAAAGTAATCTATTTGGCTGATAACTAGATATATAATTATTGAATAGGACGAACAATCAACCACGAGAAGACAAGATTTTGCATTCTAAAAGCCATAAGGTAATTTTCATACATCTCTAAATTTGTTAAAATGGAACATTTTTGTTCCTTGAAATTCTTTTCTAGATAGATAATTTAGATAATTCAAATATAACGCGGAAGAGATTTAAACAATATGCATAGATTTGAACAAAAGTTAGACAACACGTATTCAACATTTTATATGTTTATTGTTATGGTTGACCTTACGTTTTAATGCCATCCAATCAATTTGTGGAAATGAAAATTCTCATCCGATAAACTTCTTTTTGTGGCAAAGGTCTAAAGGCCCTTTTTATCGAATTTGAAAATGTGAAAATCTAAGAGGTCTCCGTAATTCAGTCTTTGCTTTATAAATTTCAACTATCATTTGCAAAAGAATCAAAGCCAGTTTTATATTTTCCCTGTATTTTTACCGTTCTGCTTTCCAGTAAATTCTTTTTTAGATTCCTTCTAAATAGTCCTGATTTATTAGAAATAGATTGATGCTTTATAAACACAATTTTTTAAAATATTTAATTTTCAAAAGGCAGGCTAGTTATCATGGAATATTTTGTACTCATTCCCATTTCATAATAAATCATCCCCTTTATTGACCCTTTTAATATTTGCATTTATGTGGCATGTAAAGCAATTCTAATTCAAAGGATTTTTGAGAAATTTCTTATTAGGATTTTTTTCACCAGAAGTGAGTAGTTAAGAGAAAAATCCTATATTTGCTACATTTGGTATTATAAAACCACGCGTCCGCTTATTTAACTAACATATTTATTCCTTGTTAAAGCGAAATCTATTCATATAAGCCTAGTTATTTGCAGACCTTTTAGAGTAAACACAACCTTCAAGGTTCCTGTACATCAGTGGTTCTTAACCTGGGTTCGATCGAACCCCAGGGGTTCGGTGAGTCGTTTTCTGGGGTTCGACGGTTTGTTTTACGGGACGTCACGCACTGCTTGGCCATTATTGGTTGCAGCTGATCACGCCACATCGCTTGGCCTTGAGATCTGCGCTGGCGGCTACAAGCTGCGGGAGGTCCGGTCACTCTGACTCACTCAGTAGCCGACGTGTGACTGTCTTGAGCGGATGTGATTTGTGATTCCCCTTTTAATACTTCAAACCCTTGATACTAACTATGTCGGGCAAAAAAAGGAAGTGGTCGGACGAATACGTTCAGTATGGATTCACGTGTATAACGGAACGTGATGGGAGTCAGCGTCCTCAATGCATGATTTGCAATGCCAAT
>CAADRB010000031.1:2540246-2663618 GCA_900708905.1 Hymenolepis diminuta
CTGAAATTGTCGCAGTGAGGCAACAACAAAAGTCACATTGATTTGCAATGAATAACCATTTTGTTTTTGTTTATGTGCGAAATTTATGTTGTGTAGGTTTTTTCTTTCAACACATGTTTTGAATTTAAAAAAAAAATTTTATTTTTTCACCTACGAAGGGTTCGATGAATGCATGTATGGAACTTGCAGGGTTCGGTACCACCAAAAGGGTTAAGAACCACTGCTGTACATTGAAGAGAGACCTCTGTTATGCGTTATATTTACCTTTTCAGCAAATTCACATTCTTTTCCAGATTTAATATAGTTATGGAGGTTATATTGGTGAAAGTATTTCATCTTCATTTCATTGAGCGATTTTTTCTTAATATGCCTATCATATCTTTTAGAACACTTACTCTTATACTCTAAAATAAGTACTGCAAAATATATAATTTTAAAGGCAAACGTATTACTTTTTTCGTGATTTGCTAAATTTAAGCAACTTTAAAAACTGGAGACTAGATATGAACCTTATCATTAAAAAGGAAGTAATTTAAATACTGACGTTTAAACTCTTTGCTAAAATACGATACTTTCACTTGACCTTAAATAGATGCATGTAATTCCAGCTATAGCACCCTTTCTGTTGAACAGGTCACCCAAGTTAAGCAGTACCTTTGGCCTTCACCATTATTGGATTTGTATCGCTAGAAAACGTCATTAAAATCGATTAGTAATCGTCTACTCTTGACGCGAAAATAAACACATCGGTTTGTGTTTCTTAAATATCACCCCTCTGATCCTCTGTTAGTGATAAATTTTTCGTTTGTAGCCATTTTTGAACTGAATGTGAGGCGTTATATAACATATATTTGAAAGAAATTTAATTAATAATTTATTTCCTATTGCAGAGCAAAAAGCTTTATAACTTTTGATCATAGGGAAACATCCAAACACATAAGAAGTAAAAATACATAAGAGGGAGAATGTTCAGTTTTTTGAGGGAATATTGAGGCAGTAAAATTGGCAATCGGAGAATCAGGATAAATCTACCTTACCTGAGCTCCAAAATCACCAACTATTTTTTTTTCAATTTGAACTCCGATCTGACTTGTTATTTTTCATAATCTTACCCTTCGAACGAAGATCAAGATGACATGCTTTCATTTGGCTTCACAGCCATCCACTTTCATATAAATTTACAGCATTCATCTATTAGATAAAAGAGCCTACTAGTTAGTAGGTCATTCACGAGTTTGTGGTGATCGATCTGTCCCTATCTTCTCACCTCACTTACCTTTGCAAAGATTCGATGGCGTAAGGGATCCACACATACGACTTTCCTACTACACACACTACTTATCGTGGTTGATGTTCAATAATAAATCACCCAAAATTTGCTATCATGATGAACCAACGGCACATTTGATATAGCCGCTCCTCGATTGTCCTTCAATAAATATCAAGCAGATGTTCGCGATAATAAGCAAGACATTATATTCGTTTGATCGTTTTAGGGAATATAAAATAAAATTATGGAGGGCTAAATAGTGGAGTTTGTTTTATCATCAAGTCTTGTTTTAAAATATCAAAATTGTTCTAGAAAAATCCAAAGCAAATAAATACATTAATTTTGCTGTATAATAATGACTATTTAAATTGGAGGGTTTAATGATATCTTCTTAAGGTGAAGGTTTGGCGAATTGCTTTGCAATATCGATAAAATCAAATGTAAATATTATTATTATGATTAAAATTTCAAAATTACTTAGAATTAACAATCTAATCGTTTTCTCACCTTGATTTATGCTCATTGTTTTTAGTTTGTTTTATCAGTTTTATAACGTGATAAGCACAATTAAGTCATTTTAATCAACGTTAGTGGATGAAGCGGTAATGGCCTGGGATAAGAGGAGGGGTAGGGGTAAGGCTATAAGTTATGAAATAGCTTCTAAAACATCATGTGTTAGATCATCAATGTTGACTGACCTAATCTCAACTTGTGTATAAGTGGTTTATTTGTTTCCTAGGGCATAAGAACAAACTTTTACAAATTTTAATCATGTGAAGACATTTAGAGATGTAAGAAATGCAAAATGGCATATTGCATATGTTGGCACAGTGGTTTACGACCGTAATCCAGCTACATGGATGCCGGATGACGGAAATTGGACTGAGAACGACATGAACAACCAATCAATTCAACCCACAGTTCGATCAATGTTCCGGAATTTATAATTAAATTACCGATTTCAGAAATCCTATTGCATATCAATTGTATGATAGATAATTTGAATAAAAATTAAAATAAAAATACATGTGTAAAACTAATTTCATTTTTTTAGTTGTTGACGATCAAAATTAAGGTCACATAATTCAGTAAATTCTATAAGAGCGCATTTAGCCAGATCGACTACATGGAAAGAAGGAATTTTGAAGGATAACCACTCAATGATGAATGATTAAAAGGGTAAATTCTTTTTTAAGTGCAGTCAATAAATGTTCCCACTTAAACTTCCTTGATGCTCTTAAATATCGATATTATATCTAATGTACAACACAGAGAGGCATGTAAAAGGATTCATTTATTTTCGAAATTCTTCATACTTTGTCATTGTATTCAAATGAATAGAAAATTGAGGGGATTCAAATTAGTGAAGTTAATTCCTTGAATGAATTTAGGAAGGAAATGTTTGTGCACAATGTTGCATGCGCGTAAATATTAACTCTATTTTGGAGATAATAATAGTTCTCTCTCTAGTTTAAACAATATTTTTTGTTAATAAAAGGGCAAGCCTGAAAGAAATTCATAATTAAAAGGAATTGGCCTAATGATTCTTAAGGTCGGATGAAGTAGGATTCTCCAGATTCCTTAAACTTCGCTTCTAATGCATAGTGTGTGTACTATGTGTTTGGATGAAACATTAAACTATGTTGAATAGTGATAAGCAAAGCTTTAATAAAAGAAAGAGATTACGGATAACCTTTTGGTTTTTTAAAGGGATACAATATTAATATCCTTAGATAAATAAAAATCTTCCTTAGAATTTCACAGTGGTAACTACCTTTCTCTAATCAGACCATCGAAAGTTCAAAGCAAAGGTTTATCGTACACCTTTGATAAGAATTTGAGAAATTGAGAAAGAGGTAGATGAATTGTGACAGTGAGAGCAGAGAATAAAGTATCTGGACTGGAATTCTGAAAACTAGGGTGTTGTCCACAGAAAGGCGTGTGGAACCATTACATATAATTTTAGACAAATTAACTTTTTTCTATTCTAGCTTATTCAAAGAAAGGGGAAAAGTGAGAAAAAATAATCAATATGTGGTTGAATTCAAGTGTAAGTGAAAATGCCCTGAACATAATGATACAAAACTCAAAAAACACAATATCAGAAGAAAACGCAATAAATTTAAGAGACACAGTTGAAAAGTGCATTGCTTCTATACATATATATGTATATGGAGAGATAAAAACTTACACAGGGCCGCTGAGAATATAGAGACAGTGTCATGGAGTACAAACAAACAGAAGTTCTGATGGTCAGGGATTCAATAAAATGAAAGAATTCAGGGGACCTTATAATTATAAAGAAACCCGTAGTAACCATTAATTTGAAATCACGCTTGATAGTCTAACTCCTAAAATAATGCCCAAGGAGTCCAGAATTAAAGTAAAAGAGTTTTCATAAACTAGGTTATTGCATGATGAAACATATCTATTTCACATGAAAATTACGGAACGGAATAAAAATTTTGTTCTGTTACTCAATTTATTTGGCAAATGAGCTTCCAATATCCCTGATATGAACTTATCTGTAGAATCCCAAAAATATTTTTTTAAAATCGAATCCTTACGCTTTAATAAAAAGATTTTTTAAAAGTAAGCTGTTCATTCCATACAGAATTTGCATCTTTTTCTGTCACTTCTGCTTGACATATCTTCATTTTATTCTTTATAACACCATCGTTATTTTTAATCTACAGATGCTATCTCCTGATTAAAACTTGTGAAAGTATTTTTTGCCCTGCCAAGATGAAAAATATACTCTAAGACAAACTAACTCTGGCGCCTATTAAATATGGCCATAAACACACAAAACTAATCCTAGTTTTGTCATAAAACTGGCTAGGAAAAAAATGTGGTTGATTGGATGAGAGGCTGGAGGAATGAAAAATGGGATATTGACAGTCTGCTCTGACCGGAGGAGGTAAACACCCACTTCCGGTAGGCAGTGGGTAAGCAGCCCGCTAAAAACTGCAAACGCCATATCAGAGCAGAAAAGTATGAATCAGAACCCTTCCACACACGCGTTCGCGTTCAGATTTGTCCTCTACCGCGGGTGTGAGTGCGCGTCAAGAACTGACCAATTACGTAACGAGCAGCCTATCTCGCCTCAAATCCTAGCCTACTTGCTCACTAACAAGCAGCTGTCCAGTAGCGTTCAGTTCAGAATCCCTCACTATGTCGGAGGACGCTGGACAGTCCTCTGGGTTTGTGAGACCTATTCTCCCAATTATTGGGGAGAATAGATTCCAGTCCAATTATGTCTTCTCTCCCCATTCCATGTTAATCCGCGGACCTGGAGGTGCTCTTGATCTCACTCTCTATAACTACCATCCAACTCAGGGAAATTCTACTCGAAATTCGGTATCAGATTCTGCTGAAGATGACTCTATCATTCCTAACCAACGCCAAAATCCTTCAAATTCCAGCACAAAGAAAAAGAGATTCAAAGGACCGAGAAGAAATAGTCTGCTGGAAAGATTTATTGCAGTGCTCGAAGACAAGCGGATTATGGAAGATAGTGAGGACGCACATCAACTGGAAGATATCAAAATGCCTCGATTGAGAAAAGTGCTGAATATTATATTTATTACGGCTGGAGTTTGCTTTCTTCTCGCTGTGGTCATCGTTATTCTCTATACGACATTTGCAAGGTAAGTAGTAATTAAAATAAATTGGTTTCCGATATTTCCACCTAAAAAACAATCGAAGTTAGATGATAACATCAAGCGAATATTTTCTGATATCGTAATTTGGAAAAACAAAAAAATCTATCCGTACTTAATCACTAAATGCAGAATTTTGGAAATAATAACAAAATATTTGCATTATTCTATGCCAAATAAGTCTCAAGATTATGAAAAGGAAAGTTGTTAAAGTAAAAAAATATTGCAAAATTGATTTACTTAAAATAAGTTAGAAATTTTCTGAGTAATGGGAAAATATTTTCAGGATTAATGTCTGCAATTATCATTGGCCAGTAAACTCATTTAATTGCACCATTGGGAAATGTGATTTCCCAGGTTTATTTGATCGTAAAATGCAAAACCTCCATTGATTTAGTCAGATGGGGTTAGTCTGTTTTCAATCAATTCATTTATATATTTTTTCAGTGGAGAGAATAGAAGAAAGCATCTGAAATACATCATAAAAAGGGATATCTCGCATGTATGTTAAATTGAAAAGAACTCCATAAATGAGATATTAAACTATTTAATTATAATTCTGCTGGGCTAAAATAAAAGTATGAGAAAGAATTCCCATGATACGGGGCTTGTTTAGAATTTAAGTTATCTGTAATCAATGGCTGGAAGATTCCCAGGACGATTGGGATTAAACTGGACCTTATATTTTGCATGGCATGCTGGCCCAGTGGTAGGTGTGGTCATCTGCATAATCAAAGGTCACGGATTTGATGACCATGGGCGTACACTGAGAGTGTGAAATTGCTAACCGCACTGGATAAGCTTGTCTAATAAAAAGGGACTGACCGAAGTGGATTTTCTCAACCTCATAACCCAAGAAGACCGTTGAAATATGCTTTCTTAAATTGGTCTGGGAATTATCTTGGTGTTTACAACACGACGTCTACTAATCGATCTGGGCGGCTACTTCTGTACACTTTTTCACTATAACAACCTGTTTTAGGGCTCCTTTATTATACTGTTAACTTTGCATGCTCTTGAACATATATGCATATTGAGATGTCTATACCGAACTTTTTCCAAATTGGCCTGTTTATTCATAATATTCCATCATTTTTTACAGTCTGGTGTTCCCAAGTAATTCAAAATTATTCTGTTATATCAATTTTTATAAATATTTACACCCTTTTTCACAATTTTTTAGTAATTTGAAGGCTATATTACACCTAAATGTTCATTTAATATTTTTTGTTCATTAAGAGTTCATTATTTGGAAAATATTTAGTCATGTTACTTTAGTTAATGTTCTCTACATATAGTTTAAAATTCCTAACTGGTAATCCGTTTCCAAAAGTTATTGATATGCGTTTTTATTTGTAGTCTTGAATTTTTGTTAAGTGTACTAATTTTGGCGAAGGAATTTTATAACTTTGGATTTTGAGAAATAGCTAAACAGAGAGAATTATAATATGACAATACGGGTAAAAGGGTGGGATTAAGTGGAAGTAGAAATTAGTGACAGAGCGTTAGAATGGCCTGGCAAATTTGACTATGGAGTTCAGTTTGCAAACTAATAGTTTTTCCGGATATAGTCCACTGCTTCATACTCTAATGTATAAATGTCCGAATTTCAGAATTTTTACTCTGGTTTCTGATTGCGTACTTGCATTGTATGGAGTTAGTTGACAAGTGCATTAATTTAGACACTTATCAACTTCTTCAGAAGCTTTTTTTCTAATAGCCAAGGTACAAGTTGAAAAGTTTTGCATAACAGAACTCAAGAGAGATAATCTGACTTGTTATTTAATTCTCTTACATACTTCCCTATCCATCTTGCAATGCGTTGAACATGAATGGTAATTGTATCCTCCTTTTATTCAAAAATAACTTCCTTTTTTAATTTATTTTTTATTGCCGATCTTTCGTTTTCATGGTATCTGTCCAAGAATTCGATTGCTTTTCTGCTCCAGATATCAGCTTAATGTTACACCGCCATTGTAAATCGAATAATTGTTTGTTATTGCATTTAACGTGGACATTATAAATAAAAATTTATTAACATATCAAAGTTTCATCTACATTAGCACCTTCCTATATGACTAATTAGATCCTTTTTATGTTCTTAGCGCATAAAGTTTTACTTTACAGTTTTTCTTACGTCATCTTGAAGAAGAGGTGGGATAGAAAAATATTGCGCTATGTTTATCGGTCATATCTTTTACGCTGAGCTCAGAATGTTAATTACATTTAGGGACAGGGCAAGTACGTTTTACCTACCAATATGAGGTCATAAAATCAGATGCCTTCAACTCCTCTCTCACAAATCCCGCAACATACCATTCTTTTCATTTTATATATTTCGCTTCCCGACCATCACTGGCTATCATTATTCTTAAAATTGCTAAGGCACTGAGTTGTCTACTTCTTGTATTGCAACATTTTCATGATTTAACTTAATGGTAGTCGATGCCATTTTGATTCGATCACCTCTTCAAAATTCATAATCAGGTTAACGTGACTTACAAAGAAATTTTAAACCTTGAAGAACTCACTAGATTTCATTCTGTGTGAACACAATAATTATGTTTTCTGTTTTATAAATAGTTGAGTATATATTATAACGCATATATTTACTATGATAAGGATTATTAAATAAAGCCTGATTTAAAATAACATTTATTCTCTAATCCTAATTATACATAATAAAAACTGTTTGTTCATATTAAATTAATATCGATTTGGCATCTGAGGACACCTAACGCACTTTTATAAAAACAGATAATGACGCTGTGCATTGTTAAAATTTACAATATCTTATAACTAAGCAAATAAACACAAGACTTATCAGTCTAGGTTTTTCAGTATATATCCTCCTTCAGCGTCTATCACCGACTCCATTTGGGTCCGAAAGCGACTACAAGCTTTCGTCAGATGGTCTCTATTCACGTCCTCCGTTGCTCCGATCATTGCTTCTACTAGAGAGAGAGAGAGAGGAGGAGAGAGAAAGAGAGGGAGGATTTGGTGTTATTGGGATGCTTATTAACTTCCTTTTCAACCACACCACGTTCCGCCCCGCCCCACCCCGCCCCGCCCCTTCCCTTACCTTCCCTCCTATCACCACACGTAATAATCCAAGTATTAAGGTCTGGTGAATTAGGAGGCCACAAGTCTGATGTGACATAATGATGAAAATTCTCGACTATCCATATAATTTTGGGTTTTAAGAGCTTTATGGAATGGAGCCGAATCTTGTTGGAAGACATTGGGGGTCTTCCTCCATTGGCAACATTGTCTATACAAGGTGGCTTAACAACAATGATTGGAAGAATATTCACATAGACATCTGCATCTGCATTGACTCTAAGATCCTGTGGAAATATCAAGGAGTCATGATGACCTCCTCCCTCACTGCTGACAACACTGAAAAATCAACACTGTTGCTGGAAACTTCGTGGACATGCCTAACAGTTGAAACTTCAGCGGGGTCCTTCCCCTCCCCTCCCCTCCCCTTCCCTCCCCTCCCCTTCCCGCTCCGCACATTCTCACCTATCATTTCCTCAACTGACTTTTTTATTCTGATGGAGGTGGTTTTCGTGGGAGAAAGACCAAATACACTTCTCTTCTTCGGGGTGCTTCAATTTCTTTAAGAGTCCTTTTGCACACATTACATGGTTCTCTTGAGTTCTCTTTGCCAACATAAATTCACCTCATCTGAGAAGAATGTAGGAATTGTTTTCGAGGTCTTGCTGAACAACAATATTCCTTATTTATAGTTGTTCCTTCAGACAACTGAAGGTGTTTGGCAAGTTGTCGTGCATTGACTTGCCAGAATTTTCGTCCATTATGCCATGCTATGCCATGCACTCCTCCCACGAACTCGGGTATTCTGAGTGAGTGAGTGTGTGAGTGAGTGAGTGTGTGAGTGAGTGAGTGAGTGAGTGAGCAGAGCGTTGACAATGCTCATTTCTACTTCATTCTTTTCATTCAATAGCTCCTTCCTAACTTTGCAAACGAAAGATGTGGCGGCTTGTCGAAATCTCATCATTTCTCAATCGCTATGTTTCGCTTTTATAGACACTATCGTAGCGTGTCTTTCCATTTCATCAATTATATTTGCATTTCCATGAGACCTTCTGCTATAAAAGTACACCAGTTGTTACTATCAGGTTAGTTGAAATTACGAGAATATGAGCGGTCTCAGAGACCTCACACTTCCTGCATATAAACATATACGGGCTCGTCCATAAGTCGCAAATTTTACCATCACTGGTCCTCAATTCTTATAACTATTTTCGCGAATTTATTTTGCCGAAAATATAAGATTGAAATTTGAATAGAATGTGGGAAGTGGCTTCAAATTGCGATTGTTCTCTTGAAATCAAGCAAACCGGAAGTTAACCCATATTTCAGCCCTTTGAGTGACGTTTTTTGCTCATCTCCACTCGTTCTACTTTCATTTCAATGTAAAAATTTAGGCTTAATTTGCAATGTCCTAAGTTAAAATGGAGTGCCGTTGTGTATTAGCAATACTTTGATGTGAAATCGTTAAAACTTCCCAAGTGTCAGATCGCTTTATTCGTTGTGTCATCCTTCATTTTGCATTTAATTCACCAATCCCTATTATTATGTATGAAACATGCATAAGTAAATTTTAAATAATGCAAATCAGGCTGTTGAAATATTAAGTTGCAAGTTGCGCAATATGCTGTGTTACAAGGCATCACAGTATGGCGCTGTTAATATTAATGGATTTATAGCGTTGTTATTGCCCAGAGTAAAGCAAACGCTGATCGTGAATAGGCGTCCAAGTAGGAGAAACGACAAACAAGCAGCAAAATTTAATACATTATGAAGAGGGTGAAAAGATTAAGCAAGATTGTGAACAACAAACGAATTCAATGAGTTATGAAATGGTGGATAAGTGGAGAATAGACTTAGTCAAGGAATCAGCAGTCTTGATTTATAAGAATTCTATAAACACTGAGTTGTTCATACTTTCATTGCTCACCGTACAATATCATTGAATATTATGATTTAACTTCCAGTTTCATTGATTAGACAATCTCAGCGATATTCTAAACCCGTTGATCCATTCACTTATTTTCGTGGTCAATTATGCCACTTAGATTTACTGGAATCTTCATAGTGCCAAGAGCAGGTTGATAAGACTAGCGACGTTTTTAATTATAACAACACCCTGTTAACAATGCTCAGTTAAGAGATGATTTTAAAAATAATTACTTTAAGAGTATTGGAAACTATTCATTAACTGATAGTAATTTAATTTGTATCGCAACAGTTGAGCTTATATTATCTTTACATATTTTGATAAAAAATTTTTCTTCAAGATCACTTTGCAAATTTAGACAGGAATAGAGAGAAGCGCCAAATGTGATATTATATGTTTTACTACAGATTGCATGTGAGTAGTATTTTAAAATTTGAAAATGACATACGCCTCTTACTACTTTTAACAGTCTCTCTGGTAATGGAATCAACTATAGATTATAAAATTTGCATAGCTTTTAATTTATCTAGCATTCTGAAACATTGAACAAGTTTTACTAATTATATCTCTAGACGCCAATAATTAATCATCTGTAAATAGTACCAGTAGTGTTTGAAGAGTATGAAGTTGTTTTGAAAAGATATTTAAATTTTAACAAGAAATGGGTGAATTAGTGGGAAAGATAAATATCAGAGATTTGATATGAACTGTCCAGTGACGGCTAACAGCTCTTTCACCCCACTTTCCAGTGCTGCGCAAATCCAAAGGCCTTCATGTGCAAATTTGCCGCTGTTTTTAAATAAGGGGGACAAACTCTTGGGTTAATGTTTGGCAAAAATTTTTTTAAAGAAACGAAACTGTAAGAGACATAATTTTAATATTTTTGTAATTATGGAGATTTATTTTCTAGTGAATTCTGAATTAATTTCAAATAGCTAAAAACATTTTGTCTCTGCAAAAATTAATTTTACAATTAAAGAAGACCAAAGAGAATATTATTGTGATGGTGAAAAATATTTTATTTTCATAGTCTTGTTAATATAAATGTTCCTAATGACCGAGGGCGTTTGTCTATTCAACATAAACTAAAGGTTTATTCATAGAAAAATAAAATAAAAAAATCTTGTCATCACAAACAATTATAACTTCCTACTGCTATATCCACATTTTTAAGGCACTTACTGTAAATTCTGGAATGACTAAACCCCTTTCCAAGGCCGTTAAATAGCGAGATCTATTTCATCGATACTGTAAGTCAGACGTGAAACAGAATATAGGTATGTATTTGTGATTTGCAAGTTTGTTGGCAACTAAAACATAAGCAGATCGCTGACTAAAACTGACGTCAACCAGAGAGTCCAAAAGTGATAATTGAATAGAATGCAAGATTTGTAGGCAGTTGTCTTATTGAGCTAGATCGGTACTTCTTATTTCATATTCATCTTATCGTTTGTGTTTGTTTTAATATTTCAATATTATATTTAAATTAAATGATTTCAAAGGAACTAAATTGGATCAAAATAGTTTATACCTTAAAAGCATAAGAGTCGTTAGGGAACAATAATCACCTTTTTATCTAAGAATAACCTTCAAAGCGTGTAACTGGTTATCATTAGATAATGATATGCAATTGAATTGCTCATACATATTTTTTTCTAATGCATAAGTTGATTACACAATAGCAATTTTATTCGTTTTACCTACACCTTAATACTCGACACCTAAGCTAATACAGACACCTCACTTTCTAACTCTTAAGTGAAGATTCTTCTTTGATTTCTCATGTGCCAGTAAACACCAATAATCATAATTTTAATTGTTCGACACATCCAAGCCTTCGTACTTACCTCATGGTCGAGTAGGATTAACTGTTTTTATCTTTGTTAATGTACCTATTCACATTGCCTCCAATCAGCCTTCAGGGCTCTGATTTGAGGATGTCGGCTGTATCCTATAAGCTATTACAATACTCTAAATTTCTTAATCCAGTAGCAAATGTACTCGTATGAATCTTAACATTAGTAACAAGACTATTAATACGCAAACAAAATAACTTAACCAATGATATATTTGGATGCAGCATTTAGAATAATTTACTAATATATTACACATAAGTTTTCTGTTTTAAATGACGCAAAATGTTCGAAATCGAAATTTCAATGGAAAATTCCGCACATGACATAATATTCTTCAGACGCGAACGTATTTCTCTAATTTTTTAGTATTGCTCATAAGAATGGGCTTAATTAAAATAGAGGTTTCAAAAATGAAGAAATTATTCAATTGTGCTATTTTTATAATATAGTACTGAAATAGACCATTGATTGAAAGGAAAACAAATGTGTATTTTTGGAGTAATAGAAATTGGATTATTATATATCTCAGTTAAATTAGTTAAATTTTAACTTTCATACTTATATTAATATTTATACAACATAAAAAATGTCCAGTTATTTAAACATTATATCGAGGATACGAGGTGGAAAAAAAGACGCATAACGTTCACATTTCCGTACTTCGTAATCGCACTCTTCCGCAGATTCTTCTTGTAATGCATAGCTCTGAAAGTCAAATTCAAGGGAACATTTTCTCTGCACTTCATAGAGCAGTCTTTTTTCTCTGAAATAATTGAAAATCATTAGATTAATGTTTGCCCAGCCGATTTCTTGTTAACAGCTTGATAAACTAAATTAAACAAACCAAAAGTTAGAACAAAAATATTTGAAATTTCACAGAGGAACTCGTACTAAATGGTGACTTAGCTGGCAGACATTGAGATTTCTGCTGACTATTTTGCGACCGGCTGCAAAGTGTGACTCACTTGACTTCAGACGCAGAAGTACGCAGAACCATAAAATCGAAGTCGAGCTAGACTATATAAATATGTCATAATTTAAAAACCCTGTATTTGGTGAGAACAAAAGGAAAAGTGCATTTTAACCTTCTGTAAAATCTTATTTTTTTTGGTTTTTTTTCATTGAGAGTTATAATTATTTCATACATATAATACATCCGTTTTGTAATGACTGCGTTTTATTAGCCACTGTAATACCAAAAAAGACCGTATTTAATGGTGGGAAGAAACTGAAATCAGTTAACAGAAAGTCCACGAATACTAAACAGGATAGGATCAGAGATGCTGAGAGCAGCGTCAAGTTATCGGCGAAACTTACTTTATTGTATTTTTTGGATTTATGTAGTACGATTTTTATTAATTGGGCAGTTCAAAAATTTTATATTTTACGATTGGTCCCCTAGACTGCAATAAATGACTGTCTACGATGTTCAGTTCTAATGAAACGCTTTAAGCATAGTGGTCGATCTTACCACTAATATGATATTATTTTTTTCGTTTTAGAAAGCATAGAATTAGCAAAGATATTTTAAGACTGCCCATGTGCTTTGTTAGATTTCTGGTATTTAGCGGAGGGAGTTAAACGTTATTTTATATTCATTAAGTTCCGCGAAGCTAATTTTGGAAATCGTTTCAGACAATCAGTAAATAGTTTCTATCTACAAGTTCAAGCTATTTACTAATTTAAAAACCATTCGCAAATAAAAATATTTATATTTTCTAAACATTTTGCTGTGAAAAGATTAAATCGTATATATACTAAAGTTTTTCGATTATGTATTTTTAATTTCACTTCTCACGAGGACCATGATTCTTAATCCATCATAAAACACTCCAATTTAAACCCTATTCTTTATAAATAATACCATTTTAAAATTGTTTATCAATATATCCTATGGCGATGCAAAACGCCTGATTACATCTAAAAATATGTGATAGGTAATTAGTCTAGTGAAGTATGAAGCGTATGAAGATGGTAACCTATAGCTTTGTTTAACTTATTGTCACATAGGGTGATATTTATATGACATTCGTATATCAGTGATCAGTAGTTAGCTGGGTGACGCATGAACTTGGCAAAACTAGTGACTCTCTATTTCTCTATCTTTTAAAATATTATTGTCTCGAACTCTGTTGTCGAGTGTCAACCATCACCTCATTGCTTCCTCACTCCTCTCTCTTTCCTCCGCAAATGTTGAATACACTCCAGTTCATCTTAATTCTCATTCATCTGATTTTGGGAAAAGGTTGTTATATCCTTCAATTTTTATCATCATCAAATTTAAAAAGAATGTCTCCAGTCTTGCACGTCAGATAATTAAAACAGCTTTACTTGGAGTTAGTGTCACTTTAAGTATATAATGAAGTTAAAATGTCGGCAGTTGTATTTTATTTCACCTCTGGAAGAACTGAAATAATTTCCTATAGAGATTCAGTTTACTTTTTAACAGTTCAATTTTCTTTCATCCTTGACCCTGGATTTCTTGATGAGTTCATGTCCTCTTCGAACAGATTCTTTCGACCAGCTAATTTAATTAAATTATTGGTTATACCAGCTCGATACACTTTTATCTTGTTGCAGCAACGAATGGATAGAAAGGATTAAAAAAGCATTTTACTTATGGTAAAAATCACTGAAGTTTACTTAAGGTGAACATGACAACTTAATATTCCATACCTGTTTTCCACCAGATTTAACCAAGATACTGACTTTTTTCACTTTTAATAAAAAAAATATTGTCTAATTAGATTTTAACATCTTATAAAAATTCCCAATGAATCACCTAAAACCTTTTCCAAGACTATTTTGATGTAATACTTGATATGAATCAAATTGATCGTAATCACAATATTTTGCGCTCAATGAAGAATCGCTAGAAAACTGTTCACCTTATCATCTTTGGCCAAAGTTTAAGGTCCTATTTGATTAAATATTTATTATTCGAAATTAACTCTTATAAAGTAGATTAAATTAAAAGTACTGAATTGAATTAAGCCGGAATAAAATTTAATAATATTGTAACTAGATTTAATGGAAATCTAAAAAACAATAGTATTTAAGATTTAAAATTAAATTTGCTTTTCGCATTTAATCCCTGCCAATATTGTACTCTTATATCATTAAATCTCACACTAAAGCATCGATTTGATAATAGTATTTATTATTTTAGCCCATAGTAATACCAAAGAATTTTACAATTTCCATTGCGAGAAGAAACAACTGAAATCGGGTAAGTAAACTGTTGGCTAAAAATTAACAATTTGTTGTTAGTTATTCATAAAATTTGCTTATATGTTAAGATGTGCTATGTTGCACAGTCGTTACCATACATAATTTTGGAGTAAAGCTAACCATAACAGTAATTAGTGTTATTATTGAGTTCTGAAGTTGTGGCTATTTTGGAGGCTTAATTATAACAGTGGCGAGTACATATTGTTTGCTATCTTTGGCAATTGTACAACGTCTAAAGCAAAAAAGGTCTTCGGTTTAAAACAAACAATAGATTTCGTAATTATTTACAAAATATGTGAGAGCTGATCCACAGAAATAAAGGTTCTTCCCGTAAAAATTGAGGATAAAATGTCTCCTGATGTTTCCAAAACGTCTACTACCACTGTTTTTCAAAATTCTTCTGCAAATTCCATTTAATCTCCGGTTGAACCTGTTGCTAGTAGGATGCTTCCTACTGCAACTCTGGATCAGACGTCCAATGACGAGATGAGTTACACCCACCAGTAGGAAATTGTGTAAAAGTAACGAATCTCACACCCTCTATGGAATCTTCCATGTCAGTGTCATTTATCTCCGAGCCTACCGTGCTCGAGCAACAATCAGTCCCAAACTCTCATCTTCGTGATTACCAGACAAATCAAATATGCCACCTAAAGGGACAGAAAGGAGACTGTTGTACCTTTACCTCCACAAGAACTAATACATCGGCCACCAATATTAAGTCTCCAAAGCTTATTGGTCAGTGTAACCACATTCGACCCATACCCATGCTTGTTTGCCATCCTATACGATCAGCACTGGTGCATAATAAATGCAGACAACCAGAGAAAATCGGTCGTGCTAAACCTGAATCTCTCGTAATTGGAACAGTGTCAAAAGTGGTTGCTCAAAATACGAGCGAGGCTGCACTTTCTCATCATTAGGATCTCGTATGCTTTCAAACTAACGTCCCTTGGTCTTAAATTGATTTCAGTCTTGCTGGGCTCATCCGAAGAATCGCCCTTCTAATTCTGGTTGATTCATGTTCAAGGTGGCCTGGGTTATACCCATAGAGTCTGCCGCATCCAGTACCATCATTAACAAGTATTCACCATTCATGGAATACCGCAAATTTTTGTGTCCAGAAATGTCATCCGGTTCCCTTCCGGTCTATTTGGCGACCTTTGTCGTGGTCTAAATATCACTCTTTTACACTCTCCCCCTAACCTCAATGGTCTGGATGAGCAACTTGTTGACATTGTGAATAGACAACTTCTCGTGTCACAAGGAAGGAGACAGTGGAAAATATTCTTAATCTTTTACAGTGTAGGTGCTGGACGACGGCTCATTTTGGTGCGCCATTGCAAATATCTCCGTTCTCGGTATGCAACTGTATCTTCCGAACCGAAAACAGATCCAGCGGTGATCGATCTAAACGCGTATTACTTCCATCCGCCGGGGTATTCCGAAGCTCTATAGACCCAACCCAATCATCGACCCTACCATTACTCCGGACACGTCAGAAGACCTAGGAAAAGATTCAAGTTAGATCCAACGCTCAGACATATGGATGAACAACTTTCTCCGGGAGAAATTAGATAAAAATCAAATTAATAATTTACTGTCTATTACTCATAAAGTTTTCTTATTCGTTAAAATGTGTTAAATTTCAGAGTCGTTACTGTGCATATTTTTGGAGTAAAGTTAACCATTACGGTACTTTGTGTTATTATTGAGTTTTGGATTTGTGGCGATTTTAATCTAAGCTGTGGCTTAACCTGATTATATCATAAAGTCTGATACGGAATAAATGGTGAGGGTCAGAAAGATAGAGGTAAAAAAGTTACTTCGTTTGATTATCGGACCCACTTAATGGTCAGTTTAGTGCCTCACGTTCCAAAATTACAATTTTATGATTCATTTCCGGGACTAAAGACAGAATTCTTACTCACGATCTCCAGTACTAATTGGCTGGTTGTTTAATTATAACGATCCTGAGAAGTTTATACAATATTTTAGCAGAGCTTGAATATCAGGGTCCACTACAGATGAATTTTATGTGTAAAATACAATTTTAATACTTTTATCAACGGGTTTCTAGTTGTAAATAAAATTTAGGAACTTCAGTCAATAAATAAATGTGTTATCCTGCAGATTCGGCAGTTTTGACACGCATCAAACTTACAAATACATATGAAAGTTGAAAGACACTGCAGCTATTTTTGTTTTAGTGAAGGTGACATTTCTAAAGGACAATCTTTTAAACGACATGCTTCAGTGGAAAATGCATTTTTAGGATGAGTTTGACTTTAGTTGCAGTCAATTTAGTGGATTCAAGGCCTGTTTTAAAACTAACAAATATTCTTATATTCATGATAGTGTTTAAACTGACAAAATAGGCGTTAAAACCCTTTGACGAGAACGCGAATTTGCAGGCTTTGAGTATAAACAGTAATTTCATTAATTTTATTGAATATATTATGACGATACAAGATACGTTTTTAGGCTTCAATTGTCTCTAAAATATAACCAATAAAGTCACCAAACAATCTTAAACTATCTGCTGGAATAATAATGAATGAGTACATACTGCATCATGCAATAGTAGAGCGACTAAGTATATGCGGCTGCAAATTTGGTATTATGTATTCGCTTTTAAGTAGTAAACAATTATATGCACTTGCATAAATCTTTTTATAAGATACGGAATAATCTTTCCAACACACTAGTAAAGCTACTTTTATTAATAAACTCTATACCTTCTTATAAAGGAATCACTCCCAATATTTCTGAGCTCTTTATGGAAATATCAGATTTTATGAACAATTTATTTTAGTAACCTAAATATGTATATATCCACTGATTTTATATATCCTGATATGCTTTTTGAATATGTTCACCTTGTTCCTTCTACAAGAAGTAAAGATTAAAAATTAAATGATTTTTTTAAATAGAAAATTACTTACCAGAATTGCCAAAATCTCCGCATGGCTGCATGAATGTAAGTGAAATTCGGGATACGGCAGAATTACTTAATCCTAAGTCTTGGTTGCCTAAGTAGTCAAAATAATGCAAAGTATATGATTTTTTGTACGAGCGTGCATTTTGAGCGGGCCATAATTGTCAGCTGATGAATTTGCATTCCGTTGTCAGAATAATTAGGGGACAGCCCCCAATACAATTATAGCTTTCAGCGTCAATAATTACCCATGGCGTCCCTCTTTCCCTCCAATTCTCTCTCTCTCCCTCTCTCTCTCTCTCTCTCTCTCTGTCGTTATTTATTCATACAACGGAAAAATAATAATCTGCATCTGTTTTACGATGCCCTAGAATGTAATAGAGCTCTCATATTGCGGTCATTTTTACTTTCCTCAATTCCCTGAGGAAATTTCTCTTTCATTCATAACAATTTTATAATATTCTCCCCTAACAAATTCAATTCGCTTGTTTGATCCATTAAGTGCGTTCAAATCATTGAAAAAATTAACACGTTTTAACTTATTTAAAATAGAAATTAAAGCCCTTTTTAAAATAATTTGCATCTTACGCTAATGGTGAACCAATTTTCCCCTTATTATACTTTATTAAACAATGATTAATTACAATAATTTGTCATTAATAACAGGGTAAACTTCATTTAACCGTATTTCTCTTCTTTTTTTCAGTAATATCATTCTTTCAACGTGAAAACTTGAACTTCTATACAAAGGAATGCTTATTACGAAAATTGGATTCGCCTTTATTAAAGTGAAGTGGCCTTTATACTCGCAGCCTTCGATTAGAAAACTTGCATACGGTGTTTGATTTTTTGCCTATAGTCTGTTACGCTTATTCTGTATATTTATGAAATATTTATTTGTAACTGCACAACAAAAAGAGCCAATTGAAAATAAATTATTACACGACTGTGTTTTTATATTAACTGGGTGTACGAGATCTTTTCGTAGAAACCTGACCGGTACCTTCGAGTTATTTGATGAATATTTCATCTAAGTAGAAACCATTCAGGAAATTTAGACACATGAAACTAAAGATTTTTATTCAAAATAAATAAATGCAGAAATGGAAAAGTATAATTAAAACTAGTAATGTAACCAAATAGGGTACAATCAATTATTGAAGGTTCTTGGTTCGTATGATGAACAGGCTGAGTTATTATGAAATTATAGCTGCTATGATGTTCTAACAATTTTCAAGTAAGAATACTCAAGTGAATTATATTTTTGCTTTGATCCGATGAAAACTCCACCTTTTGCTATGGCCCTTACTGTTCCCCACGAACTGCCTCTATCATTTAACATAGACAAAGCATCAACACAGCTCTTGAATTAGATGGATAAAGTTAGAAGAGACCTTGTATTCATGACCGATAAGCTGAAAAATTGCCAAGAGAATACAGTAGAGCTCGCTATACCTCAGTTAGATAAAGGGTTCACATCTAAGGACGAATCAGTAAAAGAAGATTGAGTTATAGTAAGAACAGATTGAAGTTTTTTATTCATGAATACCGAAATCCATTTAAAGGTAATTTTGAGTGAGATAAAATCTTGGAGAAACTAAAGGAACAAAACGAGATATTTGTTGAGTGAACTAAGTATCAATTAATTAACTGGAGTAAACTTTCTACAAGTTTTGTCACTTAAAAAATAAAAATTTATAAATCAAACTGAGAAAGTTATTCAGCTAGGTGAATTCATAGCGTGAATTAGATTGCAAATAAACGAAAATTTTTCAAACACGTTATTAAATTAGTTTTCTAATTTTTCAGTTTTCCCAAAATGTTTAACCCGCTTCTCATAATGAGCCGTTAACCTAGGGCCGGAATCTGTGTACTTTTTGAAAGATGAGCAAATTAATATGCGGGTGCATGCTGGCTTGAGTACCTAAGCAGTTAGTCTAGACAAATTCCCTCTTGACCGAAACAGTCATTAATTATATTTGAATAATTAATAGTCCTATTAAAAGCGGGGCTGGAATAACTGCATGACTGCCTTATCTTCCCTTGCCGAGTCTGAGTGGGCTGTAGCAAAGCAATATCTATTGGGCAGATATCTCTTAGCGGCACTGCACCATAGAAAAGTCATACTTCGCAAAAATTGGCCAACAAAAATAATCAGTGAAAATTTACTAATAATGCAGTGAGAATGAAAAGCAATATTACTATGAACTCAACCTTTAAACTTGTAATATTATAAGTCCAATCTTTTTTCTCATCTTAAATGAATTAGAACTGAATTTCAAAATGCAAGGTGTGGAAAATATAAAAGATCAATTTTATTATGCGGACAAAGAGCGTTGAGCTAAGTCTTATATTTGATAATTTCATCCAGCTGATACTTACATGTCTCTACATTTGCAAGATAATGAATCCTAATTCTCGGGGATGTTCACTATTCAGTTTTCAACAACTAACCCCTGGGCGAGTTTATGCCTATAGAACCCTCTAATTAGAATGATAGTCAACACTTCTAATAGTTAAAAATTTTGTAAAATGAGAAAAATCAAATCATTTATGATCTCCTTATTAGTAAAAAGTTAATACATGTATTGCCAAACACATAAAATTGAAATATAAATCATAAATAGTAATATATTCATCAATTATATAGAAATAATTTTTATTTTCTTTTAAACCTCCTATTTTCATAATGTTAGTGTGTATATTACTAATCTTGTGAGACAAAATAGAATGGTATTTTGTTTATCTCATTCAATTTCAGCAATGACTTTACTGAATCCCTTACGTACGAGTTTTCCTTAAACACGCATTGTCTCGCTTTGTGTTATATTACAAGTGTATGATTTTTAGTGATTAATTTCCCATATATTTTTGAGCAAGTATTTAGAAATATATCCTTTTAAATTAAAATTAGCATTTACTCCTTTAGAATTTACATTAGAAATATTCATTTACATTTTTATTACCATTTCCTCTAAGTTCTCTTTTTGATATTCGTGACTAAGCGTGCATTTTTACGTTCATTAGACGATATAGATGCCACTTTATCCAAGTCTTGAAGCTCTTGTCATTGGCAAGGAATTAGAAGTTCAGGAACATCTTGCGAATATGGCTGCAGATGCTACACCTTCCGGCACACCACAAATCGCCACTAGTTATGGCGCACTGGCTGGCGAATTTCTAGGAATTGATCTCACTGAGGTTGCATACGACGATTACGGCAACCCTCTCTATAATGGTGTGGCTCCAAGCCCTCCCACTATTATTTCCAAAAGTAGTAATCCTACCCAAACATCCCGTACAATCATTGCTGCCCATTCGGCAAGTGCCACTGCACCTAGTGATCCAATTGCAATCTCTCAACATGTTCGAGAAATAGTTGTCACGAAGAATACCAAGGGCTACCTGGGTTTGCAACTCAAAAATCAAGACGCCGGAGTATTTGTCGTCTATGTTGAAGACGGCTCTCCAGCTGCCCAAGCCGGTCTTCGTTTTGGTGATCAAATTCTCCGAGTTGATAAAAAATTTGTTGCCGGTATGAAAGGCAAAGAAGTCATGAAGTTTATCAGTAAAAAGTGCGGTATAACTGTTTCAGTTATAATTCGCGATAGGTTAGCATTCTTTCAATTTCGATCTAACGTTAATATCAATGGATATGATCAGAACTCGGTTATTTGGTTTCTTTTGTAGACCTTTGGAACGTGTCATTACTCTAACAAAAGACAGCCGCGGCAGTCTTGGATTTATTATTAAAAATGGTGCCATTGAGGCTGTTGTTAAAGATTCCAGTGCCGAGAGAAATGGAGTTCTAATCAATAGTCATCTTTGTGAAATTGAGGGCGTTAATGTTCTTGGAATGAAGGATGAAGAAATTGTCGAAGTTATCAAAATGGCTGGTCCTTTAGTTAAAATTACCGTGATTCCCGAATTCTACTACGATAATCTATCAAAGAGGTATGTTGCTTTATCATTCCTATCTTTTTAATCGTTCAAAATTTGGGTTTTAAAATTTTCCTTTTCTTACATTTTGGGCTTAGAAGAAGTCAGTTCAAGACCATGGATCGTACGCTACCGATGATATAGTTTTTTGCCCCTTCTTTGTTACTTTGAATAAGTTCAGTTGCTTATTTTACCTTATACTGCAATCAATCTTTCACTCTGTCGTGTTTTTGATGTATTAGATGTATTTTACCATTAAAGTATTCCTTTTTTGAGTTTGATTCAAGTGTAGTTATATCTAGTTTCGCAGTTTTTTGGGATGTAAAAATTAAATATGATAGAGTTAACTAAATTACGCTATCTAAAATAGCCAGTAGATAATTTTTTAATGTCACTTATTTTAAGTATTCACTTACCACAAGTGATTTAGTCATGTAGGTTGGGCGTATCTCTTAGAGGAATTTAAATTCCTGTGGATAGCGTCATATACATCGTCACGTTTTCATTATTTCTTAAGATTGAATATAAGTGTATTATCAAATATTATTTAGGCATAACGATAGTGAATATACTTGATTTATTCAGCTAGAGCCCCTATAAATCTGGTGATCCGGAGACGCAGAGTTCTACATGACATAACACTAACATCTTGCTTGAATTCTAAAAGAATACATATTGAAACGCCTCATGTAGGTTTGACCAGACTATGAGTTTCTGGTGACCGTAGATAGATCACTTCCCTAAACTTTCGGATTCATATCCTTTAACAGTTTCATGATATTTAAACAGGTTTTTGTGATTCTATGAGGCTAGATATAAGTAGTTTGAACTTTGCGGAATATATTCTCTGTTAAATGCATTTAATTTCCATTTCGGTAGATGTTAGCTTCATAGCCTATTATGCTCACATGGTAAAATGGCGGAGATCCTTCACCAAATGTCGAAGATACAAATGCTAATATGTGAATGATAACGTACGACTTCGTCAAAGACTATGATCATAATTAAATTTCTTTCGTTTATAACAATGTTTCGTAAAGTTTTGTCAAAGAGGAGCTGACTGGTATTGAAACACACATTTCCAGACGTCTAGCTCTCTCCGACAAGCGTGCTAACACAAATACCTCACTCAGTCTTGACTGCGATAGACTAAAAAAGGCTTAACAGCATTCTCTTCATTATTTGGGATGTGTCTACTTGTTTAAAACTAAAAGTAAACATAATTTATTTTCCTCACCAAATACATTTAAACTAAATTGTGTTGGGAGTTGTTCATTGCTGAGTTCCTTTTATTTTTCTAAATTTTTCGTTGAAAGTCAGCGATACCTCACCCAATTTCAAATATCGAGATGCAAAGGTGAGAATAGTAATGCATGACTTCGTATAAAAAGTTGTTTTTTTTCTAAGTAATAAGCATTATGCGTGCTAGAAGTAGGTTTGAAGCCAAATTGGAAGCTCAGTGTGGTCATTGGCTTGATCCGACCATATGCTCTTCGGTTGCTGTAGCTTTTCCTGGAGTTAGGCGAGCATGAGGAAAATTGCCGCCTTCTCTTACAACTTTTAATCTTTATGCTTCTTGGTCCTTATTTCCAACTCTCGTATACTCTATGCCCTTTCATATATACCTGCTTTATCTTTGATCTGCCTTAATAAAAATATAAGTAGGCCATTCTACCTACAAAATAAACGAACTTCGTAAGATCTTGTTAAAGCAGGTCAATTGTAATCATATGAGTGATTAGGTTCTTATTATAATTACATGGAACTAAAGAGCAACTTTCTTGATCATAAATATTAATAAACGTCCAGAGAGATCCTTTATAAGATTTCAACTTTCACTTCTGTAGTTTTTTTTATTGTAATTTGTATTAAATCTAAAATTGTATTATTCTATTCGACAAATATCCCCGTGAGATCCATCTAATAATGATGTTCTACTGATGCTTAATGACACATTCCTAACTAAGTAAATACAGGAAAGACTTTACATCAGCACGTTTAAGTGAAGTAAATCATTTGATTTTCACAGTATCTGCTACTGGTGCAATTTATCCTTCGTGTGTTTTTCATTTTAATGAAATCGGAAGAATTTATTCATTTGTTATGTAGTAGCTGCGCGCTCTGACTCTAGGTCTACTCGGTCCCTCTATGCAATGAGAGCCTCGGACTCATGCCTTTTCCATAATTTTCAATAAACAAAGAACGCGAAATCGGTCAACTGCCTTATGGTACCTCATTTTGCCTCATTTTGTTTCTCACAATCCGGATTGTCCTAGCTCGGTTCTGACATTTCGCTCTTTCCCCCTGTTTCGTTTCCTACATCTTCCCTCTTACCCCTTCCTCCCCTCAGTCATTTCCAATTTGCCAATACATATTTGTCCATCCCAACTCTTGGTTTTCTCGCTCGGTAAAGGCTGATGATAAATATTAGCATTAGGAGGAACATTAGTTCTGCTAGGGGATATTCACTATAATTTAACGAAGCTCCTAAAGGAGTTTTAGTTGGGATTAGAGCTACTTTAAGTATGACCAATCATCAAATTTAATCAAATAGTCAATAAACTCTGGACATCATGATTTTTTTTTTAAATACAGAATATTAGGATATAACAATGAGTCATACTGTAGTCATAAAGCGCACAATCTGAATCCGAAAACCAAAAACGTTACGACTTTGTGACACTACGTCTCCCCACCTAACCCTTGTTCGACTGATTTATAATTCCTATTCATCAGGTCCTTTACAACGATTAAAATCGCAATGTAATTTATAATTATATCAATTAGAATTCACCTTAAGTGAACTTTAGAGATCTCTGTCATGGTAAGGTCATGTAGGCACGATGCTAGTGAGGAATGTGAAGAAGTTAAGTTAGCAACCTCCTTAAAAGCCTTGTGGAATAGCACTTTTCGATATACAGACCAATACGGACGCAAAAGGAACCAATGAGAAGCTGAGACTTGGGATGTATCCAACTACAATTCCATGGTGCTAGAGACGAAAGTAGCCTCTTACTCTAAGTATCATTTTTGTAATTTAGTTAATCTTCTTATCTTCCTTAATCTTATGTCATTTCATTTTATATTGAATCATATGTAATACTTTCCTTAAAATGTCCTTATTTGGTCCACGCTTCCTTCATTGACAAGTAGTGCTAGGTTTAAACTTTAATATTTACCATAAAATGTGTTTATTTCAACAACCTCAAAAGTGCAGGACAAACCTAGTTTTCCTTATTGTCTCTTTGACTCTGAACTTTCATTTATAATCAAGTGCATTGTATATCAATGCAAAGAACGCCCGTTTTATTTGGCTCTATACGTAAATCATGAGGGCTCAAGGTATTTAAGAATTTCTGGTTAGTATTTTTCTCGCTGATAATTTTTTTCCATATCACTAATAAAGATTTAAAGCTTACAATTAGTATTTTCTATTACTAAATTTAATGTCCAGAGTATTAAGTATTTAATAGAACCACTGTGATCGCTAAAGACCCAGCCTTGAGCTGATCAAATGCAAATGCATCTAAATTTAACATCTAAAAGGGTGACAGTATGTATCTATTTTAGTAGATAGAAGAATGGGTGATACTTAAGGGAATATTTCTATCATAATTTGAAAACTAAAGGGGACATTTGGAACATTGTCTAAATCATACATTTTAGAGACGTACCAAAAGCCGATCATTTGAAGAGGCTGCAGTAAAAAGTGGTTGACATGATGTTATTGGTGCTCATCTTTATCTTCTGATTTTCAGCTTCCCAATAAACACCATTTTATCAACATTTATTTATCCATAATCGGCTAACCAGACACCGCACGTCCACAGTTCTACCTGCAACCTCTAGCAGCTTGTCTATTAGCAAATCACCATTTCCTCTTTCGTCAGGATATGATGTAATTGGCAATCAGGTAAATATATATCCCCTATTTTCCTCCCCATCAGTTTATCATTAATACTCCTGTTCGGCCAGCTTCATCAAAATTCTCTCGAATAATTACTTGTTTTACCCTTTATTATTGTCAGAGTAGAAATTGAAGGTAGTTTAACTGCCGCTAGTCCTCCCCCTTCTTTAAGAAAGAGGTCTAAATACTCGTTTCTCTTCGAACTTTAGCTATAGTTATTGGTGTCAAGGTCTACTAATAGGGTGTTAAATCTCTAAAGAACTATTATACCAAGTGATGACTTAATTCAAACTTTTATGGCAACATTATTAGGTTCTTAACTAAGATGACACTATGGCTACAGTTTCTCAGACGCAGATTAAGAAATAGAGGAAATCTGTGGCTCAAAAGATCGTTGTTCTATTAAACCAATTAATTTGTTTTTATAGGTAAAAATATGTAGAATATTATTGACCGCCTGGTTTGTCACTAATATTGAAGTGACGAGATTGCATGTCTAAGCATGGAATCCTGATAATCGATAGCCCAGTGCACCCGAACTTTGCTCAGGAAATCGAAGTTATTCAAAACTAGCCTTACAATGGTGCCTTGGAGAGAAATATTAAAATTTCAAAAATGTGTTTTGATTGAAATTCTAGAGTGTAACATTCTTCCGAAACCGCAAATACATTTCTCAAGAGTGAAAATGAGGTTGTGATGAAAAAGAAAGGTTACGGTATGCCAGGTGTCGATACCCGTTTAATGTCGCCCATAGCTCGTCTGATGAGCAACCAGTGTAGAATGATTCAAGAAGACAATTTTAAACCCCATTTTCAACTTGTAAAGTTGAAAAAACATTAGTAAATTCTTATATCATCTTCGTTTATCATCGACTTTTCTTCCCCATAAAGAGCCAAATTTGACAGTTTTTAATAAAAAATCGGAAAAGTGTGGCGGTACTGGTTCTGTTGGAGTTAGATAACAACCAACGGTTTGCAGCTAACAAATAACGACAACCAATTCGTAGCTGTTTGAGTAAGAGCTAACAACAATTGTGAAGCAGAACACCAAGAGTTGAATAGACCAAAAACGTATTCAAGGAAGCCACTATGAGTAACGGAGAGGGAGAGAAAGAGGAAGAGCAGTGTTCTGAGGAAGAGAGGAGATGAACAGGACGTGTAGGAGTCCGCACTAACCAGTGTGTTGTCTGGAGAAACAAGGGTAGCTTTATATGAGTCACTTAGGTAAGGCCACGTTAGAGCATGAGCGCAGATGTGCTTTTTATGTGAAGCGAGGCGGCTATAGAAAAGAGAGGAAATCGATGGACGCGTTTAGACATATCAGACAGGGGTTATGCGTCATAGGGCCAAATGAGGTCGCTCCAACTTCCTGGGCGGAAAAAACTGAGGTATTATCGTGGAGAATGCTAATGAAAGGTAATTCTGGAAAATGCATAGAGAGTTATCCTTCAGTTCTGCGGATAAATCTGACACTAAATGAAAAATCTAAAGTCTGGATGAATCTGACTGTTAAGTTGGAATAAATGTCGCATATTAATTTTTATGTTTACTTTGATTCAGTGAAATTATCTCATAAACATTTTGTCCAAATTTAAAATTTTCTCAATTTAGTTTAGGTCAGCTTCATGCTATTTTATAATGCATGTGGGTTTAAGTGTAAAATTCGAATACTTGAGGCACGTTTTGAATAAAATTGAAGAGATTTTGTCCACATTTTGTAAAAACCGGAATCATTTTGAGATGTTATAAGCCACCGCCTTCGAAAAATGGAATTTCTGCCCAACTTGTCGTAATTTAAGATCATTCTGATTTTTTCGAAAATTATATTTGAATTTGTAAATTCGAAAATTTTACCTACCGACAACAATAAGTAGCTTCAGATATAAGCGTCCGCCAAGATGCTTTTTTTCACAGCCATTTCAGTTTTTGTTGCTTTGTAGTGGGTCAAATTTAGGGCAGTAAAATTACGTTTTGTAAATTAACATATTATGATAATTTCCACATATGCATTTAATTATATTTTCTACCTTTCTCGACTCTAAGAATATGAAATTACTATTAATTGTTTCAAATGTCATAAAATTGCAAATTGCAGAATCAGAAGCACATATCCCATTATCTATTTCTTAATGGACGCTTAATTATCTTTAGAATGTTTTTTTTTAAGTATATCATGTGTCTATTCTTGTTTTTAATTAAGTGCTGAACCCCAAAAATTAAAAATTTAAGTTGGCTGTTTTGAGATTGTTTAATATTACACGAATGATATTTTGCGCGGAAGAGCACATTTGTTATCGGCTTATAACTTATAAACATATAGTTGAAGGCTGAATTGCTTAACACTTCAAACAGAAACTCATGATATACATTAGATAGTTAACATAATAAAATACCATAGATAACATTGAAACAAATACTAAGACGCATACACGTAAATTTAGCACTATTTTGTGTATTAATTAACTTCGAATTCATATTAAATCAGATAAAATAGAAAAGCATTTACATTCGTGAATTATGTTTATGAGATAAAGTTAGGTTTATCAGGGACACATTGATCGAATAGATGAAATAAGTAATGCCACTCATCGCCAGTTCAGTTCGGAGGTGGAGTCAGACCGCCTCAATTTATTAATAAGTAAATTAGGTTCACACGAAATATGTTTTCGTTCGACGTCGATTATATCTCGATCGGTCGATGTCTCAGCGTGATGATCGGCATCAATTTAGGAATCTGTGTGCAAACGCAAACCCACAAGTGAACCGCCCGTGGACACTGTAGTGAAGATCTTATCGCCAGTCAATATTTTTATGCAGAAATTGTGGGCATTGAATAAACTAATAATAGGCTTTATAAAGTTACATTTTCAGTTGTGAATTTTGTGACATTTTAAATATATTGTTTGAATTTATAATGTTTCTTCCGCTTCCTTTTTATTACATAATATTACATGATTATATTCAACAATATGGTAAGTATAATTAAATCACACTTATCTAACTGATTTAAAATCTGAAATAAATGCTTATCTTTGTAAATATATCAGTCATTTTTATTGAATTTATTCATATTGTCAGAGAGCATTAATTTGTTTTACTCGAGTACAACCTAAGAAATCTATATATTTCCAAATATTGCGCATTACGACTTATCAAAGAACTTAGTCTTACTAAAAGTACGTTCGTAGTCCTTATCATAACTGGTAGAGCATTCAAAACCATTATAAATTGAACTTTAATTTAATGTTTATTGTTAATGTCACTCTTAATTAAGCATTAACATGTGAGGTTCTTAATTAAACCTTATTCTATTTAACTACCACAGTTAGATATATAAAAAGTCACATATTTAGAATCATTAAATAACTTTTAATAATATTTTATCTTTTATTATTGGGGAATTAATTCTTTACAGATGTCTCTTTATCCAAGTATGGAAGGTCTTACAATTGGCAAAGAAGCCGAAGCCCAAAAGACCCTAGAAAATGCAGTAATTGCCGCCGCTGCCAACAGTCTACCTGAAGCAAGCGTCAGTTATGGAGATTTGGCAACAACTTTTCTTGGCGTTGATCTTTCACGGGTTGTCTACGATGACTTTGGCAATCCCCATTACGTAGATCCTTTAAAAGCATCTGCCATTGTTCGCAAAACCAGTCATTCAGTCGTTCCACTTCAATCCGCAGGCGCAATTGTCCCTATAGATCCAGTTACAGTCTCTCAACAAGTCCGTGAAGTTTATTTACAAAAGGACAATAGAGGTTTTCTTGGTATTCAGCTTAAAGCTATGGATGCTGGTGTATTCATCACCTATGTTGAGTGTTATTCCCCAGCCGCTAATGCTGGCCTTAGATTTGGTGATCAAGTTTTAAAGATTGACGACGAATACATGGCTGGAAAGAAAGGCAAGAACGCAATGAAATTCGTGAGGAAGAAGTGTGGAGAAATCGTTACCATGGTCATTCGTGACAGGTAAGGAAACATTACACATTAATACAGAAAGGAAAATGCACTTGCTTAACTGCATAACTTTTTGGATAAATTTAGGCCTCTCGAACGTGTGGTCACACTTTCAAAGGACAGTCATGGAAGTATCGGTCTTCTTATTGATGATGGATTAATTAAATCCATTGTCCAAGGCTCCAGTGCCGAGAGAAACGGAGTTCTCACTCACACGTATATTTGTGAAGTAGATGGAGTTAACGTTCTTGGAATGCCCGACAAGTATATCCGTAAACTTTTGGAAACGGCTGCCAAGCAAGTGAAACTCACACTGCTTCCCGAATTTTACTTTGATGAACTCACAAAGAGGTGGGTTGCTTAAGCGCGAAGTTGTTTTTACTAACATTGACAAACTTTTATTCCTCTTTTTCCTTTTTATTATTTTAGACTGGGAAGACGTCTGTGGAAGCATATGGACCGCACTATGCCTTTATACTGATTTATTTTCCATCGACTATGGATTTATCATCTAACAATCACTCACACTATTTAACGACTTTATTTTGATGTGCAATATATCTATTTTCATATAAAAATACTTCTTGTATATTATTCAGTTTTTAGTTATAACTGGCTCAGAACAAAGAGTATCTCGATCAAAATATGAGTTACTCATTATTTACATTAAAATTTCGACTAAAACACTAAATGTAATTGTAAAATATCAAACTAAATCAACTTCAAGATATTAAAAATACATGAGGAATGTTCAATTCGGGAGACATTGTATTTGCGTAGTTTTACCAACCAAGAAGTAGCTTCTAATACCGCTTATCTACTAACATATAAGATGATTTTGAATTTGACGATATTAAGTGTTAGTAATTTTTGTAAACATTAAGCATAAATGTTGCATTCTATCGATCGTACATGAAGCCTCATTTTCTGAAATATCGTATATATCAGATGATCATTTTTCTTTGGTTGCCCATCAGGCACCAAAGTGTGCAAACAGTCATCTCCATCTACTATAACGTAATTTGGTCTCTTTTTTACAATCGCGCATCCTTCCAGGTCTCACTGACCATCATTTTTGATATTCCAATTCTATTTCTCATTTATTACTCTATTCAATACACCCGTGGTCAAATTCAACATCTGATCATAAATCAAAAGACTGTTGTATCCTACGCAAGCCATTAAGGTATCTTTAAGTCTAATTTGTCGGGTTAGTAAGGGCTTTATGTCGACGGAAGTTAATACAATTTAAAGACATAGGATTTTAACTGGAATTTGATTGGTGGACCATTTCCGACTCTTTTGTAGGACCTATAACCTTAAGACTGCTGTTTTTTTCCAGAATTTACATTGACATAAGGATATATTTCTGTAATGATTCTCCATTATATCTACACTCGGACAAAAGGTTATTGAATTTCATTACGTACCGATAATTTCGCTCATTTTTGAACCTTTAGATGTCTGGGGACCCTTCCAAAGGGTTAAACTAGTATTTGTACAAAATTGATCAAAAGGACCAGTTGCTGTTCATAATGAAATATTATTTGAACACAAGGTCGTGTTTTTAATTTTATATTTAACAATAAAAGAGGAATAAGTCGCTATTTCTTTTTGAAAAATAAGGATTTATCGGGAGCTTAAGCTGTGGTCGGTCCCTCCATTGCCTTTTTCATATTTCGCTAGCTTAAATTGTTTTTCACGTATGTTTCCATTATCGAAGCTCCGCATCTATTTGAATTTCACCGTCAAAATTCGTAAACGAATCATTATTCATTTGATGTCAGAAAAAACAAATACCTTAAATTGCACAAGGTTAAGGATTAGACGGTAACATCACTTCAATCTAAATGATTTCAGAGCGTTCAGCTATTATGAGTTGACATTCTCAGTTGTGCTATTAGAAAGTTTTTAATTTTTAATAATTCTTGAGGAGTAGCTTTTAATTACATAGTACATTCCTTAATCTTCTGGCATAAATTGAGATAATTTCTCACTCATCTTTAAGATTCTTTACTGTGTGGGGTTCACAACGCTAACAAGGCTGACTGAATCACGTGCGCTAGATCTCACCACGGGAAGTGCGAACATGTAACCGGTCGCGTTGAGATCAAGCGCGGACGTATGTGCAAAGACCTCCCCAACCAATCAGCAATCAAGATCCCTGCAGCCCAGCTTGGTTTTGTATTTAATGACTAAGCTTTCCACACAACATAAAAGCAACGAAGTGGTCAATAAACCCTCTCCACTCAGCATCTTTCTGGTTCTTACCACTTTGGGCATAGCTTAGCTAATTTGGGAGTGAACTGATAATAGAGGACTCTACCAGAGGCTATTTGGACTGCTAGGAGGATTACTTAGGTGTGGTAAAAGACTTATTGGTGTAGCATCCGCTACAACTGTTGCGATTTACTTGTGCTATAAATTGGTAGGATGAGATCCAATACTTTAAACCACAAATTGTATGCATTTATTTTATTATCTCAATAAATATTTTTATTTCATGGTTTCATTAACTTCCTTGGAAACCTTATCTGCTTAAAATTGCGCTTCTTCGAATGACAAGATAAATAATAAATATTTATAGGACCACATCAATTCGGGATCCACCTCCCCTGGGGCACCGGTGGCGTAAACGCTGGAAGTTGCAAGTTCGATGCTCATCGATGTCCATCGGGCAATGTGACTGGCCAGCCGCATGAGTTCATTCCGGTTCATAAAAAAATATGAGCTTCTAAGAAGAGAGGTCGTAGAATACTTTCAATCTATCCACGTCAAATAATGTTTAAGCTTTCCTTAATGGATTTTGAAAGTTTTAATCCCTTATTTATTCATTTAGCCTGTTCACTTGTCCATTTCTGTTTTCATTTTCATATATTTTAAAATTATTATAAAATAAGTATTTAAATAATTGCGGATCTTGGGTTAAAAATATTTCATTTGCAATTTTATTTAATGATAGATTGCTCAATAAATTTTAAGTCAATCCGTAAAAAACCGATACTCAATTACCTCTTTCACAGATAATTATTGAATATTTTTAATGATTACTTGTCAATAGTGTGCTAATGCAATCTGAAAAAACCTAAACTAAAAATAACTTTTAAATGCTTTAATTCAATTTCGGTTATTCAATTAATAACAGGTGGGCGTAATAGTTTTGAACTTCGAGATTGATTGATAACTCAATATAAAAGATTTCAAATATTAAGATTGCACAAATGATTTCTTCAATCGTGGTGAAATCAATTCAGCTCGAAGAGAACGCAATTTTTAGTGACTCATATACTAATGAACCGGTTCAGTCCACTTGGATTCACTAAATAATGCACGGCTTAGAAAATGAATAATAGTAGCCATTAGCGATCAATATTTTGAGTTGTGTTGCTGAGATATAATTTCCTTTAAATAGATTAAGTTCAATTTGAAAAATATACACTATCTTTAAAAATAAACAAAGCCTATAAATTAGTATCTATTCGATCTTTTCGAAAACTTTCGTGCATGGTAATTTTAATAATGCTGAACAAGACAGATCATTAGAGTCTAACACGGTCGTCACCAGAATGTTTCGGTTTTATAGAAATGTCAGTTGAAAAAAAGCGACAAGTTATCATCCAGAAAATGAAGAAACTCTACTCATTTAATCAAAGTCTAAAAACGTGTATGCTTCTCTTCGGTTTATTATGTATGTCGGGACACTCGGGTGTTACTTCAAGCCTCATACATGGGTCATGCGTATTCACGAATAGGATGCATATCCAAGTCTTAAATAGCATTAAATACCGTCAGGTTCGATTAAGTTAGAGTTAAAGATATCCCTTCATAAAAATTAATGATCTTTCTAAAACCTAGCAGGATACAATAACCTTTCCCAAATCAGTACATTAAAAGTTGAGTGGAGAGCAAGCTCGTATTGTATTAATTATTAATTGTAATTTGAAGTAGAGGAGGTAAGAACCAGCAGGAAGTGATCGCAAACGGGCATGTTAAATCGAATGTTTTGCATACTTTTCGCCGGTTGACAATTAAGACAGTGCATATGTGTGAGTCAACATGTGTGTTAAAAAGAATGCTACTGGTCCATCATAGAAAATTTGTGGTTTTTTATTAAAATGAGGCAAATTAGAAACTAAGGCAAAAAAACAGTCGAGGTCATCTAAACAGTAAGTTTTGTCGTTCTTTCAACATGAAAAATAGTGTAATAAGCATAATAAAGATATTAATTTTATCGTTTGGACCCGAATGGGTGAAAATTTACTGTATTTATCAACATCTAAAGCAAAATAAACCATAATTAAAATGACATTTAAGTCTAGAATTGTTTTAGTAACTGAACTGTTATTCGTTCCAATAATTTAGAACCAATTGGAATCTTTCGGTTTTGCGCGTATCGAATAAATATTCTCGTCAACAGGTTATTTGCTAATGCATTCTATTATAAACTGTGGGATAGTTTAAATAAGGAAAAAATTATTTCATCGATCCACCAGAGTTGTTTGCACATACTCTAACAACTACCTCCGTCTCAAGGTCTAACCGTGGTTTCCATGGTTACCAACCAGCATAAGTTGTGCCTTCGCATAATAAAGACCATGCAAAACAACACCGTATCATATGACCAAGTAACAATGGTAAACTGGATACTCTTGATTTAGTTAAATGACCTTGCTCCTCCGTAAAGTTATAGATATACATCTGTAGGGTGCACAAGGCATCTCAGGACATTTACGCACTTTTAGTTAAATAGAAAATTTATCTTTCAATGGTTGAAACCAGTTTCGGGTAATTAAACAAATAAACATAATAACTATTAACTTAGGTACTATTCTATATCCTCCTTCGGCTTCTATCATCCACTCCATTCGAGTCCGAAAGCGACTACAAGCTTTCACCAGTTGGGGTCTATTCATGTCCTCTAATGCTTGGGCTATTGCTTCCATCAGAAAGGGAGAGGATTTGATGTCATGAGGATGCTTATTAACTTCCTTTTCAACCATGCCCCGCCCCTTCTCTCCCAGCCCCAAACGTAATAAACCGAGAATTAAGGTCCGGTGAGTTAGGAGGTCATAAGTTTGATGTGACATAATGTTGAAAATTCTCGACCATCCATATAATCCTAGATTTTGAGAGCTTTATGGGATGGAGCCAAATCTTGTTGGAAGACATTGAGGAGTCTTCCACCATTAGCTACGCTGTCTATCCAAGGCGGCTTAACAACAATGATTTGAGGAATCTTTACATAGACATCTGCATCTGCATTGACTCTAAGATCCTGTGGAAATATTGAGGAGTCATGATGAGCTCCTCCCTCACTGCTGACAGCACTGAAAAACCATCACTGTTGCTGGAAACTTCGTGGACATGCCTAACAGCTGAAACTTAAGTGGGGTCATCCTCCCCCCACCCCCCCCGCACATTCCCATTTATCATTTCTTCAACTGACTTCTTCATTCTGGTGGAAGTTGTTTTCGTGGGAGAAAGGCCAAAGACACTTCTCCTCATCTGAGCACTTCAATTTCTTTAAGAGTCCTTTTGCACACATTAAATGGTTCTCCTGAATTCTTTTTGCCTATACAAACTCACCTCACCTGGGAGGAATGTATGATTTGTTTTCGAGGTCTCGATGAATAACATTCCTTACATATTGTTGTTTCTTCAGGCAATTGAAGATGTTTGTCAAGTTGTCGCGTATTGACTTGCCAGGATTTTTGTCCATCATGCCATGCCATGCCATGCACTCTTCTCACAGACTCAGGCGTTCTGAGTGAGTGGGTCAGCAGAGCGTTATCTCCCTCGTAGTGGGCATTTCATCTCCATTGTTTTCATTCAGCAGCTCCTTTCTGACTTTGCAAATGAAAGATGTGGTGACTTGTAGAAATCTTGCCATTTCTAAATCGCTGTGTTTCGCTTTTGTAGACACTATTAGAGCATATCTTTTCATTTCATTAGTTATAGTGGTATCTTCCGATATAAAAAAATACACTAATTTATTATTATCTTAATACAAGTTTCCTCAGATACCTTATGCACCCTGTATATGTATCACGTGGCACTAGTATCTCTTTTGACGTTATGATGTTACTTGAAGCAATCGAGTTGCTATCATATGATAATACATTTATGTGGATTGTACGCAAAGCTATGGAGGATTTAAAAAATGACAATAGTGTAAAAATAGAAGAACAGTGACGTAATACTACGAGTAATGTGTTGTTTGAAAATATCGATTGGTCATTTTTACCACACGTTGAGTTCGAATACATGCAAAGTACTAACGTCAAATAGTTACCCGATTATCCTAATGTTGAAGAAGTGAGTGAATTTCCTCTCTATTTTACTTGTCAATGTTTTAGTTTTATACTGAATCACAATTCTTATAATAATTTTCCTTTTATTTATAAAACTAGCGTACAATATGCTGGTGGGACAAGTGAGAGCAATGCTGTAAGTTTTGAGTACTCAAGGGATGTACTAACAATAAACTCTCGGTTCAAACGACCCACGCAATTTTAAGTAACTGCGTTTTGGCAACACTTATTGCATGGTCTTATTCGGACTCAATGTGGGTCAGAAGTTATTTTAATAAAATGTTTGGTTCAAATGATCAATATGATAGATTTGTGGGAATGTCACCCTATTTGGAAGAAAATTAAAAAAAAAGAATAAAGAGCTATTTTGAGCATGCTTCACACTAGGGTGTTTGAAGTTTCTGGTAATTATTGATTGGGATTTAAAAATTAAACTTGTATAATTGGTTTTATTTACACTCACGGAAACCTTTCAAATGCATAAGCTCAACTCCTGTTTGACATTTTTGTTCCATTTCAGCTCAGCCATTGTTGCTTTTATATAAAAACCTGACAAACAACTATTACAGACTCATAACGACTATTACTGAATGTTCACACTCGTTTTTACACACTCTTCTTATCTATTCTATCGTTCATTTCCATTTTGCTATAAATAACAAATATAGGAACAATGAAAACAGTTCGAATTCATCCATTCTTAAGAATCAATTTAGAATTAATTCACTTACGTGTAGTTTTTAATCAGCTACATTCTACGGAATATTTCGCTCTCGGATTTCTGTTTCAAGTTATTTTCCATAATAATTTATCGGTGAATACAGCTTAAAGTACCGGTAAGCGATAAATAAATTTTGACGCAGAGCCATGAGAATTTGCTTGTTCTAGTAATTTATATCAAACAAAAATGAAGAAAAACTTGAATATGTGTTTGAAAAGCTGAAAATACTTTAATAAAAACAATATCGCCCTTAAGAATTGAAATTTTTTTCAAATCCGCAGTGAGTTTCATTTAGAAAATACGCGATGTCTATTGTATAATAATTTAATGAAAAACCGAACGCGACGAAAATACTTCGAATCAGTGTTTTCTAATTTAACGTTAGTGACAATAAAATTGAACTTCTTGCATCATTGAGTCATTTGACTCATTCATTTTGTTTCCGATGGTCTATGATTATCGAATGAAGAGAGGTAAAAAAATTATGCAATTGTGTGGTAAAGTTGTGCAGAAAAGAGTGGGTGGTGTGATGCATTATTTTTAAAATTAACACACAAGAGTTGCAGGAGTAATAATAAATGAGATTATGAAACTTTTAATTAATAAGAAATTCACTCCTTTAGCTATCATTTTCAAACAATATTTTTGTATTTTCACCATGCTCAAGTGGAAACGGACTTCTCATTAATTCAAGATGTGAAAAAGGACTAAAATAAAATTGAATCGTTGAGTAGAAGGGTGATTTTAATTTTATAAAGAGACTAATTTTTGAAATCCACCAAACTTTCTGTTTAAAATATCATTTACATGTTACAATCGCTTTATTAAACTTTGGTATGTCACTTTTTTACCTATGTTCATCAAACAATTAGAGTAAATTTACCTTTCCTCGTATTCTATAAGACATATATTTAATGATAAAGAATCTTATCTCAGTGGCGCATGTCTCCTAATATTATGAAAAGTTCTGATGAGTGCAAAAGAGCACAGTCATTGCAGCCTCCCGCCTTTCCTGAATACTCCAATTGAGAATTGAAAATAAATTTTCCCTATCCGCTGCTAATTATCAATTATTTGCTGAACAATGAATTCTTATGATCATTTTAACAATATATGAGTTTTATTAAGGTTAATTTACCTCAATCTTCTAACTCTCTGAAGTAAATAGACACTTGGTTTTATCGCAAATAAACATAGCCAAACTGGCCAGTATCGAGCTGAATGACTTTTTCGAAGATTATGAGAAATGTCTTCGTCTTATTGAGGCATATTCACTGCAAAAAGAAATGGACGATAGGTTGGGTTTTAAGGGATAAGGCAGTTAAAATAAATTTTTAAATAGTATTATTATTTTTTTACATTCATAATATGAAGATATATTCACCATCCTATCAATAACACTTTTGATGATTGTAGTCGCGGTCATTAAGAAAGTGAAGCGAAAGTCTTTCAGCATTTTAGCTTATGCCAAGTAAATTTACTACCGCACGATGTTTAACTTGATAAGGTGACATGGTTGCAGCCGCCCCCTCGGATCTAAGTGGTTAGTCAAAGAGAATCTTGAATATTTCAGACGAACTGACAATAAATAATAAACCTGAATTTAGCATAATTCTGAGATGTGAGATCAAATTTTGGCTGTACTCTTCAATTTACTTCCTTGCGTTCTGCAAGGTTTAAGTTAAGTTGAAAAGAGTGCCTTATGATACAAAGTCTTATTGGTACAAAATTTGTAATAGTATGAAACATTTCGCAGATTAACGTTCTTTCAAACTAAATGCTGGGCTGATTGAACAGATTGGATGCAACCGATTGCAGATACTGCTATTGCCCTTGCATATTCACAATTGATTTTCTGGCTGATAACGACGAGTCATAAACATTTATTAGGTAAATTACATATATTTGTCGCTCCTCCTTTAACCACCTAATCAGTCAATACTGTAAATGGACCGACTTTCAGTCTTCAAAGTTCTTTTAGCAAATCATTACTTTGCATAAGTGCAGTTAAATTCATCACTGTACTAATGACCAAAATTGAGCTGAATTTTTAATTTGAAGGCACTTAAAACTGCCTCTCTTCTATCCAATTGGCTACACTCAAAGGAATCTTCTAGCAAAGAGCAAGCATAATTAATGTTTTCAATGGTAAAAAAAATTAGAAAATAACGAGTCCTATGAAGGGAATTGCTGAATACTGACCTCCTCATACAAGCTGTACATCCACTGCACTTTTTCATGATGAAATACGTGATCATTAAGAGATGATGATGAGACTTTTCGACATCATCCGTTTGCGCAAATTTTTATTTTAAAAATCAGGTTCTGCATTATCATTTAAGAGTTTATTAAAATATCAGAGACCTCCTGAAATTTAGTAGATGGTTTGTTTATTAAACGCACCATGATTAGTGAACTTTTTAATGGAGGGAGCTCTGATTGGCGCACCGATTTTTAGAACTTGCAGTTACTAACCAATGTATCTGGAAAGATGAATGTCTTTTACCGACTTACATTTCCCACAGGTTTCAAAGAGATGTGAAGCACGGATGAAGGAAATCTACATTCTGTTCATATTTTTTACGGAAGTCCTTTTTTTTAAGAAAATCAAAACAAATCTAATAATGCAGGGAAATACAGTGCAGAAAGAGTGGTTTTATTGTGACAAAGATAGACAAGACAAGATAACATGAAAGGGTGCGATGTCTATAAGATATCTGTATGTAAGATATAAGGACAAAAATGTAAAAAGAGTTCAAATGGTGAGACGAAGCAGCCATCTTGCTCTAATGACCACAGTCCCCGATCTCAGCGAGACGCACGCAGCTCAGCATATATTCTGATCTAAGCAATTGATGCTGTGCTTCCAAATTTGTATTCTCCATTAGTCCACATTACGTGAAGGCGTGTGTGCTTCCGTTTTGGTAGGCAGGTTTTGAGCCCAGTTCCAACATGCTATGCGGTTTGCAATTGTTAAAATTTCAATGTCCTCTGTCCTATTTTCAAGGAGATTGATGATTTTTAAGTAGTCGTGAGCCCTACATGAATCGAAAGAAAAAGTCAATCATTATTTGTTAATTAAATGCATATATATATTTCGATGAGGAAAAAAGAACATTATGAAGCTTGTTGTGATATCTTACCATCTTTTGCCAATTTTATTACACGTTATTACACATATTCATTTATATTTCAAGAATAAGTAGATTGACAATATTCTCACTTCTTCAAAAAACCACCATCAAACTACACGCATTTAAGTTAAGAAACCAAAATCTTATTGTATTATATTTGCATTATCGCTAATTAAAAAGTTGTTCCTTTACTTCACACAAATTCGTAATAAGTGGACGGAGAACATGCTCAAACTATCGGCTGCTTAAACAGTTCGATAATCATCATCGTATATAATGAAAGAATATTCAAGGAATTCGAATGTATTCAGCCGTCTTTTTTGCGTAGAATTGCATAATATTTTCATAATGCGTAATTCTGCAGAAAGACTGATATTACAGGTTCAATAGTTTCAGTTAAATGGCACTTATGAAGAGGAGAATTCATACTACTTTGAGTTTCATTAAAAACTGTATTTGAATATTACAGTAATAGTGTTAGATTTACAATTGATTAGTACTAAGATTGATCCGGGTTCAAGTCCCGGCAACTCCTTGAAAACTTATTATATTTTCTCACTTATCGATTAAGAAAATGATTGGTGAGTGAAAATTTAACTATAGTCAAATCGATAGCATTTTATTTTTAACAAAATTTTAGAATATTTCCAAAACATTAATTTAAGCACTAGAAAGCATCGAATGGATCTGCAAAATCAATAATTATAAGCAGAAATAGTTATTTTAGTTTATATCATTATCTGAAAGGCTTTAATGCTTTATTATTCATAACTCTCAATCCTAGTCAAGAGCACTTTTTTCTTAAAATTCAGTCATTTGCAATCGTTGTATTCAAAGTTAAACGTTCTAATTCGCATAAAGAAACCAGAATGTGCACGTTCGTCTTAATGGTTTGGTATTGGCTTAGAAATTATGATTGCAAAGTCCATATATCTCCTACGAAATTGTATAAAATTCACTTTTCAATCAGCCCAATCAGCTGAATTTTAACTATTTATAGACAATTAAAGCCCCCTCATGCAACTCTTATGGACGTGAGCATAGAAGTTTCTATGCGCCTTGACAGGCTTTATAAAAATAGTTATAATTTATCCGTTGGTTCAGTGAAAGTAATAGAAGTGAAGCGCTATTGAGCTGATAAGCATGAGATGTAGATACTTCCTATTCTGTCATTTTGTGTTATAAGTTGCTCTTCTCTGTAGGATACCGTAACCGACTCTTAGATTTCCTAAGACATTGCACTAGATACAAACAGGACCCGACAACACTACAATACAAAACGACCCAAATCACAATATTAGCACAAGACGCACGTTTTTGTATCGATAGGTTTATTTATATTGTGCGCCACTTACAATCGTAATGTAAATAAATTCGTTCGAACAAAAGGGAATTAAAAGAACCAAGACTCAAAGGGTGAAAATAAAAAATCTTACATATAAGAATTATTTTGAAGATAATATTATTTTCTTATATGTAACACGCCGGTTCGTAGGTTTAATCACCCATCCTTCTTTGTTGTAAGATCGACCGGGAGACGAGGGAAATGCCATCGAGTCCTGGTGGTACATGGGGGATAATACCTTGATCGGGAATCACAGGCTGTTCGGGGGTTAGCGAACTGTAAGATACAAAACACAAAAAATTAATACTATCAAGACTATTTGAAGAATGATGGCTTTCACAATTCAACAAATCAAACCCTCCTGGTCTGTCCTTTCGGTTCTCCATGTCGTAGATATCGCCGCCATGTGGCTTGGTGATATGACAGCTGTCCATTGGTGATTTAAATTATGGTTGAGGGCATACATAAGATCGCCCACACTCTATGCGCGCATCGGGTCATACTTTGTTGGAATACAAAGTTGTTTTGATAGCAACATCTCTTTACACGTTGACCTTAAATTTTGACCTCTAAATTCTGCTGCGGGGGCAGATTGTCCTAACACGGCTAGAAATCGATTAATCGGATCAAGATTGGGCAAAACGTAGATTTAAACTATGTACTTGAGTCCGTAACAAGCGTTTCTGTTACACCACGAGTTTATGGAAAATAGAGGTAGCTGATTTGCTTGTCGTCGGAGGGAGTAGAGTAACATCGGACTCTAACGAATGTGAATTTATCACAGTGCATGTCGCACCTTTAGTGTGTTCGGAAAGGTAAGTTAGAGCTAAGTCCTGGGAGAATCTGGTTTCGACAACTGAATATGAATAGAAGGATGAGGGATTTTTAGCAACATGTAGACACTGGTTGCATCCTCTCACGAGATTTTCCGCATTCGTAGGTTCGAGAGTAGAGAGAGAGAGGGAGTAATAGGGTTTCGTTTACGTCATGGGAACTTGATAACGTTGAGCTCATCAATCCAGTCTAGGCCCATTAGGTTAGTAATTCGATCAGTAATGTAGCACTCCCTGAAGATCGTCTTATCCAAGAATGTAGTCTCGTATCACATCGGTACGTAGAGTTGTACAGCATTAGATATCGGAGCTAGTGTCGATCATAACTCTGCCCCGTCTGAGTTAGTGCTCTCTTGTTGCTCGGGTTTTGCCTTGTTGAACTGTTCGTAAAAGATTCTCTGTAGAAGTCTTCTTTGTGGCAATTGTCATTGCAATTCTGGCACCGACGTCTTCGATAGGGCAGTCTTGATGATGATGACGTCCACAAAATCAGTATCTTGGGAGTGACTGCTTCTGATATTCATCGGATAATTGTCGGATGGGGAGTGGATCCCCTTGGTCGATTGATGATAGGTCATTTTCAGGTCCTTTCAAGTTGAACATTCGCGGTTAACTGTCCTCCAGTAGATTTGGGTCTACGACGAGACTTCTTGACATCGCGTTTCTTGTCCAAGAGGGATAGAAGTCTGAGTCGAATCTCAGCACAGCAGGGAGATCGAAGACCAAGAATGAAAATAAGACATCTGTATTGGTTTGCTTCGAAAGATCCAAATTGGAAACTAGTGCAAAGTGGGTGAACAATACCTGCATAATGGTGAACATTTTCATCTTCACTTATGATCAAGTTGAGGAGAAAACTGTTGTCACCAACGCCCGAACCTAACCTACTATTAATCTTTCATAAGTTAGATCGGCAGGATCCATCGGTTGAAAGTAGGACGAACATAGGTAGTGGTCACTTCTGCTAAATTTACAAAGCAGCAGGGTGATTCGAGTGGCGTGGGGGAGATCTGTCATGCTGTTCTTATAAGTATCACGGTATTGAGCATACCATATTGCAAAAGTTTCGCCAATAAGAGGATTACAATGAAATATGCCTACGTCTTTCACGTAGTCTTTGGGATCCTTTGTAGATGTTAAGAAATTCATCCAGGTGAAGGTATTTCTCACGATTAAGGGATCCGGGCTTAAATATCCGCTTAATTCGATAAACTATTGTAATCTGCTCTGGATCAGAAAACGAAAACTATTTAAGCAGACCGGAAATACTAAAGAATTTTATTTATTAGAGGTGCTGTTGAAAAGAGGCAAATGAAATACATTAGCGTTACACTTGAAACTTTTGGTATGAAAAGCAATTCCCAAAAGTTAAAATTTAACGTTATGATTTTTGAAAGTTATTATTCTATACTAATTTTGAATTTCACAATGTACACTAATTATCTTGAACTGCGGCTAAAGGCATGTTTTACAAAATACTTTCATTTCATCATCTTCCATTTCCATAGTAACAGAGTGTTGATTTCGAATTGTTGTAGATTAAGTTTTGGTTGTTGAAAGCCTTAGGAAGTATTTCTTTTTATTCTCTTCCGATTTTTTCCCTTTCATAATCGCTTAGGCACGTAGTATGATTTAAGTATGAATGGCTCCCATCCTAATATTCATTGCCTCGTATTAACAATCAATAGCATTATTCGTTATATTTACGATTGTTCGAATATTTATGATATAATTAAAAATAATTTCCGGTATATATTTTATTTATCTAACAGTCTAGATGAATAACGTAATTGTGTATTTTAATAATAATCTGATTTCGCCAGTGTAATTGCTAAAATGTCCATTAGTTCAGTGTCACAGAAAAATGATTTAACCTGTATCTATTAATGTTTCATCTTTACCACAAATGACCTTATTCCTAGCATCAGAACTCCAAAATTAGTCTAGTTGATGTTTGTTTGTTTTGATCTGGCGTTGGTCTGATCGTCATCATTCGGTATTTTAAGAAAACGTTTAGTTGTATGAACAACCAGTTGTCAAATGCATAAATCGTCTTAGTCGCAACACTTTGAATTTCCATTCCAGATAATTTAACTTATTCATACAAAGATATTTCATTTTCATTCATGTACGCTCTTTGTTGGGTAAATGAAGTATCTTGAAATGACTGCACCTCAGTACTGTCTCTCTCTTTCCCGATCTGAGGGTATAATCACTCAATTGTCATAGTACTTGAAGTATTTGATCCCTCAACTTCGCAGGAAAAGGTTTGATTTCATTGATTTCAAATTTGTCTTAAAATATTAAAATAGCTAAATTTTTAGTTTCATTAACTCTAAAAAATATTTGCCTTAATATAACACAAAATTATATAAATACTAGAAAATTTATTGTTTATTTGTGTTAAATTTATAAGATATCGGCCTTGCCCGTATAAAGCAGTAATTTGGTTTGCGCGGTTTTGCTTTTGTTCCGTTTGTTCGTTATAGCATAGTTCATCAGTTTCGTCACTTTATTGTCCACTTTCCTTAAGAATATAGACGTTGTAAAAATTTACCCCGTATATATCTTAGTTAGGTATTTAACTACATGTTCAGATGGCTAGCTTTGGAGCTCTTCAAAGAATTTTAAAAAAGGGAAAAGAGAATTAGCCAGGAGAGCCTAATAACTTCATGGGTATTGATCTAAACAGAATTAGCTGAGGCCTAATATGCCGATATACCTTATCTGACGCCTTGGTTCCCAACAATGTCGGTATAGTAGCGTTTCCGAAACGCGGACCTCAATCAATTGACCCTGTTCTAATGGTACATGAAGTTTGCACTTTTAAAGTCAATCTATATGCAGGAAGTTGTTTCGGTATGCGTCCTCGTATCACGGTATTCGTGTATTTGTATCCCATGCTGAAGAAGAATATTCAGCCGCATCCCTGGCACTATTATTTGGTAATCAGGTTGTAATTGTTAATAAGAGATGTGTTTCTCACATGATAGGCAAACAGGTATTGAAAAATGCTCGCCTCCTGTTAAATTTGTCACTTGGTACAGGTAAAATCCTTTTCAGTTTTCAAACCCTGACTTACTTAAACAGTTTTGTAAATGACCTGTTTTCTTTTATTTTGGACCTTTTGAACGTGTGGTAAGCCCCTCGAAAGACCATTATGGTATTCTGGGTATTTAGATCGCTGGCAAAAACATCGTTTGTGTCAAGTTGAATTCTGGCGGGATAAAAAAGGAAATTATTTTCTACAGTCATCTGTGTGAAGTGGAAGGAGTAAATATCATTGTCTTAAGTGACGAAGAAATCCGCAAACACATAAAATAATACGAATCACCAGTTAGATTAACGCTTATACATGAAGGTTACTATTAGCTACTTATAAAGGGGTACGCTGAGTTTGACAATAATTTATTCTATCTATCTCCAAATATGATTTTAAGAACCGTTTACCTTCCATTTCATTCATAGGTTGAGTGAGGGCTAACCACCCATGCAGGAGAACTAAAATATGTTTTGTATCTTCCAAATTTAGCACTATCGTTTATGAATACTCAACTCAAAGATACTGACAGACCAGGTATTTCCTAATTTATTATTTCTTGTTCTCAAGCCGTGGTAATAATCTTGATTGATTTAATAAAAGCCATGGTTTTGTATATATTTCATTTTTTGGGTGCCTTTTTGATGGTACTAAATTGATAATTGTCTACCTTTTTGTATTTTGACTACCTCTTAGAAAGGGTGAGTATGTTTATTTATTTTAGAGGTCAAGGTTAAATTATTGATAGTACGGGAAAAAATTAATAGGCTCCTTTGTAATCGGAAATACTTTAACTTGGGGCAATGTGATAATGAATTTAGGAACATTAGGAAATGGTAACTGATAAACAATTATTGCAAATTTTTACTGCTCCACAAAAATGACCAAACTAGTTAACAAAAATCCGGTCCCTCCGATCACCTCATATTTAGTAAAAATCGGGTTGCTTATATTCTCTTCGTTTTTGTCTGTGAGCTGAGGCCGTCGGAGAAACTTTCATAATAAAAGGGGGTAGTCGTGTATCATCCAATGCGCACGAGAAAATTAATAAACTATGTAAAGAGGTAAAAACAATGTTTTTGGATCCATCATAATTAATGCAAGCTTAGCATATTTAAATCAGTAGTATACTAAATAGGGGAAAGGGCATAGTAGGGATCCTTAAGACTTTTCTTAAAGTGAATTTAGGGTCAGATTAATCATGAGCATCATTACAAATTTCTTAGCATTGTTTGGCTTTTATGACTTGCGAAACATATTGCAAATTGGTACGTAAAAATATTCCATTATGATCGAATTAGAATCTTCACTAACTCATTGTTCTATTAATGTCCACTGCTTATAGTTAATAATCAGCGGGCTATTTAGAGAGTTATAAGATCAATTGTTACTTTTCAGTGGTCAGCTTTCACATACGGTCAAACACAATAGTATGGGTATTAGAAGATTATGAATTTCACCAATAAGTATCTCGTTACCAGACGAGCCTTGCCTGGTTAAATTTTTCTCTTGGAGTTTGAGTTAGTGTTTTATACCTCATTACATCGCGTTTGACTAAACCTTTCAACTTTAGAGACCCCGATGCATGTCACTTTTAAGTACTTTCCCAACTTAACCTTGAGGTAATATGTTAAATATATGTGAATCAGAGTGCCAGTGTGACGCCTTATTTAATAGTTGGACATTGGATCGTAAGATGTTAAAATGTGATGCTAAATTTGAATAGATCGATATGCTAAAACAAAGTCATAATTTGAAACTGAAATAAATAAATTTTCTTTGTCATTTAGATTGGTAAAGAATTATCGGACATGCAACAGCTGAAAAGGTTAAAATGGAAGAAACAAAAAGTTATATTTTATTCCTCTAACTTAAAATGAAATAAAAACCAAATAAGTAAAACAAATCAGTCATGATATTTTTCTAAAACTACTTTAGCAATAGAAGGAAGGAACAATTCTTTCTCAACATTATGCGACGACAAAATTCAGTATTTTCAATACAATTTTATTAAAGCATTTTGGAAAATTGTGTAACATTTTCAACCGAAGGGTGAAATACAAATGGCGTCTGTAATATAGGCCTAGATATTGCAATTTATATCAATTAATTTTGCTTTAGAGCTTTTAAATCACCATGATTTCCATTCTAGGCAGAGAGCAAGTAAGTGAAGGTAGACTACAACGAAGAACAGTAAGCTGCACATTCTACATCAGAAAGCAAGAGGTAAATAGCTGACTAAAGTAAATTGTTTAATTGAGATAAAATTTAAAAACAAAAGAACAGTTGAAAAGGAATTAGAAACGAAGAATATACCACTGGGAGAGAGAGAGAGAGAGACAGCAAATGGGTTTCAAAAAACTGCAAATGGATTTGTAGGTGCGTGTGTAGGCGAATGCGGACTTACTCTTAAATAAAACTGGACTGCCCGAAAATATGGTGGATTGATAAAATTTTAATGACTTTACAGTTGTAAAAAATTTGACTCATAGGCACAAGAAGACGTCAGTGCATCTGTGCGAACAAATACCTTGAGTGCTTTTGTAGTGAATGTAATTTTAGAATAACATAAAGCAACATTTGGGGTAATAGTTTAATGATGACTTTTGCGTTGATCCACTCAATACGCTTTTGTCAACTTCAATAAGATGTATAGTTTAAAGAATCCAAACGCTGACCTATTATCTTCAGTTACATATAATAAAATTCCGGCGAGGTTTGTTTATAATTTACAAGACTTCCTAATATATCAGAAAAAAGCATATGGAAGGCGTAGTTTCAAATTAAATTATTACTTTTAAAAATCCTTCAAATTTTAACAAGATACTAAATTACAGACACAAGCAAGTTAAACAATCGGTAAAAAAATAATATTTCCCGACTGTCGGATATCCTAGGATACAGAGCTTTGTACAGGAGCCGATTAGTTTTGATTATAAATATAAAATCACATAACATATTTAGTGGGTTTGCACAAGCGTAGCTAATGAGGTAACATAACTAAGGCATATTAATTTGAATTCCATAAATAAGGATTATTTTACAATCAAATGTTCATGAGATGTTCATGACTGACTATTTCTATAGTCTACTTTAATATTCGTAAACAGCTTACCAATGGTCTGTAAGGTTGGCACGTTTATCAGAACCCCCTTAGACACTAAAACAGTCCTGCCTTTCCAACTCCTAAACAGCCATATCTTTACCCCTACCTTCACAGCTGGATTTTTGTGTCGTCTTTTGATCATTTCAACTGCCCGTCAACTTAATCATAATACACCCAGATATAACCATCCGATATTCCCGGTTCCTATCACATATCTAATCTACTCTCTTTTTTCCAACTCACCGCAATCAACTCTTACAGTCAATACATTCAACCAGTTCCTTTCTTTAACGTCTGCTCTTTTAGACTTTTCTTTCTTTCTCGGCTAAGGCGTTTTAAAGTAAAATTCTCACTTAATCCATTATTTCATTTTCACTCGTTGTGGCCTTGTATTTTGTGATCCTATTATTTAATCCACAACAGTTAATTCAAAACTGCAACAACAAATAAGAGAATTGAATTAAATAAGCCGTGTATTGCAAGGAGAACCTGAAGGAGAATATAAGGTGGGGATGAGGTAGTACCCCAGGTAAGGTCCTGATAGGTAAGTTCAATACACCGTACTTGAGTAATCAGATTAAATACTTATGTTGGTGTTTAGCGTTTAAAAGAATCTTGTATCTATTATAAAGTTAATTTTTTATCATCGCTCCAATTTTTTCCTTTCTTAAACTATTTCTTTTATACCCTTTATAGTCCCATACGGGTTGTTCTTTATTTGACTTTCTAGATGCCTTTGCAAAGTGTCTGCTTTGGTGACGCTCTTTCCTCTGGTAATGCTCTGAGATAAATATTCCTAAATAATTTTTAAAAAATTGGTTTTTTATTATTTATAAGTGCATATCAGAGAGTTTGTATTTAGATAATAATTTAACTATTTATGATTAGATTTCATACACCTATTTAATGATCATACATTACAAGATCATTATTAAAGAATGAATAAATGTTTTTCATAAAAAATCAATTTCGTTTTCGAGAAAGTGTTAGATTAGAAGCTATTAACAGACTAATATGTGTTTCGATTATCTTTGGCAAAAGCTAAGACCGTCTAGAAGATCCCAAAGGGATACAGTGTTATCTGGGGAATGTTCATTTGAGGAACATGCTGACACTATAGAACAGATCATGATGAAGAACTTTGAGATTGCTTCCAGTTATCAAAGTGCGGAATTCTCTCTAGGAAAGGGTGAACCTATTCCAATGATTGACTCGTCGTCTGATGAAGAATCACAAGGAAATAATGACATATATTGACATTCATTTCAGTTTGGAATATATTCACTTCAGCAAAAGACATTTTTTGAGGTTTTTAAGGGTAAGAAATGGTGTTATGTAAACGCTGATGATATTAAGCTTAATGCAACAAAATAATTTATGATGTGGTACCTCTGATAAAGCAGCTGTTGTGCTTATCTGAGAAGTCCGAGGTCGTGGATTCGATACCAGTTGTTACAAACCCAAGTGAGTAGCGTGGTTAACTACCCTGTTTACGTTTGGTTACGTTTGGAATGACAGAAATGAAAATTATCAGTAATTTTCATCTTGCTTCCTATTTACCCAAGATGGAGGTTTGAAAAGCTTCCCTAAATGGACTTAGGAAGTATTTTATCTTTAGAATGTATGCAATTTTCATCTAGAACCTGGTTTCTGATAATTCATTTATAGCGCTGAGTAACAGGCTAGCTTTTCACATATGATCTTGGATACTGAGACTTTCTATCCTGAACTGTATTTCATGCAGGCGAAATTTTTACTACTAGCAACGATTAAATGAACATATTTGAGTCAACTTAATTTAAATAATTCCTTAAATTAGTTTGCTTTTCATTTTAAATTTCCTATTAGTATTAAGTCACATGGTGGTCATTATGAAAACGTAATGATTCATAAGTTGAAGTAAATAATAGTTTCATTAATTTAGCATTTTTATAAAGTAAGTGTGCTGAATAGCCAAAGGTTTTAAGCCAAAAGTTGCAAATGATAACATGTTGGAGAAATGGTTTTATTCATTTCGTTATTTTATGTAAAATTGCTCAATCAGTAACCATTTGTTTCATTTTTCATTTTCATTTTATTTTTCATCTTATTCAACGCTGTTAGGTTATGCAAGTTGGTATTTCAGGCAAGAATAAGATAAAACAATTTCCTTTAATAATAGTGAAAACTTATCACAGTTCGATAAATATGAAATATACGGCATATATAAATGTTTATAAATGTAAATAAACGTAAAATATTAATTTCGTTAATGGAAAATATTTAATTATTTTCTTAATTTGCAGTTTCTCCTTTTATAAGTACAAAATGGGTAGTATAGTATTTAAACACAATTTATTTGATCCAAATCAGCGGTTGGGTAATCGATAAAAACGAAAGAGGGTAGTTTGGAGAATTTGAGTACCTCATCATAGTAGCTTTGTGATGTTTTCTCTCTATCTAACTCGGTTTTCGTGAAACTTTTCGCCTTTCAAAAGCATCCAAAACTATACTATGATTTATGACGCATGTTAATAATTTGATTCCGATGTTATAGACTGCACTTGATGCTTTTTCAAGCATTATATATTGACAAATGCCCCAATAATCTCAGATTTTTTATGTTCTAATTTTAGTTAAAAAGTGATGTGAACCATGGCTAAATAACCTGCGAATAAAAGGTAGATATCAAGGCCAAAAATTCACATAATAATTGGAGCGTGAAGCAGTGAGCCAAACTCTAAGAAAATGTTGTTCAATCCGAATCCAAAAATCAAACGGGGCAACACCTCTTATTTGATACCCTCACATTATTTCCAATACTTCTGATCCCCCTACATTATCATTATTGACTTAATATTATATATACATATATACTGATAAAAATATGTAAGCTATTTATAAAATCTAAGTAATGTGTCGCATGAATATTTATTAAACTGTGATAATGGAAGCTGGTGAAATCAGACAAATTTTAGATATGAAGATGATATGAAAAGTACAAATTTTATCAAAAACTTGGAACATTTGTTTCATATTTCAAGTACTGACATATTTGAATGGAGAAATTGGGAATGGAAAAGGATCAATTATAACGCATGTCGCACACGATGACTCATAGGTGTGTTCTCCGCCCTAGGACCACAAAACCATTAAAAATCCTCTTAGCGTACCTTAATTTGCTATTTTCCTACATCATCGCCCCCAGGCACGCTAGTTAGATATCAAAAGATTCACATTTTCTTGGTTTCAAACTACCCAGAGTGAAAGTTAACTGTGATTAAAGCGCTGAGAATGAAAATTTGAACAAATAAAACTCACACGGTACCTTTTTTCTTACTGCTAAGCAGTTTCTATCCACTTCTGGTTAAAAGTAAACAGCCTCCATTTTTTGCTTCTTGAAGAGTTAGATTTATAAGGCTTCAAGTGACGGCAAAGTGCTTAAGACGTATTAAATCCTCTTGTAATAACAGTTAAAGGTTCTGTAATAATGAAGTTAGGAGTGGAACTGTCACACTTAGTCAAACTGTTGCAATTGAGATTTAAGCCTTCCTCCGCTATCAAACGAATCGGAACCGATTTTAAACTATCTGAGATCGAAATTACAGGTAAATGCAGGCAATTTTTCAAAAAATCCGACATCCAGTGCACTATCGTAACTCGCTGTAAAAACCTGCCATCACTTGACAACGAAAATTGTTGCACAATATATACTCGTAATATATCATATTCTATATTATATTTCAAAAATATAATATTCTTGATTCCACATTATGTAGTCACAGTCTTAAGAAAATACAAGTTTTTATTATAAAAATAAAACAAATAATTAGGATTATGTCAACTGAAGTTTATTAAAGGCAATTCTATTGCATCCCCAATAAAGCACGTTTTCTATATCAAGAATAGTTCGACTGTCGTGATGAATAAAGCAGAAATGTACGTGGGCAGCAACTTTTGCTACTTCATCCCCGTAGCTTCCATAGAGGCTCCACATCAAGTCCAACAGACAATCTATTTCTTCATGATCTCCTCCAATTTTATTTTGAACAATCGCTACGATGAATAATTGGTCGTCTCTCAATTCATCAATTATTCTTTCAATAACTCTTTTTAACGGAAGTTCTGGCGTCGCAAAATACATTACAAAATCTGCGCTTCTCAGAGCCACCGTATTTGCAAAGCATGAGCTGCATATCTGGCGAACAAAGTAATTATTCAATTTTGAAGACAGCAGAGGTAACAGAGATTCAAAATAAAGGTATCGAATGGAAATACTAAACAATGGCTTTCCGAGAATTCTGATTGCCCATGCAGAGTTGATAAATACCAGTAATCTTTCAATCTTTTGAAATATGGAGGTTTTAGGGATGATAATGTGAATATTTGTACAAGTGTTTTGAAGCACCTGAGTAGGAGAGGTATGAAAATCTTCGGAGTCCATTGTTTCGGGAATTTCACTAGTGTTTTCTTCATTCCGAGTAAAATTACTCTCAGCACTGTCTGGGGTGGAAAGTTGTGGATATGACAAACTAAATGAAGGTAAGTTTGGGCTGGATTGCAAATGTTCATCAGTGCTCGTGAGGCTTGGTTCTTCTTCCATTTCATTCGATTCCTGTTTAAAAAGTGAGAATAAGGAAGAAATACATTAGGCGTAGTGGGCAATCGAGAACTTTAATTGAGAATTAGCTCACCATAACCTAATTAACAGCAAATAAAAATAACTATCAATATGATCAAGTATAACTTTATTCAAAAGTAATCACTAACCAAGTATATATTTGTTTTAAAATTCAATTTAAGAGTACTATATATGTCGATAATATCAATAAAACCAAGTATTTCTTAATTTCAAGATTCATTTTATAAAAAAGGCGTTAACTTGAGTGCAAAGGTTATTTTAACGCAGAGTAATCTGGCGACTAGCAATATATTATGCAGTCATCTCATTGGGTCAGCTCAAAAAGTAGAATATTAATGGCATTTACACATATTTAGGTATTTCTTACGTTTTTACATCTTTCTTAAAAACTAATTTGTTTTCATTAAAGTGTGTAAATAAAAGCTAGTGAATGCTTTAGTCTTTCAAAAGTGGAGATTAATATTTACGGAAAACAATTTAGCCTCCCTTATCTTTTATGGAACTAAGAGCTTCAGGTAATATTGTGTTTTAGATATTGGAGGTTTGTTGAAATTTCAAATTGAAATTTCAAATTAATTTAGTAGTACTTTTATCTCTTCAGCTGTCGAAATCTCACCATAAGTATATTCCACTTTGTAATATTCTCCATATGGGTTATGATACAAAAAATGACGCAGTTGGTCATGCCACCTCAATTTACTTTTGTTCTTTACGGCCAATAGGTAGTAGGTGAAATAGGTAACTAGTTTTAACATAGCAGAGTTCGCTATAATTCACGCAAGGTACTCTAATAAAAAGACTCTTCATTTCATTACCTGGCTCTTCTTGACCCCTCCCCTTGAATCTTGCCTTAAAAAAATAGTTTTTATCTCCCCTTACTGCGATACTTCTCCCATTTACAATTTGTAATTTTACGTTTCCTGTTCTAGCGGAAATTTCTCTGATACTTCTTTACCAGCTTGAAGAAGCGGTACTATTTTTCGTGCATTCCAAACTGGATCTTATTGCGTCTTCCTTAATTTCCCTAGCCCTATCATAATGTGTGTTTTCTTTCTGATACTTATTGGTAACTGATAGCAAGGAGAAAGTTTCAGTTTAGTAGAGCTCAATTTCATGATTGTAGACAATCAATGGTTGTGGTTAAAATGTGCAATGTGGTTTTATTGAAAACTTATTTCACTCAAATACTTCGCATTTTCGGACAGGTTGTGCAAAAACATTCAATAAAAGCTTATTGTGCTAAATTTCATTCCCAATGACAAGGAAGTGGCAAAGATGTAAAGCTTTAATACGATAGTCTTATCTTCAATAGAGAAAATCAATAAGCTCATCAATAATGTCAATTATTCAAGCTAAAATTTGGATTTGTAATTAACTATAAATCGTAACCCGAAGCACTTTCACAATTATAAAATTAATCAACAGTCTGATTACTGGAAATTAAGTAAGAATTTCATAAATTTTTTATGCAATCTCTAAAATTAAACAGAAAATGAATAACAGAAAGAAAAAAACCAGTTAGAAGTTTATTTTTAGTCGGGATGTATTCACTTTTTCATTTATAAGCTATTTTCTCTCATTTCTGTAAAAATATTTTAACATGAGGGAGCAGACTTTGCATTTGATTGATAAACATTTTTTATAATTAAAATCTTGTATTCCTTTCCGTTACTTCCATCTGATAAAATAAGGTTAAAATAAGTGTACAAAAGAGAGATATCGAAAAATAAAGGAAACTTTCGGCAAGTTGTCTAGGTTATAAGCATGGATTCGGCGACATTCTTTGACGTTGTTTTGTCAATGAGTAATTCAATTATCTTCAAGGCAAAATAAGCAGTTGTGCCGGGTCCTCGACTTGTAACTAAATTGTCATCAACTACGACCGGGGCATTACTGTATTTATATGAATTTTTGAGCTCATTTTTCAAGGATGGGTAGGAGGTTATCTTGCAATTGTAACCGATTCCATGCATTTTCAGAGCGTGAAGTGAGAGGCACATGGCACAGACGAGATCACCTCGTTTGTCTTGTTCCTTCAGTACCTTTCCAACGGTTTCACTCTAAAATTAAATTAAATCAATGTTATCTGAGCAAACTTGAAATTATCCTTTCAGTTCTCTTTTGCATTTTCGCAAATGAAATTAAACTTACGTTAGGGTCTGCATAGAATCAGCCGTTCATTTTTTCAAACCTGTAAATGTTTGTGAAATCTAACGGCCTTTCTCTTCCCTCCGGTGCATATTGTAAATAAATTTTGTAACTCTAGTTTAGATATTCTACCCAGTTATAAGTACTCTGAGATCAGGTACTACTAGTAATTGCTCAATAGGTATTTAACAATGAAAATGGCTCATTTTGATCAATTTAGCAAACTTATTAATGACGGAAACTAATTGTTTATAAGGACATTGCCCATTTCCTGAAAGATATGTCATATAAGAGTAATTTGTGGTAAGGCTGAAGAGTATATGTGAAGAGAAATCAAAAGGAATCCTTTGCTTTCAAAACTTTAAATAATTCGTCAAGTTATCTGTCTTCGTAAATATCTATTTTCCCATATTCAGATATGAATGGAGTTTATTTAATTGGCCGTTTTTGGTATGATTAAACTGAATTACACAGGAACAGATCTTCCCTCGATTATCTCTTTTAAAGCTTAGTAGATAAAACAGGCACAAATAAAAATTGGTAGTGAAAATGTGCACCGTTTATTAAAAAGTCATTGTATTACTTCTGCATAAATTACTGCCTGTAAATTTTTCAATTTATTTCACTATATACATTCATTTTCTGCTTTCCTTCCATATAGAATTTGACAACGAGAAAGAGTTTTTTCGAATTCGCCTAATATTTGTAATTTCTCCAATTTCGTACATTAATAATAGCAGTGAAAAATGTTCAAAGAAAATCAAAGATCTCAATGATACTTTTTCACTGAGTCAGTGTTCCCAGAATGAAATAAGAAGGGGACAATTAAAATTTGATAAGTTGATATTCAAATATTATAGAGTACTTCTTTCTCAAAGCGCAGTGCTTTTGAAAACAAAACGTTACCGAAAATGCTACTGGAGCCCTTCGACTGTAGTGGATACGGAATTCTAAAAATGATTTTTTTATAACGTTTATAAGGTATTAAAGAAATAATGTTTAGAGACCATTTTCTAGTACAGTATCTCCCAAGGGACAAAACCAAAAAATCCATGTGATCAATGCAAAATTAAGTTATTTTATTTGACAATCAATAAAAATGTACTTTTGAGGAAGTTGAAAATAATGGGATTTGATATAATATTCATAGTTATAGATCATCATAATTCACACCTCATTTTGCGAACATTAGGCCTGGAGGTTATGTTTTAAACTTTTCAATTAGCATATTTTAAAACAGCTATTTAGAAAGATTTATGGATTCATCTTTACACTAAATCAAAGCAAAAATTTCTCTGATTTATATGAATTTGAGTCCAATAACGCTTTAGTACAATTTTTATGATCTTATCAAAATTGAGCAAGAGAGTTCAAAAAAGAAAATTTACAAAATAAACTCTTATATGAATGAATACACGATAGGTTCGTTGATATAAGTCAGTAAAAAATCAAGTTGATGAAATTTAACATCTCTAATGAAGACAAAACGTTACTGGCTGTGCAGAGGAAGATTATTAATTTTATGTTTTTGCCAATAAAATTTGCATAAAATGTTTCAGTCTAAGAGAATATGCCATCTTTTTACTCACTTTATAGTATTTAGGCTGAAAATTTCAATTAATTTTGGCTCATAAGACCTTGGAGGTAATTTCGCTGAATTCACAAAGTTTCTCCATTTAATTTTATAAGCTACATTAATATTTTTATTTAATCTATAATGTAAAATAAAAAACTTATAAATATCATTGTAATCCATCTTTAGAAAATTAAATTGCATCTAAATATTTCAAAAGATAATTGAGCACACTAGCTTAAAAGTCTCCAAATATCAAAAAAGGGATTTCCGCACAATTAAGAATGTAAATAATAAATAAATGGGCAAGTCTTCACATTGAGGAATATATTTTGACGCTAATATTAAAGGAATCAGAACTACTGGAAATGTGTACTTCAAAATCCACACACACAAAGTTGGTTAGGGCACTTCAAGAGGATGCTAAGCAGGTGATAGTCGAGAAAGTATGGGAAAATTGAATTACAAATGCTAAAAATCTACTCCTTGCATTAATGAACATCAAACACGACTGAAAAATATTTGATAAAGAAAAATTATATGAGTGGATCCTCCGAGTCATCGGCTCATGGCAAATGAACGTGGGACGAGAAAGCATCAGCAACTCGATTGCCAAAAGCCAAAGATTACCTATGAACTTGTAAGTCATCTTTGTAAAGTGGCCATTTTTACGAAAATCAAGTGATAGAAAGATTGGCGAAGGCATCACGTCACCTGGATTTCTCATATGATGACAAAGAGCCTCATCAAACTATAATTTTGAAAATGAAAGACCTGATGATTCTGGAACTTAGATGAAATGGATTTCCCCGTTTTCCTAAAATTCAGTTGCCCTCTAATATCGTAACTATGTTTATCTTCCTTCTCTTTACATAATTTTAAAATGTGAGGAAAAATTTGTTTTGCTATTGGAAATAAATAATCAATAAATGGCAAGAATGTTTCCCTAACTAAACAACATATATTGATGTTTATTTGATCACAGGTAACTTTTTTAACAATAACTTCCCAATATCAAAAATACGACGATAATTTTTACGTATTTAAACAAATAAACTCACATCCGTAAAAGCTTGCGCAGCACCTTCTCCCCCCGGAAGGATAACAGCATCGAATCTATGAGTTATCAGATCTCCTAAATAATAATCCGGTCGAATGTAGAAGCCTTGACGACCGTACACGCCATGGTAGCTATCCACTCCAGCAGTCACAACTTTAATCTTAGGAAAAAAATTACACTTTTATAATGACACTTTAACACTTCTTCAACAAATAAGGTGCCTGAAATGCGAAGATATTACAACTAGAATAGCTAATTTGGGATGATGAGTTCTTACTGCGAGTCCTAGCTGTACCAACTAATCGTGATCACCCAATCTTATGAAATTATTTATTATAAATATCATCGTAACTATTCGAGCTAATTAAATACAGTGGCCAAAGTATGCAATTACGGGGAACAGACACAAGTGAAAAAACAGAGTACCTTTCAAAAACCTTCTAAATTAGTGGCCGACAAAACCAATTAAAATCGAACCAAGATTTTACTTTTTTGAACCTGAATGTTCTAATTTAACTACCCAATCAATTTAACTTGTATCTTTGAAACAAATTTATCATTAATAGTTATAGTGCGTCAGCGGTGATGCTGTTAGGCACTTGTCTATAAAATCAAATGTCAAGGATTCGTTGCTTGTCGCTGTATTTTCGGTGAGAGAAATGGCCGACTACACAGATTAAATCGGGTAATCACAGTAGCCGGAGCTTCTCACCAGGCTGGCTTCATATGTTACTCCTCTACTCAAAATGAGTATTGAAGAAGGTTTCCTCAATAGTACAGTCATCAACGTACACATATGTCACCTAAGACGTCACGAGGTCGATGCATATTGGGATACATATAAGTCAAAAATATTAATTATTTATGAACAATAGGAGGAGTTGTAGAATTTGAATTTCTCTTAAAAACGGTTTCGTGATATTCTCACTCTACCCTAGTTAAAGGGTTCGGAGAGTTTCCTGAGTTTTTAATCCGTAGTTTTCATGGATTTTGTTAAATATTTAAAGTTTGCTAGCAAAATTTTGGAATTTTGAAAATAACTTACACCACTCCTTGATATAATGTCTGCGATGGTGATGAATTCCATTTCCTCCACTCCTTCTGCACAGAGTAGAAGGACTCGCTTTCTTCGTCCCATAACGATAAATTTGGTAATTTCCTCACCCTCCCTGCCGAAAGTTAGGTGATATTTAAAATACACAGTGCACTAACTAACAACAAGAATTGAATTACTTCACCCAATTGGTTACCTTCTAGGTCCCAGTATGAGTGGTAATTAAATTCATTTTTCGATGGGAAAATGCCGTTACATGTTATTATATATTATGACAGCACGTTTAATTTCATCAAGTGGATTAATAAAGCGAAAGACAATAGACCATTCATTGATTAACCATTATCGAGTTTAATTTTCTCGAAAGAATTTTCAAAATACTAAATGAAGATAGTGATAGATATTCAGTTTTCTTCTGTACTATTTTTTTTCAAAAAAACTACCTGAAAATTTTTATATTCTCATATATCTTATCCAAAAAAGCATTATTGATTCTAGCCTTCTATATCATAGTGCAATTATAAATATGGTTCAAATTTAAAGCTGATCGGCCAGTAATGCAATAACCAACTGAGAATGAGTCAAATCGCAAACGATGATCAAGACGAATGTGTAATGACTTCTAAAGAATTTAATAGATTGGAAATAAGCGTTTGAAACTGGTTAAGACCTTATCAAATGATTGGTGGTTGACAGTCGAACTGCTATCGAACTGCTGACAGTTTTACTCTCTGATTTTGTTTAGACTAACTGTCAAGAATCGAATATGGCGACAAACATAGAGATAATATATGAACCCGGTGGTCGTCAGTGAAACCTTACGTTTGCTTTGGTATTGTGTTATATTTATTAGCGTCATGTCAGTTTATAACCACGGTGTTGAAAAGACACTAGGTGCAATAAACGAAATAGCGTGAAAGTAAAAGACTATGCGAATGATGCGTTCGTTGATTGAAGACGAATTTCCGACCGGTCCATTGGCGAAACAACATACAGGCGATTTCAATTAAAATGAATACATTCCGAATATTGTTACATATTCATAATATAAAGAAGCTCATTTAGCAAGGGGAATACGTTCTTCTGATGTTTGTTATGCGCGTGCATAAGCTGCCATATTAATAAGGATAGAGTTCAAATCGATTGTATAATTAGCCAGTTTATCTTATTGACGTAAAGTTCAGGAAAGGCATGTACCTTAGATAAAAGTCTTTAAAACTCACTATTCCGTAGTTTCTGAAGGTAACACCTTTTCTTATCATCATGATATCTTCATAATCCATATTTAATTCAATGATGGTTTTTTTTAATTTCTTATTATTGCGAAAAATCATTTTTGGTTACAAATCTCAAATTAAAAGGTGATAAATAGGGGATAGGTAAGTCCTTTAATGAAAATACAACGATCGACTGACAGTCTGACCTATCCTTTGCTAAATATGTCCATATCTTCCAATTATGATGGTCTCTTAAAGATAACCAGGCTTTTTGTCTAATATTATTAGAAGCATCCTTAACCAATTTCAATTCGGGTTCTGAAATTCAATTAAATTTATAACCAATGAAGGGCGAGGTTTACAATATAAGCATTAGATTAATTATTGTTGTAGAATTAAAGTGGTTTGTAAAATTAAATTAATCATTAACACGAAATGAAACTACCATTTAGCCACAGTAGTTACCTATTGGAGTCAGGTTACAGAAGGTTACTACTACTTTCCAAGATAGTATTAGGTTCGGTTTAAAATTGATTGGCCCGGCAGCTAGGGCAATCACCTGAGGAAAGTATACTCGGAGCACCGAGTAATTTTTATCTACGCCTATTTTATATCAATGACAGATTTCAGCTGACGTTAATGACACGAATCAGACGAGCTGTGAAGCTTTCAACAATATGATTTGAGGAGAGGAATAAAAATGAAATTGCAAGATTTTGAAAAAGTGAAGATTTGTTTTCATCTGGAGATTCCCAATTCCCAATAAGTTGTCACCGCGGCTTGCACGATGACTAATTGTCGTTTATTTATATAAGAACGCAACCTACTGATTGGCCTGGTGGGCGGGAACACCAACATGTGTTCAGTAGTATAATTGTGTTTGAATAGGTCGCGGCATTACTTAGAACTTCAATACCGTTCCAGCGCCTACAGATGCGAGGTTCCTTCAATTTTATCTTGACCGGAGTATTGCTTATTGTTTCAGAGTGTTTTCATTGCGATTTGATTGCGGGTATGCTTTTTAATTACAAAATTTATTTGATGTCATAGTAACACACTTCGGAAATTACATATTATGTACTATCAATTGTAAAAGCAGTTATTAGTTAAGTACCTTGATCATATCTTTATATGACACCTACTCCTTTTAAAACTGGATTATAGTCTCCAACATGACCAACTTCAAAACGTGACTAATTTTAAACACTGGCAAACTTTTCAAGCCATCTCTCAAGCGAACTAAAAATATTCTTTCTATGTCGATTCCTTTTTATCTAACTGTTTTCGAATTTATATTATTGTGGCTTCTAATTAAATTCTCTTTCGAGATTTCTGGCAGTCACAATATAGTTTGTACCTAGTGATGAACTTTAATTAGTACTTGATAAACCCACTAAGTCTATCTATTCACTCGCAGTTTGAGAAATTGTCTCGTAGCTACTTCAGTATCAGCTAGATTTGGATATTTAAGAACAAATTCTTTTCATTAATGAAAGAATTTTGAATCTGGATTAGTCAATTGTATCTTGATAAGACAAGTTTCAAATACAGCAAGAAAGCAGAAAATATTAATAGCATTATAGAAGAGAAAATAAAACCTAAAGAGGTATAGACTTTTGATTTCTCTTGAAGGGACATTGTTCATTGACCTCAGATGAGATATTGACATCTTGACTGATCGAAAATAAATTTATCTTTGTGGAATCGCCATTAAATTTTAATCAGTTTTACATAAGCCATTGTTCATTGTAACTAAGGATTCAGCTTAATTTCTTCGATAATTTGGTGTTATAATAAAGTATTTGCTGGCTCTGGTCTTCATTCATTTTTCTTTTAAGTATATTTTCTATCGGCGTTCTTTTCTTTTGTACTCGTCTAATCTTCTACCAAGAACTATGACTACTCCTCCCCCCATAGATGCCTCAGTTTAGCTTTTCCTATAAACATTTTTAGAAGTTATTCCGTGTGCAAGTCGACCCTATAAAAAGCTCCTGAGCGTACTTCCCGGTAGCGGATGGGACAATCTCGTAAATGAGGAGAGAGGACTGACAACGAATCGAGAAATCTACTCACTCTGTCGACTCTCCCCAGATGATAACTATGTAATCCCTAATGACGTCATTATAGGTGAGTTTTAATTTTGGAATTAATTCAGGTAACTGTGATGCTAGTCAAATGCTCTTCGTTTATTTAACCTAATTGGCGGTAGTCTCGTCGATGGACCGGTTTAAATCTTGATTTGTATTTCGTTAAAGGAGTTTCTAGTTTAGAGTAATTTTTTCGTCAAATCGAAGATGGGTGAAATTTGCCAGTTGAGCCTAAGAGCTCTGCATATTTGATTCACAGCGATATTAGGAAAAGACGGATAAATCTGCATTAATATGATTTTGAGAGGAATACCCTGAAACTCTCAAGCCTATTTAGGAAAGCATTTTCCAACTTTCATCACGGAGCTTCCCTGGTGAGAGACTCTACTGTTAATTAATGTTCACTGGATGACCATTGATTGGCACTGAATCCATGATCTCTGATATCTCAAACAGGTCTGTTAACGGTTGCACCACCGATGTGAAAAGATACTGAACTTTTCTATTATTGATGAGGAAAAATGATGTTACTTTGCGTAGTTTCCTCTTTCTTCATGATGGCTAAGTAAACCTATAGCGACAAGCATTTTTCTCCTAAATCGACTTAATCTCAATTCCATATAATTGGATTTCCAGCAATTAACTATCAGAAATTGGATGGCCCAAGTGTCAGCGTTTTGACATATCTGGATTCGGGCCTCCATTCCTTGATTAATAAAATTCATCCCAATCTCTTTAATACATTTGGTTTCCCCTTCATTCCTGATTTGTGTATAAGCTTCTGAATAAAAGCAGTATCTTAATCTTTTTAAGTAACCTTCGCATAATGATAGAAGGGTCAGACTCCAAAACAAAACTTCGTAATCTCCAAAAATATTAATTTGGCAGGCTTTTTTCCAACTGCCTATTTTTTCATCTGCAATATATTCACAAGTTCATTTTGAAATAAGTTCCAAATAATGTTTTAAAAATGTATGAATGACAGCTTCGCTGAGGCATTAAATTCGTGGGCTAAATAAATATGAGTCATGCAATTAAGTTAGATTGACAAACAAGTTTCAATCTTGTTTATTTTCGCCACAGTTAGAAATTTTTCGGTTATAAATGGTTATTTTCGCTAGTGTATTTTTCAGCGACTTAACTGACGAAAGAACTATTAAGAATAGGCTACAACGGGCTTTTATGGTTGTACAGGCTCTATGAGTTAAGCTGAGTTTGTACCAACTTATCAAATGGGTGAAATGATTTCTACTTCTTTCTTACAGATTATGCTTAGCCATAGATTATCACCACGACAAAACAAAGAAATATAATTTCTCACAGTAAAAACCATTTGAATACGGAAAACAGAAAAGAAGTCCAATAATGGTTGGAAGAGAGGATATGAAGAGAGGCTTACTTCGTGTATTTTTTTGTATTCTGGTGATTTAGTTGTACTTTTTCTCTATGCGGATGGCTTATTATTCCATTTCCTATCGTTACAAAGTTCAAATTTCGTGATGTATCTCCATGATTTCTAACTGAATTCATGTCCACGAAGTTCAAAGCTTCTTTACCAGTTAATTAATTTGGATGCTAGGTCAATCATTATAAAATATTTTGTGATTTTGAAATAGCAAAGTTACCCAAAGTTTGTTCAAGGCGGGCTTAATGATAATAAACCGATTCACTATTTTAAATTGCTTATTTTCGGGTTTTGCTTACTTTCAATCAAGAACCATTGAAGAGCTCTCAGATTGAACTCTCATCTCAAGCATTCTCTCATTTTACAAATTACACGTCACTGACGGCTTTGTCTGTGAATACCGGAGGAGATATAGGCTTCCATCGGGTTTCAATCGGCGGTGATTTCTCATTCGAAAAAGAAATGGTTAGAAGGGCTGAGGTGAGTGAATATGTTTGTTTATATAATTCCTTTCTCTTTAGGTATATAAATGTATTTTTTTTTTCCTTAATGACTCTATCCCACCCAAAAGATTAATCTATCTGTGCGTTTCTAAGCTTAAATTAAGAAATAACTAAAGTTGTTTGAAGAAACTGATTTAGCTCAGTTTTCGACTTCTGCGAGCTTATTTCCACTAATAGGTTTGAGAAGTTTGCATTTGTGAGATACACTGAATCTTTGTTTAAGTGTGAATTAATCAGCAGTATAGTCCTTCCATAAAACAACTTCCAATATTCAAATTTAACGGATATTCTAAAGGATCGATATTTCATATTTCCAGAACATAAACAAGGGATTAACTATGCGCTCGCAACTACGTCATCGTTGGTTTATCGTTCACCAGTTGCCGGACTCCCAACTCCACCCTAGATTCCGAAATCGTCTGCTAGATATCGCAGCCCACTTAGAGAGAAGCAATATCTCTACTTCATACTCGGATATAACCATGGAGATCGTTCCTCAAAAAGGCCGAATACTGTCAAATTTTGGCAAAGAAGAAATGCTTAAGATAATGGATGGCTTAAGAGCTGCATATTTGGCTGATCTAATTGTAAGGTAGATCTGACGTTTAAATTTTGTAATATAGTCATATTTTAATAACATTTTTAAAGATTTGTCTCTAGTCCGCCTTTAATTCTTCAGAGACTTTGGAACTCATACCATCACTGCTGTAGAAGCCGGTGCGGTTGTAGCAAAAATCGATAGTCTCGTTGGCATCACTAGAATGCTAGAGGATTCAGATAAGACAAAGTTGGAATATGGTGCAAGAGCATCGTTTTTTGATCTATTTAAGATAAACAATTCAGCTGAATTCAACCAAGATAAGAAATACGTAAGTTTATTGGCGATACCTCAGCAGCATTCAGTTTAAAATGATTACAGTTTATCTCCGTTGTTTATCGATCCAGTTTTATTTGAAATGAAACGCTCTTTTTCTAGACGGATGATTATTATTCCAACGTGGCTTCAAGTTTTATTCTGAGTTTTGGCGGACCGAGTCTTAAAGCTAGTGATATGAATTTGACGACTTGGGAGAGTGGTGTTGTAGAGAATCTTGTCGCTATTGATCGTCGTGGTCGACCTATATATGATCTTATAACACCGCGGGCGCTGCCCGAATTGAGTGAATCACTAACATTCGCTCTTGCTGCAACTGTGAGAGCTGCTGTGGAAAGGTACTATGAAGCCAATTCAGTAGTTGGTAAGATAATTCAAACACGTTAATTATGACTGAAATTCATTTCTTCTAAACTGTCGCTTTCATTTCTAATCTTCCTATAAATAATCAACTTTTGGAAGCTTAAAATAATATGAATAATATATATATATATAATATTTCGAGAAATGATATTGCAAACTTAAGATGAATAATTTTATCCCGGAATTTATTGGTAATTTATTGCTAATTATTCATAAAATTTGAATATTTGTTGAAATGTGCTAAATCACATGGTCTTTGCTCGGCATAATTATGAGTAAGTGACGGGAGTTTGCTTAATCTCGTGTTATTTTGAAGTTCGGGAGATTGTGGCTATTTGGAAATCTAGTAAGATTATAACAGTAGGCAGATCTAGTACACGGCATCCGAGATAGTTTACTTTTCTCCTGCCAAACTTAGATGAACATGTGACTTAACCAAAAATTAGACGCTGGAGGTCCTTGTTTGCCATTGCACTCCAGTAACAGTTATGAGGTCCATAGCGCAAGAGCGTCACCTTCTTTGTAGCAAATATTCTCATGCAGTTTGCATCTCCGCACTTCCCTTTTTCCACTCGAATTAACTTAAAATGAAAATTTACGCCTTTAGAGATGGGAGTCGACATTTTTGAAAATTTTGGCCACAGTAGCCAGGTTAAAGACTTTTTTAACGTCTTGACTGATTCGCTTCAGACATGATTTTGTGCAATCTTTCTTTTGAGTTTTCCTTAGTGGCGGATGACCGGAAAGAAGTTTTAGGGTACGAAAACTGAGAAATCTTTTCTTAGCAGTCCAAAGGTGCAGTCTTCTGTTAAGTTTACCTGGCTTGTATGCCGACTTGATTTTAGTTAATTAGAATATCTTACCTGCTCTTTCATTAAAAAGAAGAGAATGAAAAACTTATCCTCTCCTTTGTTATTTCCGGATACCGCTTCCACTCTCCCCTACCCATTGTAAAATTGAGTCTATAGAATGTTTGAGAAATCATAAAAGGACTCATTCTTGTTGATTATAATGGGATGTACAATTTCAATGGTTAATTGCGGGAAAGTTTTCAAAGTATGGCATTTAAGTGAGTGAATTTAGTCATATACTGATTAATCAGAAATCGATAAGAATTCATCTGTCAATCGCACTGTTTATGGCTTGCCCTCGACTTTGTTCACAAATGAATGTCATAAGCTATGTTGTCCACCCCACTAAGGCGAAAAATACGTCATTAGATGTGAATGTGAAAATCTGCTATGTGAAATTTAAATTGTAACAAATTTAGTACAACATGGAATGACTTCGTTTTGATATTTCTGCGAACTTTGACCAGTATATGATTTATAATAGCGGCTCCTTGTTTTAAAAAGCGTTTTATTGCATCTGTATGTTCTCTTTTATAGGAGATACTTCCGCTGAGTTTCGAGTGCAGATATGGATTTATGAACAGATCACCCATCATTTATTTCAATAACTCTAATATTTTTCATGAATTTCAGCCGTTTAAAAGTTTACTGTATGAATATTCACTCAAAGGAAAATAAGATAAGGAAGTCCCTCAAAGATAAGATGCTAGTTATGAATTTAATATATGCTCTATTAATGATCTCCGTATGGAAAAGGCCTTCCTATTAGAAGTCTCAAGAAATTCAATTATTCAAGAATATATTCAGCCGTCTGCACCGTCAGCTATGACTGCCAAGAATTTTCGTGCAGAATTTAAATTCCACTTGGTAATGACTAACCACACTGGTTAATTCTGGTCAACAAGAGGAGAGTAAGATAAAATGCAAGCTTTCACCAGATCGGTTCCGGGATATTCCCTTCTATTAGTGAGTTTGAAAAGCGAAAGCCTAAGTTAGGATTTCTGCTAAAACCACATATTATGCATGATCTCACATTCCTAATTACTAGTTTACTAATTCCATCTTGAAAGTAGTTAGTTACTTATTGATCACCCAATGTTAATATCAGTATTTCTGAAGCAGGTTCACTATAAAAAATACTTCAGATGCAGTAATGGAGATAAAAACCATTGGCCATTTGACATATCGATGGCACTAAATCTACTACCAACGAAAGTTAAACGGGTCGCGTTAAATCCATAAACAGACCGATCAAGTGATTTAGCCGCATGTTTTTTTAAAAGGCGTTTATATTCACACGATATGTCTTTATTTTGTTGCTAGGATGCCTGGATCCAACTTCACCTGCTTACGATAGTGATGCAAATGTTGCTTCCGATCGATGTGATAATATGGACTTTCTCGATCCCTTTGTTAATAATGAATCAGGCCAAACCCCATTTGGAGGAGTTTATACCGCATGTGAAGGACCTGCTGATCTCTGTTCTCGCCATGCAACTCCTAATTTGGCTACTGGAAGTACCTCCTGTCCTGAAGGCTTTAAAGCCATTAATCTACTTCCACCACAAGTAAGTAGATTTCTTTATTGAAATGGTACGACCAGTACAGGATTAACTATTGCAAACTGTATTATTCTAGGTACGCTCCTGTGCAATGAAATGTGAACCCGTTGGAATCTTCCACAAGCCAGTTTGTGTTCACGAATGTGCCGTTACTCGAGCATACTGGTGTGCCCTTGACCCCAGCTACACTCCTTATCAGCTCAAAATTCGAAACACTACTATGGAGCTAGGTATGTTCAAGCCAGTTTATGAAAGTCCTTAGACTCAGGAAAAGTATAAGTAACGTTAGGGATTCATTGTCACGGCAAGGGCATTCATTCGTTTTCATGATAAAGCATTTGAATTATGGGAGCATTACTAGTTCTTTAAAGTGTTAAGGAGAGGCTATTGAGGGGAAAATGAGAATAAAGTCAGGGTATCAAAAATCTTCTTGTATCTGATCTTCGGATTCATATTATACACCTTTTATTTAATGGGTTCAGTTTATTGCTTCATAGTCTGGTATACGGAGTTTTGAATATCACGATTTGTCCTCTGAATTCCTTAGTGTATTCATATCGAAGGTTTTCAGACCTTAAAGACCTGTCTAATAGTCGGTTGTACTATTTCAGCACATTTTTCTTCTAATGACGAAGAAATAAGGATTATAAGTGTCGCGACATATAATCAGCGCTTCCTAATGCTAACAGAGATGTTTACAATATAACACTGCTGGCGATAGTTGCAGGTATGGATAAGCCACCATCTTAGGGCTAATATATTGTCAGCCTCATTTAACCTAATTTACAGGTCGAAATGCAGATTGAAAGTGTGTGATCTGTAAATATATATATGGGTAGTTCATAATAACGTAAAGTGAGACCAGACAATGAGTCCAACATTGACCAGGTGAGCTGAATCACCAATAAGAGCTCACTGATATAATTAAAAACCTAGCATTAGTGACAGCTAGTGATCCGTTTAAAGATGCTATCTATTGGAGAGATTCAAGAACAAAAGTTAAATAAACAGGGATTAATAAAGACCAAAAAAATTCGAATAATTTTAGTAGAATTTCAGTTGTTAATCCGTAAATAAAAGTACAGAATGTTCTAAAATCTAAAGTACACGCATGAGGATTCACGCACGAAAAGGCATTCCAGTTTGGTACCTGAATCACTGTTGAATAAAATTATTATTTCAGGTTTCCTTTTTGGTGGTATCTACACGGATACATTGGTAAATCCCATCACAAATGCTCAGTCCTGCCCTCCGTATTACGAGAATCAACTGATAGGTCGACGAATTCAAGTGTGCCTGTCCACAGATCGAGAGTTTGGACGCCGATATTCCATGGCGTTTGGAGGTTTCTATGCTTGCCAATCGGGAAATCCACTCTATGATGTTCTCTCACTCAACAAGTCTTCTCAAAGCGCAAGGCATTTGCTGCTCGGAGGTCGAAACAGTGGCCTCGGAGATGGCATATTAGGAGATGATCAGACTTTAATTTGGCCGAAACAATGTCCGAATGGATACACGTCTCATATGGCTGGAATAGAGGACACATGTCTGGTACGGTAGTTGTCTGACGAACCCGAGTCTCACCTATACACGAGATCGTTGATACGTCAGTCAAAACTACGTTAACTAAAATTATTGTCTTACACCTGATAATAAGTCATCCATCTATAAATACAGGGTGCGTAAGACAAGTGAGAACACTTTATACGCTTTTAGAAAAATGGGAAATGTATATGTCAACGGCTGAAACTTGCAATTTCTTATAAATAAATAAATAAACATAATAGACATTAATCTAAGTTCTATTCTGTATCCTCATTCGGATTTTATCACCATACTCTATTCGAGTCCGAAAGCTTTCATCAGTTGCCGTCTTATCATGTCTCCCATTGCTTGGACTATTGCTTCCATCAGAGAGAGAGAATTAAGGTCTGGTGAGTTAGGAGGTCATAAGTCTGATGTGACACAATGATGAAAATTCTCGACCATCCATATAATCCTGGGTTTTCAGAGCTTTATGGGACGGAGCCGAATCTTGTTGGAAAACATTGAGAGGTCTTCCTTCATCAGCTACACTGTCTGTCCAAGGCAGCTTAACAACAATGATTTGAGGAGTCTTCACATAGACATCTGCACCTGCATTGACTCTAAGATCCTGTGGATATTTCAAGGAGTCATGATGTGCTCCTCTCTCGCTGCTAACAGCACTGAAAAATCATCACTGTTGCTGGAAACTTCGTGGGCAGCATAACAGTTGGAACTTCAATGGAGTCCATCCTCCCCCCCCTGCCTACTCATCTCTTCGCACATTCCCATCTATCATTTCTTCAATTGACTTCTTCATCCTGGTGGAAGTAGTTTTCCCTTTTGCACACATTAAATGGTTCTCTTGAGTTCTTTTTGCCAACATAAACTCACCTCACCTGGGAGGAATGTATGATTTGTTTTCGAGGTCTAGATGAACAACATTCCTTACATAATGTTGTTTCTTCAGGCAATTGAAGATGTTTGTCAAGTTGTCGCGTATTGACTTGCCAGGATTTTTGTCCATCATGCCATGCCATGCCATGCACTCTTCTCACAGACTCAGGCGTTCTGAGTGAGTGGGTCAGCAGAGCGTTATCTTCCTCGTAGTGGGCATTTCATCTCCATTGTTTTCATTCAGCAGCTCCTTTCTGATTTCGCAAACGGAAGATGAGGTGACTTGTGAAAATCTTGCCATTTCTAAATCGCTGTGTTTCGCTTTTATAGACACTATTAGAGCTTGCCTTTTCATTTCCTTAGTTATATTGGCATCTGCCATAAGATCTTCCGACATGAAAATACATTAATTAGTTTAGTTTAAAGTACGAAATTATAAGTACCTCACGCACCCTGTATATGTGTTTATTTAACAGAATGATCCAATATGCTAAGACAGTTTTTGTAGCTTTTGTACCTTTCGTCATTATTTTAGGAAACGTGGTTTAAACAGTCTCGACCTATCCATGTTTTTAAACAGTAGAACGTTTAAGAATATAGTAGAATAGTCTTGAATATGAATAAATGAGGAGGACGACAGCAATCCAATATAATGGTGGGATTGATTTGGTGTAAAAAAATTCGAGAAATGAGTGATGAAAATGAAGCAAAGCGAACATTTCATTAATTATAAAACTCTTAAAAAATGTTAAACCAAACCTCGGCCTTAGCGATAACATTACTACTCACTTAAAGTGACTGCGTTATTAACAGTTCCCTCCATTCATAACAAGTAGTTAGCTGGCTTCATCCATGTTCTAGAAGTAACGATAGCGACTGATGGATCATAAATATACTGAGTCATGTTAATTAGTCTCTCAGATTTTATTTATTGAACATTTCAAGTTCCATCACTTATAGTGGATGTTTGCTGTTATTATTTGTAACTTTTTAAAGGTATCAAGTCTTGAAACTATGCAAATTTCGATATTTAGTTTATAAGACATACATCTTTGCGCTACCTTCTGACAGAGTCCTTAACGCAAAATCAATTGCCTATGAACTTGGTATTTGTAATGGGAATATGAGGTTACACTATTAGCCTAATTTTCCGACGGTGAGTCTTTAAAAGGGTTAAGTGGTGTCAAGCATGATTTTCACGTTAATTAATCTAATATGATATCAAAAATATGCAGACACCTTATTGCAAGGAAAAAGATAAATAAAAGTTAGATTTGCCTATTTATTAATTTTTTTACATTATGAATCTTCTACTTTTATGGTACCTACGCACACCGAATCTTAGGCCCGCTCAACCTCTTTGTATTGCATGCCTACTAACAGTCAGCGAAATAGGAACTCAAAATCGATCAATCATACCTCTTAAAGTAGCTTTTTCTAGACGTTGGAGCTATTTACTTAATTTGAAAGTGACGTAAAGGAACAACAGTATCAAGTTAGTTCCACTCAATTTATTACCGTTGTTATTGATTTATCGTTTTCAATTGTTTAAGAAGGATGCTTATATGTTTAACGTAAGACTGACTGAAATTTTCCTCAATAATTTCTCACATCTGTAGTGTATTAATTGTAATTTTACTAAAATTTTTTCTGAATTCACTTGCCTCTGCTGATTATATTAAGGCGATTAATGGTGTATTTGAGATTACAGGTTTACTTATTTTTCGGACAAAATAATGAACCGAATATGATTCTTCATATGATGATAATAAAACGTATGTTACCTATTCTGTAAATAATCAGATTAGTCGCGTTGGTCAACGCTTCTGATAATATTTAAAGTCCCTTTTAGATCTCTAATAGCAAAATCCAGCTTATATATTTGGATATATCTTATTCTGATAGGCAGAAACGTTGATCACATTAATTCTCTAAACAGCCCTATTTCTTGATACTTTATCTTCAGGTTAACTACTGCGTTCCTGCAAATTCTCTCAAAGTTGTGAAAGACCGTCTACTCAAACGTCCTCCATTCATTCAATTGGTAAGTTCCTATATCATTAGAATTGCAGGAATTTGGATTCAATTAAATTTATATTATTATCAATTATTTCATTTTAAAATTTGGGTCCCATAAGTTTTTACACAAACATTTATGTACAGGACTTAGCTAAAAGATGGGCGTTTACCATAGCACAAGTTTTACATTGAACTAAGGTGACTAGATTTTAAGAATTCATTATGTCCTAGAGGAAGTGGTTTCCTTCCAATTGTATTCTGAAAGTCCTGCCTACAATTATAAAAAAACATCATTTTTGAAAATTTCAATATCTTGTTTTTTTATTAAAAGGCAAAATTTGTTTTGGATTTTAGCTGTTACAATCTACTTTATGTCATGTGTATGCGACTCTATATTACGGATAAGTTACTAGATATTTTTCCTTGAAGCAACTTTATACTAATATTGCGTAAGGCCGAAGGCAAATCTTAAATAGTATATCACTTCTATATTATTATTATTGCTAAGTTATGCCTAGTTGTGTGAATATATGATATAATCAATGAAATCAGTTAATACAAATTTCATGAAATATATAATATCATCTAATGCTGTCCGTAAACACATTCTAATGACTTATAAATTTCATCAGAGTCATGGATTAGGTCAATAAGAGTTATATAAGTAGCTCAAATATTCAGTTACTATTAGGTGTTCACACTTAGCATCGGCTGGAATGAATAACGTGGCCTAGCTGGGGAAATCGATTCTCAAATGATAATAATAATATAATAAACAATGACTTTTTATACTAAAGCCGGAATTCTCCAATTACGACTTGAAAAAAGATGTAGAGAAAGCTCTAAATGAACCACTGCACCTGGTGGACACATTCTCTGGTCGATCTTACCATAATGAAGATGGAAACTGGGTGAAGGACACAGACGACTCTGATGTCACGAACATTCCAACGATGATGGCCTTTGCAGTAATTGGAATCAGCTTCTGTGTTTGCGTTGGAGTTCTTCTAATCATTGGTGCAGCTCTACTCATTTTTAAAATCAGAAATATATACAGAAGAAGTTCGGCAAATCGCCAGTTAACTACCACTGAAGAAGAACATGCATAAACTCTGCCTGTTTATTTTGTATGAATACTCCTAATGTGTCATTATTTGAAACAATGAATTTCTTAGCAGTAAACTGAAGTTGTGATTGTAATATAGCATCTTTTCTGAGACTGTTATCATAAGGTTCCTTTGATAATTGTTCTCTACATGAAGGACACCTTAACTTACGAAGGTTAATGCTGAAAAATAACATTGTAAATTAATAAGATAATGAGTTTTTGCTTTTGGTTTTGACTGTAGAGAGACGTATTATGGGGAATGAAGGAAAACTTGTAGCCGAAGGTAGCTGTAGTTTATATAGGTGAGGTTATTAATTATAAAACAAGAGTCAAGCACTTGGAAATAGATGAATCGATGGGCTATAAGTTGTTACCATAACATTTCGTCTAAAAATGCTTGGTATGTTTACTTAAACGCGACCAGTTCATCAAGCAATTATGGTTCAGTTCAAGCCGGTGAACGCCCATAAGTTGGAATTATTTCTAAATAACTGAATGACGTATATCAACAAATGAATTCTAGTAGGGTAATTCTATAAAAAACCTAAAAATATCAAGGCATATTTTCTATTGTAGTTTAAAACTGACTTTTATAACTAAGCACTATTGCAACTAACTTCTATTTGACTATCTGATAGTATTATGCTGAAGGTGCATATGGGCTAATTTGCCTACATTAATTGTCGAACGATCATTTAAATAACTGCTCATCAGACGAACAAAGTGTAGGAAATATCGCCAAAATAGTTCTGTATCAAAGAAATTCCAATATATATAAGGTAAGTTAATACAAAAGGGCATAAAGTCCATAAGATGTATGAAAGGTGAAAATGGAGGTGGAAAAGGCATTAAGGTGTAAAATTAGTGAGAAGAAGCGATTGTCTTACCAGAGCAGCCACTATTCCGACACAGGGTGAAGGGACATAACAATGAACATGAAGATGAATGTCTCGGCATGCAAGTTTTCCCACTGGTTTACTGTGTGAAATATGATATAACAAGGTTGCGAGCCAGCTTTAATTCTTCAGTAGCAACGTGTTTGACGGTTTACAGAAGGCCGCAAAACAGTCAACTCCACTTGGCGTACCTCACTTTTGTCTCTTCATGATTACTCTGTTTCCACCAGCTTTTCTATTCACCTATTCTTTCACCCTCTTCTCTCTTTTTCTCACATTTCTTTTTAATGTCCAACTCTAGGTGTTCTAATTTTTAAATTCAGTTGCTTTCTCTTCGTGTTTAGGAAGATCGTTAGTTTTGGCCTTGCTCCTGAAGTAGTTATATTGACGGGATTTAGTACTACTTCATGAATATCAGGTGACAATAAATGCCACCTTTTGAGGACCTATACATTTGAAATATCCCCAATTCTATTTAACCTAGTTATCAGTAAAATCGACATAATTTTAATTTATAGAAAAAGATACATCTCTAATTTTTAGCAGTTTTTTCTCGGACAATTTACTCACATATTCTCATCACCACATTTTAGCTCCTTCATGAGAAAATAAGCTACCATGTTGCACATTTCTAATCTGATAACTAATAATTCTGAACTATTTTCATGGTAAGTATACGTGTTGAATTTTGGTTTAGAATCCAATTAAATCAACGGGTCAACAAGCTCTGAAAATAGACCCACGCAGAAAGTAAGATTCAAAACTTTAAAAAAATTGGGCTTTGGAACATTTGAACATTACAAAAGTGAATTACACCTCCAAGATAGAAACTGAGTTCTTTGGGCACCATGACTGACTAAAAGATAACCAAACCATGGATGACGGCTGATTTAACCTTAAGAAGATATGCTATAGATTGTGATGTGTGTCCTGGTGTCCTGGTATCCTGGCGCAATGAACGGACTTTCATGTCCCCTGCTTATCAACGGATGCTTTTTGTCACCTCACTTTCGTAAATGATGTATTACCTTTTTTTCGGACTAATAACTTCTCCAGATATGTTTATTTATCTCTCTACTTAGTCATATCGAAATGTTTATACATTTTAATAATATTCATACCCGATTACGTAATTTGGGGAAGGCCAAACGTATTGTAAAATTTCTACGATCACCCTATATTTAACAATAATTGAGTGGTTATTAAAATAACTGTACGTTCTCCATGGATTGATAAATGGCCTTTGTATCCTACTTCTTCGGAGGAGTTTATATATTTCTAACATCTATTTATTCCCATTGATCGTATGTTCAATCAATTGTCACATTTAATAGTACTAACTAGTTAGCTCCAGCACAGCAGTTTCGCCCTGATTCTAATGGCGTTATTGATAATATTATTGACTTTTCAGTAGCTTGTTCAATCAGGATACTTCAAACTGAAAACTTTTCAGCAGGTGGTCAAAATTTCCAACCGAGCTCAAGTCCCCTAACTGGTGTTAAGAGCGCCTTTTCGCATAAATTTAGATTCCCAAATTTCTCAAAAACACATCGAGATCATGATTACGATACAATTTTGAATTTGGCAGTCAGAATAATAATTTTTTATAAATGTATATTAATCACTTCATGTTTGTCAGTAACCGTTTTTACATTTTATAAACTGTAAGTGAAATTATTGGTTATTAATCATTTCAGGTCGTCTTATCACATGCTATAAAAAATGGTGAGTAATACCTCATAATACCGAATATCTTTTTCTGCAATTACAAACTCTTACTTGACTTACTGGAGCTAAATTTTTGACAAAGGTTATTCATTATACGTAAATTTAGTAAAGTTATTTTTAAACAAACTTATCAATAAGAGCACTAACTATATCTTTTAAAATATTCAAACCCCTTGAATACTGAATTCAGAATTTGTTTTATTTAAATATTTAAAGACTTTAGACAAAATTTATAAAATAAAACATATTAATGATCTCCACAATGGTGAACGCAAACTGGTTTCTTCAGAGGTACACGAGCGGCAGCAACACGGTTCTCTAGGGATTGTTTGATGATGGCTTCCGTTGATATTCTTGAAGGTATGATTAGTGAGAGAAGTGTGAGAAGGCAGAAAAGACCGAGAATGTAGGCTAGAGAAATGATGAGAATAAGGCAGAACCATTCGGCGAAGTCTTGCCATTCGATTTCTTCTGTTGATAGTGCAGCTGGACAAGGTTCAGCATCTGAACATGGCTCAACCTTATGATAAATACATTTAAGATATGAATTTTGAGCTATATTACTTAAATAATTTTTCTATATCTCAAAATCGGTTAAATGTCATCTGAACTTAAATGTAATTTACTTTACTACTGATAATTTTCTTAATGTCCATTGATATTTATTAAAGATTCGTATATTTTAAACACCTTAAAGATTCGAACAATATGCAGGTTTTGTACGCCGCATTCTTAACTTGGGTCAAGGGAAAACATTAAAACTCTAAATAAGAAACTCGAATTCGATTATCCCTCAATTGACCAATTGCGTTGGTCATTCCAATTACTATGTACTGATGAGTTACCACTTCAAACTGTTTAACGTGTCAGATGGGATTAAAATCGCTACATCATTGCATGTAGGCATAAGTATAAGCACTTTTCAAACCCTGGCAAATGGCATAACAGAGAGGATATTACTGAAATTTGGGTCAAAAACAATGTTCTCTTACGAGCTCCCACATGTCTATAATGTCTTAATTGTCACATAGGGCTTTTAATTAATTGTTAACAAAGGGCGAAAAACGAGAAGCTTCGCTTTTTACTGTAATTTGACCTCATTATCACATACCTGTTTCCAATCACTACTCACTGACACTTATTTCTTGCTCTTCCATTTCCTATTTCTTCTTCTTACACCTTCCCTTCTCAGCTTACAATTTTCTAATGCACTGGTGGTCAATTCAACCCTTTTTCACCTGATTTTGGAAAAGCCATTTTGTCCTGTTGGCCTTGAGGATGATTATCGGTTTTGGTAAAGAGATATCTCCTGGGCTTACTCCACCAGACTCATAAAATAGTTCTGCTAACAGGATATGGTGTTACCTTAATTTTATCTGCTTATAACTTAGTAGATTATTCTAGCAAAAATTGTATGTCACCTAACAATACTAAACGAAAATAAAACAAAACCAAACATCAAATGATAAATACTTTTAATAGATGTTGATAAAAGGTTATTAATTCATTATGTTTTAGAGAGCAATGTGATTATAAATGTTTTAATTAGAATAATTGGAAACTCTGATCTTGCTTCCATGATCTCGAACAAACAAGGAAACGGGGTACTGATAGTGAGATTTACTTCATATCAAAAGCGGTACGATTAAAATAACAAAGAGTTAACCTTACCTGTTCCAAAGGTCCAACACAATCTTCTTCCCTTTCACTTGAACATACACGGATTCGATGTCTGAGCCGCTGATCACCACAAAAGGGTTCACAGGAGGACCAACTCGACCATGCAGTCCATCCACCTAATTGCTGATCACACTGATCACCTCCGAAACCGTCTTCGCATTCGCAGACAGCCTGCTTCCCATCCTTAAATACAAGACATGAAAAATGGTTGTTCAAATTTTCCTTTTTGTCGTGTTTATTTGGTTAAGATCTATATAGGGAATAAGTCAATCAAGAGTACAGTTGCCTTTTATGATAAAGATAACTGAGTAAAATTTACCTCAGAAGATATACACCATCCCTCAACACAAATTTTATTTGAGCAAGGGTCTCTTTTGGCTGCGCAGTTGTCGTAAGGCAAGGTTCGATCCATTCTGTAGTCCTCACTACAATGGCAAATGTAAGTAATTGTTCCAAGACGAGGGGTACATTTGTTGCTTGCTCCACAGGCCTCTTTTCCAGCTGGTACAATCGGCTTCGCTGTCAAGTCATCTGCTGGATCATATTCTGATGAGCCAATTAGACAGGCATCTAGCAGCTCTGAACAATCGTGACCCATGTAGCCCAGTCGACAGACACAGGTTAAGGATACTAATATAGAAAAAGAAGATATTTAACCTCACTTAAACTTTGTATGCTTAGTCATTTCATCCTTTCATCCTGATGTCAATAATAATTGGTTTTATGACATATTAACACTGAACAGCTCATCTGATAATTGATTTTAGTCTAAGTACCATTCTTACACTGGAATCTGATCTATCTAATCCATTCTCGTGCGTTCCAAAAAGTGTAGGCACAACAGCGCAATGACGGATGCATAGGGCACGAGTGTGAGGATCTCGTCAGTAAAATACTTTTCAAAACCACTCTAAAGGTAGTGGTTAAATATGACTTGAGTTTGTGTCTGTCCTTTTATCATAACACTAATCGAACCATTGTGAAACCGCAATTGATTTGATTTCTAAATCACATCCTCACATTCATCTTTACTTACTAACTAGTAGCATGTTCTATAAACAGATGCAGCTGAATTCGAAATAAACGATAACAAATTCTTTATTCAAATCATGTGAACGGAGATGTCCATTCTGTGTATACGGTCATTAAATTTATGTACAAGATTTGACAAGATTACGGATGATCTGCATACTGACACACTAGTTTTAGGTTTTAGAGCTCACGGATAAACATAATTTAGAACACGCACGGTTTGTACCACTCTTGGATATCTACGTCCCTTATGAACATTAGAACAGAGACTTACGCGATTTCGGATCCTGTATACAAGTAGCAGTATTGTTAGGATGACATAACATCTCACATCGATTCTCGGAGACACATGAGAAGGCGTTTGAATCCCAATAGAATCCCTTAAATAGAAAAAAATGTCTTAGCAAAAAAATTCCGTAATAAAATTGTGTTACGTACGGAGGAGATATTTAGTTAATTAATTCCCAAACCCATAGAGAAAAGCGCTTTTCAATGCCCATCTTGGGTTAGGAGATTGCATCATCGAGTCACCCTATTGGGAGACCCCAATTTTCCATCCCCTCTATTGCCCAAACTTAACCATTTAGCCATTCCACTCACTGGCTGTGCACTGATGGGCATTGAACCCGTGACGAGAAAGTTAGCCCTGAAGGAGATGTATTTAAAGAATTTAGAATGCAGCTTGGGAGTTTGCAATCCATAAATTATGTTTAAGACAGAATCCTAGCTAGGTTAAGGCTATGATACGCTTTTATATAATTTGAACATTATTATCACGAGAGTGGTGGATAACCAATCTTTAGTAGAATTTAAGAGGTGCTTTAAATATTAGGAATAGTAACATGCACTAACTTCAACACAATCGCATTTAAAGTCCTGCTTGTGAATTCCTAAGATTTGACACGATCCCGCTCTTGCGTATGGAAGGACGGAACACGGACTTTTTGCACAAGGATTGGGACATATCTATAATTAATATAAAATGAATTATTTTACTTTTGATGTAATCTATTAATCAAATAAGTATTAATATCGTTTGCTGTTGTGATCGATCGAGTTTTCCCCTTAATATCGCCTCTCCTTCTATTCTCCCAACTGCCTTTAATAAAAACCTTTATCCATTTTTTCATAAGTTGAATAACTTTATCTTGATATTGTTTACTTCACAATCAGTTAAAAAGAAAATAAATTTACATAGTTCTCTTCTTTAGATTTAACTGGAATATTTTCAAATCTCCGTATAAATTATAGAACACTTCATTTGAAATACAAGCAAAATTGTTTTTGATATGGCATTGCATTATCAAATTATTAATATTATTATCAAATACGCAACATGGAATTCATGCTGAAATGTCCACAGAACAGGCAATCTTATTTCAAGAACAGTAATTCAGGAAGTTATCGACCGGCATTGTGGAACAGTACTTACCCTTGTTGACTTAAGAAAGGCCTTTGATTCTCTATCATTCATACAATTTTAACAAGTTATTGTAAACTAAAGTTGCCTAGAACATAATCAACTGCTTAATACAATTCCTAGATGTCCCAAAAGACTACAAAGAGGACTCAAGTTAAGTATTTTTTTGTGGAAAGGGACAAGGATCCAAGGGCTCTTTAACATAGTATTCCAACTTATATTAAAGGAAGCCTATGTAATTTGCGATGATCTGAAAGTCATACCCTTGCGTTCTGCAGAATTCGAGTGATCAGTGGGGCATTTGAAGTATGGGGACGACTTGTGTCTCATTACTAATTCGATTGGGCAGGATAAAGATCTATAACGAAATGCAATACTGGACAAATATGCCTTGGAATTAGAATATGAGAAAAAAACAGTCTAGATGTCCGTAGGTTAAGAACAGGAACAGTCACAACTTAAGTTAGATGAAAGGAAAATTTGCCGAATGAGTTCTTTATACATACCTTGGCTCTCCTTTGAATTATGAAGGCCTAACTGATAATGCTATAAGACTTAATATCAAGAAGGCCAAAAAACAACTAGTAATGCCAGTTCTAAGATCGAAACTACTTTCGACTAACAGAACTGCTTGAAACATTCGTTAAGCTCTTTGTTCTTTACAGCTTATCGATTATTATCCATCACAAGGGAGATGATAACAAATTAAAGGTTGTCCGGTGCACAGAACACGCAGAACAGAATGAGGCTGGGTCTGTACAGCAGAAGGCAAATGATCGTTCAAGTTCCTCTGAGAAACTTCGCCGCACAACTGCAGAAGCGTAGATTTAATTTTGGTCAAGTCTGCACAAAAAAATTCTATGCAATCGTCAAACCCTTATTGAAATCCTAATTATTGAACTAGGGAAAATTCAAAGTTTTTCATAGAAATAACTGGCTAAGACAGCTCGATGCGGATATGAAGCAGGTGTTCGGTGAGAAAGAAGGTGTGGGTTGAATAAAGAGTCCCAACAAGAAATCTATACCGTGCTTACTAGAGCACCAACCGCAAACAAAAGGTGAGAAAAATGGAAATAGTCTGCATAGACGCCCGACGTCAGCGACTCTTTGCAAACGCGCGTGAGATGAGAAGATACTTGCTAACGGACCATCATCGAAATGCATACGTTCCACAAACGGATAAAATTTCTTGCCCAGTAAATAGCTGTTAAATGAGCTATGTGGAAAGAGTGGTTACGAACTAAATCGAAAGCATGTCACCCGAAATTTCAGTGAATTGATGGCAAGGAATAATTTAAATATTATGAAAGGAAATTAAAATACAGATAGCTTGACAATTTTAGGGTCCAAAAGGAATAAGATTTTGATTTTCGACTAACTCCAAAAATTTTTTGAGACTTCTTAAATTTCTTCTATAACTCTTTTGTTTTGCCATGGATAATAATAATTGGTCTTGCGAAAAAGAGAAGGATAAAAGACGCCATTCGTCCGCCATGAGTCAAGCGAATTTTATAATGATTGAAAAAATAAAAAAGTATTTTATTAATGTACAATCATATCATTGCTAAGAGATCGAAAATGATGGCCCAGAGTTGACAAAGCACTTCTCAGCGTTGTGTCATTCGCGAGATATTGCTCATAGATCACAAATGGATGTTGGTGGCTTTTGACAGGCTTAAAGATCATATTTGTCAAAGTAGTGTTTACTACTACCCAACGCAATAGGAAATCTCTAGTCTAGTATACTGCGATAATTAAAAATTGTGTGAACTGAATTGGTGCCATTTGGATGACCATTTGGAAGCCTTTTACCTCAATCCAGAATCCCGATGTCTGAACACAATAGCCATTACTCAATACTTTTCTAGTCGTTTTTGTTCAGCTATTCATCAGAATTTTAGTTTAAATATCGTTGCATAATTTATCACTTAACGCACTTGGTACAATATTTAATCAATTTATCTCCTAACTAGAGCACGTTCATATCCGTTTCATAAACGCAAAGTAGATAGTATCATGATATCGACTTATTGTGGGAATACACAAGGCAAATATTTTTGCCCTAACTAGCGAAATTGAACTAATGGTGGCATCTACTATGAAAGCGAAAATTTTCGGTTTACCTGTCTGTCGAATCCAGGAGTCTTCCAATAGGCGATACAGGCAGCATAAATATAAATGATACTAGCCTGTTCAACCGATTTGATAGGCCAACATCCATCCGCAATATAGGGGATCATATATTCCTGGGAAATTCCTGGCGAAGCTCCAGACTGTTCAAGCAACTCATAATCAAATTGAAGCGGTTGCACAAAGTTGACAAAATGAGCCCATGAACATCGCGGAAATCTGATTTCGTCACAAGAACTAACAATGGTTAACCAATTTATTGACATTGGAATCAGTGTACCAAAATTTAGCACACGAACTAAAAATACGAATATGAATAATATAACTAAGTATGGCTTACGCTTGCCGTCTTCAGTTATATCCCAATGGTAAAACCATATAGTAATTGGAATAATAGACGAACCGTAAATTCCAGCGGGAAATCCATATCGAAATTTACTGAATCGAGGATCTTTTATGGTTCCAAAATGTTGGAACATGTACAGGTCAAACCTATTTTCAAGTGGGCGAGTCAGACTTGTTCCAAATAGGTCTGTGTACGCAGATGTGCTGGAAAATATTGCCAAAATAACAAGCAAGATACGAGCGCACATGAATTATACGAAGCTTTAACGAAACGCCAGTGTGAATAAATTGATCTTCCATTAAGGCAAATTAATATGCCCATTAGTTTAGTGGTTGGATTAGGTAACATGTGATTAATTTTGGCGAAATCGCATTAGTATATTTACTGACAGAAACGCCGCAAATGTAATTAAAAAAGTAAGTTCTGGTGCTTTTCTTGTTTAGATAATTTTGGCTCGTTTTAAAGGAATTGTTTTTTTAAAGCAATTTCTGGGATTATCTCCCATTTTTAATTTTAAGTTATAAATATAATTATCTTATCTTTATTTTGTAAAGTACTGTTTCAATGCTAAGAGGTCTGCCACTAAGATTTATGCGCCCATTAGACTTGAAGAGAGAGATAAGATGGAAATGTAATTACCCCAATGCACTGTATTAAATCAACAGAGTCTATATACAAAAACGCAAGTCGGTATGATATTGATAACGTTGAATTTAAAAAGCACCGCCAGACCGATGACAGTCTTGTCTCGAACATCTGTCGAGATGTCAAGAGCGGCGTGTATCCGCATATTGAAAAGGATAGTAAACCACTTGAAGAATCAACTTTCAGAGATAAAACCTATACACTGCACCTTTGGGCTTTGTTTGTCGGCATTCTAGTCTACCCATTTTTAGAAGCCGGAAGAGCAACCGAACACCTCTATTTCGGTAGGTACACAATTGCATTGTGGTTAGAAAATTCGCCAACCACAAAACACCAACAATTAACCGACATTGTTTGGGGTTAGCCCAAGAACTTTAATTTAATTGACAGAGTAGATATGATAAAGGATGTTGTTTGTTCATCGATTAGAGAGGCAACCGAGAATAAAATGAATATGGGCAGCAATATAAAACTATTGAATTATATTATTGATGCGCTTTTTACAACTCGGCTGCATGTAGGTGATCTGCTAATTGGGAATTGTTGAAACTTCATCAGAATGGAAGATCAATCTCCAAGTTAAAGCAGAAATTTCTATATCACGATGGATAGATTTATAAATTTTGTATAGATCAGAATATGTCGTGTTGTCCAAGATCAAGGAAATAAATTTTTAATTTGAATAAAGCTTTCAGGATGGAATCGACACAAATTCAGATGGCACCAAGTTTCCTACTTATTAAGGTACAGTAGGAAATAATAACGGAAATCATTAACTTCGTTGACCTCAGTTGAATTTAATATTATGAATTGAAATCAGAAGTGCAATAATCAGGTAGGTACAATAAAGCAAGATAGGGGATGGAGATCGACAGAATATCACAATTCACTGATTCGCATTATTCAATCTAAACGCGAGGGTCAAACAGACAATTACAGACCAATAAATTTAAAAATTTAACGTGGTGCTGGCTTTCAAAGCTAAACGGAAACGATATAATCAGAGGAGCTGAAGTATCGAGGTCGATTATTCAATTGATCTTACCATTTTCAATAACGACTTTAAATAATGACAACAAAAATAATGCCAGATTTTTGTAACTTTATACTACATTGAAAATGGCTTCTCAAATACGAGGATTTTTTGTACCCCTTACGTCGACTTATCTTACTTGTTACATGAATTAACAATCAAAGCTGATAATAATATACTTTGAAATAAAAAAATCGGCCTTTCTAAATCAGGATACTTTATTCTCGATAGATTAGTGAGCGTATCATAAATATACCGATGCAGCATAGTAAAAGCGTGGAGACCTGGGTATAGAGACTTTAAAATTCACTGATGCGAAAACTCAACTGCTATATGTCAGTCAATAAAGAGAATATCGGAAAATAAACTTAATATGTCCAAAGGAAACATTTTCTTTATCCAGAGTACATTTTGGCGAACGCATTCAGGAATGATCCAGAGGAGTTTTTGATTAACGCATTTTATAGGAGTTCCGGTGGTTCATATTCAATAGCCAGAAAATATAACAACTTTGAAAATTCAGAAATATCGGTCATAAATAAATGAGTTTAGTGAATTAGATGGTCAGAAGGACTGGAAAAAACAGGTGATTTTGCCCTTGGGTCAAAGCTCTGATTGTCTTTATTTATAATTCGGATGAAAGTGGCTCTAATTTCGTTAACATTTTTAACGATGCACAGAGGGAAAAACAGAATATATTTTAAGTTTCAAAACTTATTCTATTTAAATAATAATAAAATGGCATGAAATGAATGCTAACGGTAAATCTGGGCATTTTTGGTTCCATTTTAGAAGCCCTGACGAAATCCAACAGTAAAATAAATATTATATTCATAAAGTATGAATCACGTTTGCATTGCGACATATTTGATTAAGAAATTACGAATTTGAAAACATTTAAATAACTTTACAAATGAAATTTGAGTTTAATTTTTTGGTAAATGAACACAATCTTTAAATTAATCATATATTTACAAATATACTCACTTCACAACGCTTTATATTAACATTAGATTGAGGTGGCATTTTAAAAGTTGTATCTGACCTTAAGGTTGCCTTCGAACATGTCGGCGGAGGTGGAATTCAATCCTTTCAGACCAGATGGAGAACTTAGCCGAGAAGCAGAGAATATTATTAAAAATTCTACTATTCTTCGAGATAAGGTACTTTCTGTTTTTTTGCCATGCTTTTGAATGCCACTATGCTTTCTTTAAACGCTCAATTATTTAATGAAGATTTTGGTACTCATATATCTGACATTGATCTAGGTTATCATAAACGATCCATCTTTGAAACGACCAGAAAATGGTGTTCCTCCCACATTGGAAACCCCTCCGAAGGCTGGAAATGGAAACCCACAAAGTTACGAGGACAGCCCGGTTAGGACAGGTGAAGTAGTTGCCGGGCAGGTTGCACCAGTGACTCAAGTAGTTGCACCCAGTGAGGCGGAACAACCAATGCTTCAAGTTGAACATGTAAAAATCAAATCAGGTCCCACAAAATGTTGCTTGATCCAGTAATGTGTGTTTACAATATTCTCGTCACTCCCCTTGTAAGTATTCAATAATATATTATCACATTAATAATAAAATGATTCAAGAACACAAATTTGTCCATTTGACAGTTTTTTGTCCTCATAATATTGTGTGAATCTTTCACTCCGTCCACTGAATTTTATTTGTTTCACTCAAAATTTTAATCATTTATACTGCCTTTCATTAGCTAGTAAACTTATTTATCAAGTAATAAAGGTTTATCGTATTTTCGTGGTATCTTTGTAAGCTATGAAAACGATCTTTGAATTTTTCATGAGATACTTCGAACTTAGTTTAAATGTTTTTATTATATATATGATGTTGTGCAAATATTTGCTTGCTCTTTATATTATTATCATTGCAGTGTTTATTTCAATATGCACTTTTACTTGAAATATCCTAACTGTTTGTCCGTATTCCTTATAAATGCCTCAAATAATTATTTTCCAAGGATTCTATAATGCTGCTTATTTATTTTATTATTTCTTTGTCACTTACCTTGACTTTGTCTGCCTGTTTACAAGAAACCTCTTTTTTCTCTTAATGGTCTTTTTATCTACCTTTGTTGTTTCTCTTCTGTACATTTATTTTGTTTTGTTAGTCACAAATGAACTGACACATTATATCGGTTCTGCTCAGTTTTATTTGCTCCTTATTGTAGAATTTACTTCCCTTCGCTTTTTGACACTATTATCTATTTGTGTATAAATGTTCAAATATGCAAAGGTGTTTTTTTAATTAATTTCTTTGGTTGATTTGCAAGATCAAATCAATATCTTATTTCCGTATAAGAGTTGTTTAGATGATCGTTTATTCCTCCCCTGAAGATTTATGTAGAATTTATTTACTTCCACCGACAAAGAAAATGTTTTATAAATGTTTATCACGGGGAAACATCCAATCTCTGGAAGGGAAGGGATTTTACTTTTCAAATGGAGTAGACAGTAAGGCTGGGAGCAGATCATGAGAAACTTACTTTATCTGATCTCCAGAATCATCAGATTAACTGATTTTTTAGATTAAAATTTTATCGGACTTGTTTAATAATACGGAAAATCCGGAATACACGATTTCACGTGATTTCACTGTTTCATTTTTTTCATGTAATTCTTGTAGACATTGGAGTGTAGTAGTGGGTAGGTCATGTTTGGGTTTATGGTGATCGATCCACCGCTGGTTACCCATTCCGCACTCATTTACGAATTGTAGATAAAATTGTCAGTACACATGTAATTTTGCCTGTGGTCAATGATTAATAGTGTGAGAAATAGATATCTCTTTTCCCATTTATTTTGAAATTTTTTTGGCAAATTGCCCTGAGGAGGAATTCATTTTTATCCCTTTTATCAGTCAGATATTATGTAATCATATATAAAAATATTTTCTACTGATGTTCAGTTAGAACTTTACTACCTAGTACGCTAATTAATTATGTAGACATCCAAAACGGACGCTGATTCATACCATACCACTGTCATGAGTATGGAGGCATGTAGGTTGTGCATGTGCATTTGACTCACTGGGTGATTGTATTTACGAAAAGTTATAGTGCCGTTGTTATCACAAGTAAATCCGAAGTGCCAGTTTATATAATTCATTTTGATACGTGGTTCGACCTAATGTGACCGTCACTGAATTGTTCCACCCCTAAAAGCGGTCTGATATTTTCTCTAACTTACAGTAGGTGACATGATTTATAAAACCACTAGCGGAGATTCAGGAAGTGTAAATGCATGAGTGGTTTATATGTGCAGAGGTTACCTTGAGTGTATTTTAAAGTACTGCAAACTGTTTAAGGTCATGTCTGTTCACCTTGCTTTCTCAGCCTTTGAGAGAACAAAAGGTATAGAAATGGAAAGACAGACCATCCGAATTAATCAATAAGCACCGAACATCATAAATTTGTTCCGTAATCCAGGTAAAGATTGGCGAAATTTAAATTTTGAGATGTAAAGCAGTGAAATAACCAAAAATTCGGTCAGATGAATTGAGACTCAATACACTGACTTTGTTCTCGATATTTTCCCGATTCTTCTCTCCCTCATCTTTTATTGGAATTTACAATCACTGCATTTCACTCGTTTCCCTAATATGAAAAGTGTTAAATTTTTCCTCTATCATGACTCATAATAGGATGAAAAGAGGAAGATAGTGATATACTAGCTTTTGACCGAGAGACTCTAGGACGTTTTTTCTCCGTTCAAGATGAATGTTGAAAAAATATCCTCCAATGGATTTGGAAACGATTATGTTTTTCATGCGAGACGTTTTGCGGTCTCTTTGTATCCACAAGTTTACAGCTGAAATAAAGATTATTTATTTAGAAAGTGCTAAATGTTGCATTCCGCTGTTAAATTTTGCAAATTTTACTTCGCACATTGCCTGCAGTCGGTAAAATGTCCTCTTTTCATCGTGAAGAATTTAATTTCGATTTTGTCGGCCGTTTTGCCAATATTTTGCGCCGAACTTTCCGAGCATTCGTCATTTTCACCTTTCCGACTGACAAGCACCTGAGAATTTCCACCCAATTTCTCTTGGCTTTCCTGTGTTACTCTACTTATTTTGTGAGCTATCTATTGTCCTCTTACTTCTACGTTGTTATCACATCGTTCTTCTCGGCGCTCGAGTTTAAAAAAGGGGACTAACTCTTCTGTCTTTTGAAGAAAATTTGCTTCAAGGAAATGCAGATGTTCTTTGTCCTAATAATGATAATAATTTTCAAATTCGTGTGTGAGGAAGTATGAAATCTCTTGGACTGGGGAATTTCCAGTATTAATCAATCTGGGTTGTCATTCCGGTATGATTTATTTATTACGTGTTTGAAGCTTTTTTTTCTTATTACGGAAGAAACCTGCATTCATCTATACGAATGGAGGTTATTTTGCTTGCACTTTCAGTTTCGTTTGACTTTGAAGGGTAAATCTCTATGCTTTTCCATAAATTTTTATCTATGTCATCACTAATCAGTGAGACCTAATTATATCGACCTCATAGTGGTGCTTGAAGTTCTTGACCCTACTGTAACCTCAAGTGCCCTGCGGATAACCATCGTGTGTCCTCAAGTGGTTTATTTTAACTATTGGAATAAGCTAATTAAGTGGCCCTTGAATAAGCGTTCGCTTAGGGTTCAGTTTCTCCCGCAGCGATGTACGGACCCATTCCACCTGCTCATACTATTCCTTCTTCATGTGACTATATAGCCTTTTTACACCATACACGCACACTCACGCCACTCAGTTACCGCCTTCTACGCTTCTTTCTCATCTCCTTTTCCCCTCTTCTCTTACCCTCTTGAACCCTCATATTGATTTGTCCAATACATTTTGGTCTAATCAATTTCTTGGTGTTCTACTAAAAAACTGTTGTTAGCCCCTACAATATTTGCTACAGCTTTTAATCGAGAAGTATTAACTTAATTTTCTTTCCGTTCTGAATCCCCTTCCCCTCTAACCTGCTAAACTTGGTTAAAGTGATGTACCCAACCACAAATGTTTATCATTACATCTTGTTATTCTCTTGTTTTTGTTGGAGGAGGAGAAGGCGAATTTGAGTCGCAGATTAAGGTATGCTTTCTATCATGCATCTGTTGGCGGATTTTATGCGACTATGTATTTCAAATTCATGCAATGACAAATTTAATGACATGTTTATTTTTGTTAATGTGAAATTAACTCTGCAGCCAAGAAAAGTACTCATATTGGATATAAAAGTAGCATCATGGAGCTTCCCCAGTCAGACTGTCATTACAATTCGGAATGCAGTTATTGCCATTATTATTGATCCATGTGTTCCCGAATATTCATTCCTTGTCCCCATTCATAAAAACGAGGTGACCAAATTATGGGTCACCCCCCAAATTATGTCCACCTCCATCATCCATAATTAAATCTCATCGTTTGTTCTCGGATTCAGATGAATTGAAGGAAGCAAAACGGTCAGTAATGAGGGGATAATTGGAAGTGCAAAGACATTCATGTTACGGCAATTCTACCAAGCTATTATTTGCTAGTGCAAGTGATCATTCCAAATTTTCTACTCCGTTTTCGGCAACTGGTTCCAGTGGCGTGTGTAGATGATTCAAATGTGATAATGAATTAACTGACTGAGCTAGCGAAAAAAACCCTATCCACCTGTTTGTGTGTTTTTTGTTTCATTTTCATGTAGATTAGCTCTCTTCTGCCATGACCTAGCTTACCTGTTCGTTTGCTTGCCTTGTTGCATCTTTCTACATTTTGTGCTTGTGTGTGTGCATTCATTCAAACATCTGTTTGGTATTTGGAGTGACTTTAAATCAATTGCCTGGTCAATTTTTAAGCGAAGAGGAAGCTATTTGATAAAAGATATTTCCATATTTACTATCGGAGGAAAATGCGTCTTTAGTAAGTGGAATTTCAAGGAAATAATGGTTAAGCAACATACTACACAACGTATGAAAAGGTATCTTCCAAGTCTTTTTTCTCTATTCAGATTATTTATTTATGTTTTAGAGTGCTAAATCATTTAATTATTATGTTTATCCACTCTTGTCAATTTACAACCTATAATTTTTTGCGGTTCTTCTTCGAGCAAGAAAAATGTATTGAATCACAGTTATCCAAAGAACAAAGGTACTATTTCAAGCCATTTTCTTAATCCTCTATATTATTTCCTAATAAAGGTTTACGGTAAGTAGTAATACTTTTTTATCGTTTCTTAAGGATGTCTGGTTGTTATGTGTTTTGGCGAAATTACTGTAATTAATTACACCATTGCACCTAGTCCTATAAGATGGTTTCCTTTATTATTACTTATTACTCAACTGTAATTATAATGTTATCACAAACCTTTGCTTTCTATTCACCTTTCCGAAGCATGAAAACTTTATGCCTGTAAAGGAGTAGTGGGGAAACTGTTGTGTCTCTTTGTAAGCTTCCGCTCTACATTTCCTGGTGTTTTGTCTGTTTATCCATCTCTTATAAGCGGTATCTTCAAAAAACAAGATAGAATGTTTTAAATAGTTAATACCAAAAGTATTGTATGCTAAATTGGCTAAATTCATTTATACTTAAGTTAACTGTTCAATATTTTGAAATGTCTATATTTCGTTAGGATTTCGGTTGAATTTAACCACTAGAATTACAACATTACTGCTTGATCAGAGTAAATTTCAGCAGTTTGCCGATCTATATTGATTTACACTGTTCTTTTCTCAGTCGTTTCAATTTTATCCATTTTGATTTTCTTCTAAGTTTACAAAGTGGGAATAATTTTTGGTAATATCGTATTTAATGTGTTTACTTTAAACATGGAATTGAATAGTGTTGAATGAAGCCAAATTGGGAATAATTAGCAGGTGACGGTATTTGGTAACACTGATCTATTTTTCTTCATTCTTTGCATGTATTTTTAAACAAAAGAAAATGATAAAAATCAATCATAAGAAAAGATAGATCTTTTTAAAAATCATTTTTTAAGCTCTTCCATTCCATTTTGCGATTCGGAGGCAATTTATTGGAAATTCTATTTAAGTTGTCCAAAAGTGAGCATAAATTTCTTTCGCTTTTCAGTCAAAATTTTACTGTTTTTGTTTCTTTGCTCCTCTGTTTTCCTTTTAGTGAAGTTATGGTTGCTTATCATCTTCACGGTCTTTTTTCGACTATCATAGTCGATATTATGAGTGCAAATGATTCTTTTTCATCTTCCAAGAAATAAATTATATTATGTGCACCTCCAGATCGCCATTGTGTGTCCACACGATAAACTTGCTTTCATACACCGTGACCGAGTGAGAGTGATTTGCTCCTGCCACAAAAAATGTATCTTTTTCGTATATTCGCACAACCGTTATTGGTGATCCAGATCAACGGCGACTCCTTTAATTGTCAAATCTCCCCTCATTATCTACTCATTCTGCATTTTATGCCGTTATCAATTTCGGACCCATTGATTGGCCTCAATCTAAGTCAGCTATCTATTTATTTATTTCCATTACGCAAACTGCTCCCTCTATATTAATCCAATAAGACATTCAGTTACTCTCCCGCCTTTTAATTTTGGATAGATTTGGACTGCCAATTTAGCGGTTATGTGGTAGGGTTTTATCTTTCCCAGGTTTTACAGTTAACAGCTTAATACTGTGGATATAATATTAATGGGGATTGCTGATTGTAAGCCTTAACAATATGATCTGGTCAAGATCTGTTATCTCTGGCCCTTTTTCAAGATATCACAGTTGAGATTTGTTTGGTGCTGACCAAACGTATGGCTGATTTTTTGCTAATTCACAAACTAGGTAGAAATTCTAATACCCTAAATACTCGCTTTAATAATTCTAGATTTGTAAACCTACTGCTGTTCCTTCTAATCTCACTTATCGAATAAGATTGCTGTTGTTAGAGCTGTCTTAATCATAGAGTGGGCATTACCCGTAGAATTCAGGCCATATTTGACCAAGGCCTTATAAATGTAATCGACAATCTCTTAACTTCTCATATGGTAAAAATTCGTACTAGTAAATTTGATTTTCATCCCCTTGCATTTCTATTCTTACGACCATAATATTTCTAACTCCTTTTCCTCTGCTACTAAGGATGGGAAGAAACAAGGCAGCAGAGCTCATTTTCTCTCCGTCAGCTTCAGCCTTTTTTATCTTGTGTGCGTTGACGATTCTCCTTTTCTTTACCGTCTAGAAGAGGGAAGAGGAGAAAGCAATGTCGTGTCTTTGCAGTAGTATACTTTGATAATTCTAGAAGGGTAGCAATCAATAGATAGTCATAGTTTGGCCAACCACTAATTTAAAAAACTTTTACCTCCAGCGTAGTGTTGCTTTTTCTCAATGATGTTTCCGATCCGTCTTGTTATGGATAATTAATAGTAGTCTGTGGTTAATGATCCCAGCAAATGGAACATACATAGGGATTTTGGAGTCTTTATTTCAGGTCACTTCTTACCCCGTTAGACTGAGTGTTACACATTTTAGTATAGTGCCAGAAAGGTACTAAAATCCAATCTTTTAATATAAGTTAAATTTAAATTATTGAAGCAAGGGTGCTAAAGTTTCATGTGATTTGCATGTTTGTTAAAATGTTTTGAGTATAAGAATAGCTTCCAAACTGGAAATTCCTATTCTGCTACTTATCTCATGATTATTTATTATCAATACGATTGACAATTTCATTCCATGGATGTACGTCGGCGAGTATCGAACAGTGAATTCGCTGACATCATTACGCCGCAGGAGATTGAAAGCAGATTTCAATAAGTAGTCTCCGGACGTTAAACTGTTCAATAATGCCCTAAGTTATCCGCACACTATAAATCTCGCAAATCAGTTGTAATGACTCATTACAGAAGTACATTGCTCACATCAATGGAAAATCGTCAAGACCTGTCATGCAAAACTCAAGGCCACAGGTTTAGTGATGTCCAAATGGACTTAAGAAACTCTTGGCACATATTTAAATGCAATTTAAATGTGTTATGTGTTAATCTTGTTCATTTTTTAAAAAATATTAATCCATTGAATTTAAAATATGGACTAATTTCTCAAGCAATCTTTACAAAGGATATTTTAGGGTAACATTTGGCAATACTTTGCGAATATTCATCCTTCTAAATACCTAGTTCCCGATTACACTGCCAACTAAGGTGTGTTTCTTATTTAAAAGCTTTGATTATTAAAACCTAAGCCTATTATTTGATTAATGTGTAAGTATTGTAAGTAGTTAAAGAGTTAGTTTAAGTCAATTTCCTTATAAATTAGATTCACACTTGATCTCCCCACCTTTGTTCTAATTCAAGATTGATTAGATACCGATTCCGATGAAGGTGGTATGCACCAACAAGTGCAAAATTGTTTAAAACGTCGGGTGCATCTAATCGCAGGCATTAGACATTAGTGTAGTCAAACATAACTTGGACACTGGGCAAGAAAGAAACAGTTGCTACTGGCACTGCTTGTGCCGGTTTTTCTAGAAAGTAATCAAGATCAGGTCTTTCTCCCTTGTGGTGTGAATTTCTAACGTATTTCCGTTAGGGTGGTCCTCAGTAGTAGTTGTAATTTTCGAAATATACTTAGGATGTCATTATCTTGGAAGCAGTTAATAATAAAACTAAAAAGCGGGTCGGAAATTTGCAAGTTCCCGTTACATTTTCTGGTTTTCTTGTCCTGCTTTTGGGCCAAAATTTTAAAAGTAGTAAATTATTTAGATGAATTTCCAGAATTAGGAACATGATAGTAAAACCAAAAATCGTGGAAGTAGTTTGTTAGTCATTTGAATAGCGCCTAATCATTTAAATCATGTATCGGTTGGTTGTCACCGTTTTTTTTCACAGGTATGCATGCTAGCTCTCGGTCACATCTTGTGTTAACTGTGATGGACTTTTAATTTCTAGTGGTCGCCTTGGCTCCGTAGAATGGAACCTAACTGGGGCGTCGGGGTTTTGGCTTGTGGTATTTAATTTTGGCAAGTTTTTCCACTGTTCACATTCAGGGATAAATATGAAATAGAAAACTTGCTGCTTAATTAGCCAATAATTACAGCGGTTACAAGCTTGCATTCTAGGGCATCGAAAATATCTTGTCACATGGTCCATCGAATTGAGATGTCCCATATGCATGTTTGCAGAATCTAATGCAACGTCTAGCGTCTAGACGTCTAGAACAACTAGATGCAAACGCTTTGGACGGAAATGGTAAAATCAGGCATGATAAGGCTAAATGGTTTCAATTAGATTGGCGATCAATCATGTTTTTACAAATGCCATTAACTAGTGTAATAAACCAATAATAATTGAACATGCGCTTTGAGATATTGAACCCGCTTTCTAAAATGAACTGGAATTATACTTAACCACTTTGTTTGAACGGATTAAAATTCATTGTTTTATTATCATTATGTGTAGATGACGTGTTTGAGTCAAAGCCTCAGTATAAAATATAGCCGGAATTGGTAAGGGTACCACAAGTCACCTTTAAAATAATTCTTGATCCTCTTCTTTGAATAATCGTGATACTCCTTAGAGAGAGGATGTCTCAAAGAACTACCACATTGAGTGAATGGCTGCGTAAGTCGATTTAATCAGAATTCACTTCTCAAGTTTTCATATTTACAAGCATATATGGAACCGGAAATTTGTTTTCTGCTATTGCATTTTTTGAGTTACAGCTAGTAAATGTTTCGTTCAAGGTCAAAGCATTACTTCATTTCTTTCTTGCCCAACTGAAATAAGGCGAATGTGTCTGTACCCTTCGGTGCCCTTTATTTATCTAATTTTAACTACTATTAACTTTATATTTGCTATTAAGACATTCCCTTTCGTATTGTAGTACGAAATTGTAAGTTTAGGTGGTGGATTCAAATACCTTCCACCTTTCCTTTTATTTAAATTGCTAACTATTCAGTCGATTTAATTGGTCACGGTGAGTGTTTCTAAACTCCTGGGTGGGTCCATTAATGTTTATTTTCACCGAGTGAGGTTCCACCTCCTCTTGTTTAAGTAATGAAGCTATATAAGCAGTTGTTTTGTGTGCTAACATTATAATAGCAACCTAGAATTTCTTTTTTCAAGACTATAAATTAAAAATACCCATGATTTGTGTTCAGATGCTTTCTGTTCTGTTGAACTAAAATCATTTATTGAATAGGTATTATTCTGTTAAGTTTACAAAAGTAATGATTTCATTTCGATCGGATTATAAAAGGAAATCGTAAGCAGTCATTTCTCTCTTTTATCTGTTGGTGTTTTCTCTGTTTATTTTTTTATCTGTTTATCTGTTTATTTTTCTCCTAAAGACACGACAATTTGAGAACATACTGCTTAATGTCACTTGTGTTACAATTTCTTGGATTTCCGGGTTAGTATGATTATCTTTACCTTTTTACTTATCTTATTTTGCCTTCATTTAAACGAAAATTTTCTATGATAACTTCCTTTTTTCACATGATTTGCATGTGGTATTATTTATTTTCCATGACAGGGCTAAAAGCTTTAAAACCTTTCATTTTGGGGAAACATCCAAGCACATAGGAAGTGATAGTTATAAAGTGGGAGTATGTTTACTGTTTAAGAGGGAATTGTATGTGAGAGCTGGGGAATCACATTTGTTCTTTTCATTATTCTTGTTCTACATAGGAGAAATCTGGATAACAAGTTTTATATGATTTCGGAGTCATTCTCTTTTCACGTAATTGCTATAGCATCTCTATACTGAACAAGAAGTCTACCAGTGCCTTCTCATCTCCCTTTCATTTGCAAATAGCCGATGGTGATGATACGATTGTATACTATCTTTTCCTTGTTAAGTTTCCTACTGGCTGGATCATTGACTTTACGGATTAATGAGCCGCGACTGACATTCTCTTTAATCCTAATTCTCCGCTTTTTTAGAAAAAAGGTTCAAGGGTTCATGTTTATTTTCAATTTTTGAGCATGATTTCGTACTGTGGTCCAGACTAAATCTTGAGTGTATATGCCCGCGTTGTCCTTTTTAGCATAGCAGACGTATAGCTTCCCCGTTAGAAAAAAATGTAGAGAATTGTATTTTTTAAATCTGCCGTCTTCCTCCTACCATTTCGGTTGCTTTTAATGGTGAATCATGTTTTAAATCTGAAATATTGATCCATCGCCGAGATATTTGCGTTATTTCGTTATTATCGATTTCTATAATTGGTAATAATCTTTAAGTAGTCAAGCTTTTCTTAATTAAAAGGTGATATTATTTATTAGCTACCCGTCAATTTGTTGCATAAATTTTCACGGAAAGAGGGGAAAGACAGAATGTTTCAGCCAATTTCCTGTATGTTTTGAATCACATTTTTTATATGTAATAAATTTTCCCCAGCGGATTGCCTGTTGTTTTTCTGTTCAAAGTCAGGAACAGATTCTTTCGACGTCAGTTTAATTTTAAACAGCAAATTTTGCCACGTTCAAAAACCGAACCGTTGAAAAAAAAAGATTTTATTGTCAAAACATTTAAATTTAATTGAACTTATTTGTAATTTCCTAAATACTCTAACTTACAAATTTGATCCTTCTATATCCTAAACAAACAAACTGAAACATTTCATCGGGGAAAAGCAATTGAATTCAAGTAATTTGAATATTATCCAATAAGGGATAAGGGGAGGCGATCGAAATCTGTTGAGAATAAAGTCAGGGCATCACCTAATTTAACATAATTTCATTGCCCTCCTATTTACTTGATAAGTAGTTCTGTGCTTCGTGTTTCAAATTTCACGATGAGTTTCTAAAGTGTTGGGTAAGTCCGTGTTCGTAATATCTTCTGTTTATTGGGCGGTTGTGAAATTGGAAGTTTGTGTAACGTATTTGGTACAATGCACAAAATGTCCAAAAGACCCCAGAGAAATCACTTCTTGGTTAAGCCGCAGTCAATTACGACTGTTTAAATAGAAAAACGAGGTACAACGGAGAGAAATCAATCTTACTCATGTCTCAAAAGTAATTTATCATGTGATCAGACACGAATAAATCGAGATTTATTCGACCGTTTCAAGTCATTTATCTCTTTTTGGCTTGTTTTATAGAAATTTGCAAATTATTTGAATAATTTTTCCTCTAGTTTTATGGTTAAAGCAATTTAAATATGAATATCGAGTGAAGAAAGGAAATATATGAATTGTCAAAACTAATTTTTCATTTCTTCCTTACCCTCGAAAAAGGTAGTTTTGATATTCATTTTTCAATTATAAAAAAATTTTGTAGTCCGGTTGTGTGAAATTTTAATGATTCAGAAAAGCTTTAGTGATTGTAACGAGGAAAGCATGACCTAGCTAATTAGTATACAGTTCTATTTATCTGCATCTGACTCCTCTACATTGATGAAGGTGACAATCGCAGATTGCGCTCATTCCTAGACATACTATCATCGTCTAAAGCTATTCCCGTTTTAACTATTTCATCGTCAAATTTTACCCACTGTTTTGCTGTGTGCATACAATCTTGTTTGTAAATAAGGACAGGCTCCTTGTTATTTGTCATCTTCATCTTCACTGTCTGAATCCCCGGCCCTGGATGGGTCGGTAGAACTAAGGTGGTCACAGGCCAGGGTTCGTAGTTAACAGCAAATAGACAGCTCATATTATGACGCTTAATTCAGTTAATTTTCACAGGGTAGATGTGTTCTGATTTTTTTTGACGGGATTAATATAATGATCTTCTTTATTACTAGGCCCAGAGTAAATTATACCATCTGTATTTGTTTTGCAGCTTCACCATTAATAATCAATCCTCTAGTTGTCCTATTGATTTATTCCCACTTCCTATGCTCCACATCTTCAGCATCACTCTGCTTTTATTCAACTTACTGCCTGCTTAGTGAATGTCTGTTTTTTAAGTCGATGTTTTGCATATCTTGTTAACAAAAAGTTGGAATTTCGATAACTTGACACGTTTTCTCTATTATGACTCTAAAACTATTTTTTTCTCATTGCGTTATCCGACTCCTGTAAGCCGGATGGAGAAGATATTTAGAAGTCCTTGAAAATCGTATTGATCAACCAATCTAAACGATCGATCTAAACGCTGAACATAGATTTATTGAGTTCTGATCTATTTTATCCAATACACAAGACTATGTATATGTTAGTATCTGTTCTATATTGAATAGCTTGCTACATGTTTAATCCACCATAAAAAACTAATATCAGACAACCTGTTGAATTGTTGAAAACATCACTTTCATCTCTGTTTACGCCGATTTTGCACGTGCAACCTTTTGTTATTCGAACTCTGGCTCACATGAAGTATTTTCAGTAAAGTTAGATTGTTATTTGTTTTCTAGTCAAATGGTCCAAAACCGGATACAGCTGATTTCAAAAATGCTTTTGATTTTGTTCTCCTGTTTATCGGCTCTATACCGAATCTGGAATTTAATTTGCCTAAATTCTGTGTTAAGGCGCATTACAATAGATTTTGTAACTGAACTATGAAAAGTTAGTGAGTGTTACATCAATTTGCTTAAGATTCTTGGTAAGTTGAAAATGAAGTTATGACTTGGGAGAATTCAATCAAGGCATGCTTTAGCGCCTATCATAGTTAATTCAGCTTTATGAACTCAAACACTACATGGAGAAACAAAGAGCAGACCTCGAGACCAGCAAGTCTACTTTTTGTCTATTTAACTAAAATGCAAGTGCTCCACAATGAGGGAAAATCGATGAATAGATTACGGGTTGAGAAGTGAATAATACGCAGAACGAACTTGAAACTTGGGTTATAATGGTAGTCTAGTTATGATAGCAGTTAAATGTAGATAGGAAATGAAATGATTGTATATTGTCCTTCGCGTTGTTTCGGGAATAATTTTGAAAAGTATTTTTCGGATGATTAATCATATGGGACAAAAAATGATACACAGATTCATTTCTCAACGGTCAGCATTTTAGAACACTTCTAATGTGACATTTGCGTTCCGTTCACTAGATGTGTTCAAATGAGTATCGAACCCTTAACCCCTTGTTTTGATCACCGCATCAACGGAACATAATTTTGCTTGTCTACAGAAAATATTAAAAAGAAAGGTGCCTCTTTCTTTAATATGAATGTCGTATGGCATGTACAGATGTGGAATATAGGAAAGCTTATGCTTTTATCGTCTGAAATAAATTTAGGATCTTTGTATGGTTTCACGGTGACATCGTTCCAAGCCTTTGACTTCCCACTAGATATCTTTCACATTTTGGCTAAATTTAATGGCTTTCATTACTTTCGGCATCGTTGGTTTAAAATTAATTTCAGGAGTGTATTATTTATTGATATTGACTGTTTTTTAGGACTTTTTACCGTGTCGGTTATGCAATTATTTTGGCTTACCTTTAATTCGCTTTATGCGAGCCATCAAAATAGTGGGATTCAAAACAGTTTATTCCATGTGTTGCATATGCCAAATACTTGGTGATGTGAATCAACGGGTGATAGTTCATCTGTAATAGTCGATAAAATGGATTCAAGCTGTGATATTAGTCCATTTGAACAAAAGGCTGTATCGAAAATATGATTTAGACCGGAGAACGTAACTTTCTATGTATTATTTGCTGATGGTGACAAGAGTGAAGTGGGAATTTCAATCTTGAATTCAAGATTTCTACGCTATTCTTTTGCCTCTAAAAGGTTTGAATTCCCTAAGTGCATTCAGTTATAGCTCACCTTTCAAAGAAGATAGATATTAGTTTACTATAGGGAAATTAAAATTATTCCGGTTCCAGAAGAAAATGTACACCTGGGTAAGTTAAAGTTTAAAAGTTATAACGAGATATTTTTATGGTAGAGAATGATGATGGTTTATACCTATTTTAGCATGGCAGAGCTCACTCGATTCCACTAAAGGTGAACACTAGTCTCAATCATTATGATTCAAGTTTGTATATTATGAATTCCTGCAAATTCAGTTTTAGTCTTGAAATTGAAGTTGGATTGCTGCCCGATTCACTTTATACTCTTATGATTTTGCTTTTATTTTAAATGACTTCAAATTATGTTTAATATTTTACAATACGGCATGTAAAATTGAATTCCCACGTAATATTTCAACAATTGAAATATGAGAATTCGCTCTATCGCCACATTTTTTTAAAGTCTGAAACTTGTCACATTACAGCCTTATCCTCCCACTTTTTAAATCCCCCTCTTTGGATTATAGTAGCTTACATCCTTCTGTTACGAATCGGATAAAAACTCGACCTTTGGGGATATGACAAACTTAATGCATTTTTTTACATCAGCGAATTGTTCTCGTGATTTATTTTCAACAGTTTCCGCTGAGCCTTGTATTTGCTACTTAATTGGCAATTATGTTCGTGCTGTATCTATTAAAAATATCTCTTTGTTTCATCTACTCGCTTACGGCTATATTAATATATGAATGAATCGAGATAACACTGCCAATCATCCTGAATTAAATCTAAAGATTAATCAAATCTGAATATCACGTACATGAACTCATCCGTGAACCTAGTGGTTGATTCATGTAATTTGAACGCTAGACCGTTAGGGTCATTCCAAAGTTAAATATAACTATCATGAAAAAGTGGGCTATCCAACTCTGAATCTATTATTTTACTCGACTCTCCTCTGCTTCTTCGCTTATCTGACTATTCAGCTGTTTTCCATATCTAAATAATTTAGCATCATTAAAATTAGTCAAAGTTTTGTTTTTTTTGCTATTGGTAATTAATATGTTTTTTTCAAGAAATCCAATCTTATAACTCTTCGATTCGTCTCTATGTTTTCGAACACAGGTTTAATGTTTCTACAAAATTACAACTGCAATTCTTATTTTGGTGACTTTGTAGCCATTGTGATGTATTTCGATGTGTCACTATTCGACTGGTAGTTTAGGCTTCCACCCAATTTGTGTTATCTGTGATTGCAACCTTTGCTATTTTTGCTTAAAAAAGCTGAAAATTTAGTTTGGTCAAAGTCTAAGTTATTCCCATGGTATTTAGTCGCTTGTTTTCAGGCGAGATTATGAAATAAGTCAGTCTGCGGACTTCTTTACACGGTTTTTTTATTTTGTTTAGGAAAAAAGTGAAGCCTTTGTCCTTCAGGGGAGTACTTATTTTGGTCTTTCTTTCATGGCAGTGGTTTTGTTATTATTGTTTATTACCCATAGTATTATAAAAAATTGAAATGTTTAACTGTGGTGAGTAATTGAAGTCGGTTAACAGAAAGTCTAATAAATTATAATCAATAAATGCTAATAACTAAGAGGTCGATACGTACTTCTGTCAAGTCAGACGTGTGATACTCATCAGCTTATGTCCAATGTACAGTATTATCGAACGTTAAACTGGTGGAGAGAGATGTTTTTTAATTCAATTTGCTTGTCTGGGGTTCTCTAGAATGGTCTTCATCTCTCCTGAATATGCCTTTAAAATGCTTTCATTCAGCAGTTTTGGAAAATGTATTACTTCTATGCGGCTTTTATAGCCGAGCGAAGTACGTATAATTCTTGAATCAGGCACTTTTTACTTGGGATTTGAAGGCTTCATATGAATTTTTTGCCCGGTTGTGTTTTATTTATTTGTTCGTTTTTCACAGTGCCAAGGGAGTATTTCAAAGTATTACTGTCTTGACAGATCGGATCTCTTGTTTTTGGTTTGTTAGTCCTCTTGCTCTCTGTTTGCATTCATTCTTTTGTTTCTTCTCACTTCTACCTTTCTTTTACAGCTCCACTTTGCTTTGTTCCTTTTTTCTCCCTTTGTCTTTTTTCAGTCTCCTTCATCAGCAAACACTCCTCTGCTTTTCACTTGTCATGAGTGCAGCAGACATTTAGGCAAATTTCTTAATCTTAATGTGCTTGTAATTCAAGAAAGTATTGCTGATTCCGCTCATTAAAATTAATGATGACGTCTCTTTGGACAAATCATCCCGCTTACTCGTTGGCTGTACTTAATCTTAGTAAATGTTAATTTTCCGTGGCGAATTAGCTCCCAAATCACAGTTCTACACTTGTACCTAGGGAGTATGTATATTCTACTTCTCTTCCAACTTCTAAATTCGAAAATATTGCGTGTCTAGCAGGCCTCGAGGTCAATAGTTTAACGGGATGGACGTCGTAGTTAGCAGTGGGAACTGCCAACGTCTTGATATCTTCTAAAACGATCCAACTCCGACGAATTAGACACATTGGTTCTACTGAATAGGTCATTAATTTTTCACGAGGATCAAAAAGAGTTCCCATAGTCAAAGTTGATTTTCTTCATATAGAAGGATAAAATGATTAACGACTTAGAGTTAAAAGGGAGACATTTGGTCATTGAGGATCTTTTATATTCCTATCTGTTGGTTATGATCTGATTTCTGACAAGGTTTGAAGTCAGTTAGGTTTATGAAGAAGCAAACAGTGAAGAATTGTTTTACCTATAATGCTTGTGCGAAGCTTCTTGCTCACGGTCCTGTTTCTAAGTTTTTTCTCTTTTTTGTGTTTATTGTCCAAATGATTTGCTATCTGATTAACGTGTAACTTCAATTATGCCTTCGTTTTGTTGTTCCCTTCAGGTGTTTGTCTTCTTAGCAATGCGAAGATTTGGAATAAATATTACTGCTCTATTAAATTTGATATGTGATTATAATGTATTTAGAATAGTGCCAAGTCAAGTACTTACAGGAATGGATATGATCAAGGATTTCTTTCAGTTTCGGCCTTCTTGTGATTTAAATTACAAGCCTTTTGATTAAGGTTCCGTCTATTTCTCTTTTCTCCTGTTTTCTTCCTTTAAAACAGTCTGTTCGTTTGACATTACTTCTCAGTTTAGTCTTTATTTGTTAACCTTCCTTTGCTTTGTCCGTTGTTTTCTGTTTCAATTGTTTGTCTTTTCGGTCAAGTTCATTGGGGAACGTCTGGTTATTTTTTTTATTTTGCGACGTTGCACTTTCCAGCATTGCTTTAGGAGATGGAATTCTAAATCTTCAATTCGTCAATTTGAAGATGTCTATTTCCCCAATTCCAATTTCAAAACTCTAGCATTACAGAAACAATTTTACCAAATTTCTCATTATAGATTGACACTGGAGAAAGGGATCATTTTCTTAGCTCATCTTAATTTGGCCTCTATACCCACCCTGACGCTTGTTCTCTTCCATTTGGCACTTCTTCCCGCTCCTCCTTTTTTCTCTTATTTCTTCCTTTTGTCAAGTATGCGCGTGGTCCTGCTTAACTCTTGATCTTCCAATTTAGGAAGGGGCGTTGTACTCGATTGGGAAGGTAAGTAATTCTGGGGGGGTATATCTCTAAGTCTAACATGGCCTGACTTTTACGATAGCTTTATTGACAGGACTTAAAGTAGCTCTAATCTTGATAAAAAAGCAACGTTAGAAGCCAGATCATGTTAGGCTATATATCTCTTCATAAAATTAATGATCTCCCTCAGCCTGACAAGATGCAATTGCTCTTCTCAAGTGAGATGGTCAAGAGTTTTGTTGGACAATTGGAAATGGGTGAGAGGGGTAAGGAAAGAGTAGGAAGAGGAACTGAGAAGAGAGAGGGAGGCGTTACTAATGAAGGTTGGACAACCCAGATTGTGAGGAATAGGCCAAATGAGGTAATTATAAGGTGTTGACCGATTTCACGTTCTTCGTTCATTGATGAGTGACCAATCAAAAATAACTAACTAACTAACAATTAGGTGGGTCAGGGCTCGAAGGAACTACAGATTTAGGTGCAATAACTTACAGCAGTTGTAGTACAAACCAGATGGGATTTTTTTCAACAGAAAATTTTTTATCATTTTTGCATCCCTAACCTTGACAGTAACAATTTTACAGTCACTTATTTTTCGCAATTTTAAATCAAATCAAGGAAAAAGACTGATCCCCTTTGTCCTTACTGCAAGTGTCCCTAAAACTAGAATGCTGCAAAAGATTTTCGGCTTGACACTGGAGAGAAATAAATAGGTCAGTTTATTAATCCCTAAAGAGAAGATTTATCCTGCCCGTTATTTGAGTCAAGGGGGTATATCAGCCACCCAGAATTATTAATATGCTTCCTACTCCTTTAATCTCAAGAAATCTACCACCCGCTAAGGCTCCTCAAGCACCGTGGTTGCAAGATCATCTAATTTCAATAACATATGGTGATGGAATGCAATGAATCTTAAAATAAACGAGTTGTATCATCATTTACGAAGTTATTTGGCTTTTTATTACCCATCGCGAAACAAAAAGTACACGATTTTGCCGTGGACTCCATCTACACAAAATCTTCTTAGAAGATATTAGGGAAGGTTCAGGCATTCAAAAAGCTTACTTTTTCTGAGATCTGAATTTATATGATCGTCCACTGCTTACTTAGGAAAATTTTTAACGCTAGAATTTACTCAGCATGATCGTTAACTACGAATTCTAGTATTTCCTTACAATTTTGCATGTAAAGGCGTTTATGGCCAGTAAAAATTATGGTTTCTTTCTGAGTCACAGATCTTTCTCCCACAAAAATTTAAATGTGTGTTATTTTTAACTGCTGATTATGATCAAATACAAAAGCTTTCTGCGACTATGTATCTTTTCTCGGTTATCTCGTGTTTCATTCACTAAACTTTCTTAACGAGTATCTCTTTTTCATAGTAAAATTCTTATTTAAAACGATCTCGAATGATTTCAGATGTCCTGTTTCTGTATTTTTTTAGCTCCTTAAAAGACAAAGATGTTCGGATCGGAATGACACCGATAGGTAATGCGTTATGCTGACATTTACTAATTCGCTTTTCAGAAGCATTTGATGAATGAACAGACATTCTAAAATAATGAGAAAGGCTTGACGTGTTAGCTTTTACATCAGTAGAACTTTAAACAAGGAAAAGTTCGGACTTCATAGACTGAATTTCTCCCTCTTTCAAGTTTTATCTCTCCTGTCATTTTGTTTTATTACGTTCATGGTGGTTGATTAAACTTCAAGTTATCTTTCCGTAATTTGTTTAATTGGTTTGAATTGCTGTTTCTTTCTCAGGCTAAATGTAAGTTCCGTTTGGATTTGGAGTTGCGCTGTGGTGCACCTAAGTTTTTGGTCTCGAATTTCGGGCATCTAATGTATCAAACCGTAAACAAGTCCCCACGTATATATGCACGTGATTGCCGCGTATAACAAGTATATTTGGAAAAGAAGAGAAACGGAAATACTGTGCTAGTCAACATTTTTGGCATTCTCTGATTGTGGTTGTTTTGTGTAGGGAATATCAAGTATAGATTCTATTTCTACCGCTTTAGTTTATGCCAATCGGTTGGAGAATTATCAGCGGATCGCTCATGGAAGTGGTGTGAAAGTGCTTTGTAAAACTAACATTTTTGGCATCTATTTATGGTTGTTTAGTGTTTATGGGTTTTGTCACTTTGGTATCTTCCTGTTATTTAAGGGTGCACGGATTTACTTCGTTGATTCTTTGATAGATTAATGTTTATATCAGGATCCATCTCGTAAATAATGATGACCAAGAATAAGCGGTGGGATTTATCGACCCAATTACTAGCATCATTTTTGCATGGCAGTGAAAAACATTTACAATGTTTAACAGTGCGAAAGCATCTGAATAAGGCGACCTTCAAACGAGTTCAATGAGGTATGAACCGGAGGAATGTCAGGAAAAAAGGTTATGAAGTTAGGGCGTCAAGAAGCAACAAGATAATCAGATTATCATAAGAAGTATGGTTTGATTTTTAACGTCTTGATGTTCAAATTTTATTTAGTTTGGCTCCCAAGTTTATAGTAAAGGTTACGTCCACGATATTATGAAATGATATAAGGATGTGTATTATTATAAAAGCTCCAGATAAATGCGTATACTGTAAATTTAATTGCGTTGGCGTATTGGTCAACTTGCAAAATTGTTATGTCAGAGGTTGCAGGCTCAATGTCTTTTCTGTGATCGGAATGATTATTCAATTAAAAGAGAGTTGAGAGAATGCTAATAGCTCGTTAGAGACGCTTTAAAATTTTTTTTCCTGCCTAAACTTATTACTGGAATATATATATATATAATACAATAGCTTATATTGATTGGAATATACTAACAATAATTGGCTACGTGGGTAGCTAATAATGGTAGCAATGGCGAAGTTCCATTCTCAGGCACAAATTGATAATCTAGTGCAAGGAGATAAATTCTGCAAAAATGTATTCAGAGTAGTAGATTCAAATTCCTAACAATTATTTACAAATTCTCAAACTGACAACTTCGGATAGGATTTTAAAGATATAAATTTTGTCAGATCTGATGCGATTTTAACCCATGGTTACTAGCCGAATTCATGCGTTTTATCTGTTTAGGCAACATGAGATGTTTGTTTACCAAAAGTAGCCATGTCTCATATATCGGTGAAATTCTAACTTGTTCACAGTTTTAGCTTATTCTCATAAAAGCCAATTTGCTTGTAGACATAAAACACTTTCTACTTAATCGTTCTCAGTAGTTATGATTGTTTACTAATCAGTTACTGCCTTTTATTTAGATGAATGTTATGAACTGCTCGCAAGCCATCAATAACTTCACATTTTCCACCTATCTGCCAAATGCTTCCGCACTCTTGATTGTTAAAATTTCTGTTTAACGACTTACCGAAACGTCTTGAAGCAAATGACCAGGCTATCATTTGTGTACAATCTCGCTTATTGTTAGTTCTAATCATTATCTATCCATCTTTGAAACTCCCTTCTTTGTATATGTACTGTTTCCATTTCTATTCTCCCTTTCGGTCAACTCTGCACTCGCTGATAAATGTTGCCGGTAACCTCTATTTACATTCTTTTAAACCTCGAATATAAATCTGTTGCCTTCTGGTTCCTTATTTAAATCTAAAGAGAAGTGAAAGGAGTGTGTTGATAGCTACACAGTTTAATATGTAGGATCCAAGGATAGCAGACAAGGTAGATAAACGCACCGGTTATTTATTTATTTATGACGACTGATGATTATAATCCGCATTATGGCTATGACTTATAAAATAAGATTTAGGTTTGTATAGTTACGTTAGGAGAGACGAGATTTATGGTTAACCTAGTAAGCTGTTGTTCGACCAGGTTGCACTGATAAGTTTATAGGGAGAAAAAATAACATTGGGCAACTAAAGGTAGGCCACAAGAAATAAATCGATGGATCAAAATTTGACTATTCGGTTGCACAAAACTCTTATGGGGAATTTTAGGGTCTCTACAGGGTTGTCATTTTTCACATGAGCTTGACTTTCAGCGAAGGTTCTGAAATGTTACAAGTTTTCTTCCTTATGGTTGTTATAGGAACCTATGATTACTACTTTGGCAAAAGTCATTTTCTTGAGGAGGAACCAAGGTAGAAAAAGAAATTGTGATTGTTTAATAATAATTAAAAATTACTGGACAGGAGGGAACAAAGAGTAGCGAATCAAAAGAATGAAGCTGAGAATAACAAATAAAAGCGAAACTCAGAAAGAGTTTGCAGAAACGGATGAAATAGAAATTTGGTGTTAATAAGGTGTAGCTAGCGAATTCGGAAAGATAATAGCTGATAATTAAGAGGAAATGTCGAATCCCAGTTAATAAACAATGGTAACTGAGTATAGGTCTATTCCGTATTTGTGAGGACTTAAAGACCACTATTAATATCTGTTCGGGAAGAAAGGGAATTCTTTGACCATACAATGATTCTTAAATTAATTGTAGGGGAGAAAAGTGCTGGAAAGAAGAAATATATATCCAATTAACAGTACTGCTTCAGTACTGTGTGACCTACCCATCACATTTGGAATACTTTTTAAAAAGTATTTTTGAACAAATCAATTCATAATAGCTTGTGGTTTCCCACATTTTAGTTTTAACTTCTATCGCATAGAGGAGATATCACAACTCCACGCAGCCTTATTGATTTAAAAGCCCCGAAGGGTTCCCGATCGTTAAAATTTTTCCTGAAACGCCTAATTGATGTTTACAATAGGTCCTTCGAACTTAATTTTATGTTTAAATCCGTAATTTGAACGTATCGTAAAAACCTGGAACTAAATTGAAGGCCACACATTAAATCGCAGTTTCAGGGGAGGTATAATTTTATTCTGATCGAAGAATGTTGCGTTTTCTTCTTTAATTCTTTTAGCTTACTAGAATATAAAACTAGAACCTAATAAGAAACAGAATGGTCATCATATACAGAGGTAACAATTAGGAATAAAGGTCATTGGTTCATGAAAGGTAGTAACTTGTGGCTAATGGGAATTTAATTTGCAGTAAAATCCGTAGCTATTACCAAAAGCGTATGGCACCGTATTTTAACAAATGAATTATTCACACAAAAAGCTAAAACCGTTATTGTCAACAAATGGCATTGCCAGGATAAATCAGAGGAAATGGATGCGATTTCTATCCAATAGAAAGTAAAGAGTGAAGGAAGATATGGGTAACGGAGACGACCTTCATATTGCCAGAATTTCGTTTGCGTATAAACCCAGTGAAATCTTATCTTCCGCTTATTTCAAGACAAATAAATCAGAACAAAGTTAGCCGATATTTCGAAGGTTCTACATCCCACTCCACAAATAAGAATGTTATTAGAGGTAATTTACTTCTCTAAAAAATACTCTCTGTTGATCTGAATAGTTGAAAAGTTGTTGAAAATATATTTGGCCTGAGTATACAACTTTCCAACTGTTTGGCAAAATTTTATCGTTTTTATACCATTAAACTATAGAACATTCTGGTCATAAAACAGATGAATTATATGGATTACAATTCATATGTGTATTTTTAGCTATTTATTATTATTACCTGCAATGGAACAAAAAAATTACAATATTTTAATTGTGGGTAGCAACTGAAATCGGTTAACAGAAAGTTCAATAGGTGATAAAGAGGAAGGGATCAAAAAAGCTAAGTTCTTCATTGACGTAATTTTTGGTTCCAAGTTGAACAATATTTGTAATCTCTGTTGTTACCTGGATGCGGTGGGGAGCGTGGTCTAAGTTAGCATTTGCCAAAGAGTAGCTATAGTTACAGGCCATACAGTAATGAAAAATATTGAAGTGAGATGAAAAGACTATATTGTCACAAATTTTACTTCCGTCTACGATCTGGACTACGGATTAAGTATATCTCATGCCACCTCTCCCAAGTTGGTCTGCGTGCTGGCGAGGCTGCTAACTTAGCCTACTTCCACTTCTTCAGTAGTAAAGTACTTGGCGGTTTACAATAGCCTTTCTTAGCTATTTGTTACGGCGTCAACATATAGCAAACTTGAAGTCACAAAAGAGTGTGAACACGATCGTTTGCATTCGGCGACATCAGCTACATAGTTGGTAACTTAAAAAGGCAGTGCCAGTTAAAAAGAGAAGCCACAGATGTTAAGTTAAAATGTGCGTTTTCAGAAGAGAAAAATAAATTAGCACTTATAAATTCCGAGCCTATTTCGGGAAACGTTTTCCAAAACTCAATTTAGACAGACGGATAACATCAGTGAATTTTACCGGTGATAAATTTGAATTCTATCTGCCAGATTTAATCAATACGGTTAGCCATTCCTCTTGTTGGATGTGCGCCGATGGGCATCTAACCCTTGAGCTCTAACTTTACAGACGAGCTCGTTAATCACTACCTCACTTGCGCACTCAAACATTTAAAGAAATGACCAAAAATAAGTTATTCCAAAATCTCTACAATTTTCACGACAGTCTTTATTCTCTATTCTATTCTATTTGGGAGATTTTCTTCCCAAAATTCTTCAGATGATACGCATTTTTCCGCATAACTTCTCTGAATGCCGTTCAAAATAGTATAGTAGACTAGTCAGTTTCGAACGTGCTACACTGAAATCGACTAATGTTAGCCTTAAGTTTACCTTCAAGCAAAGATGGAATTATGAATCTACCCTCGATCAATAAATTTTCGGATTCAATTTTATTGCCCCAATTTCAGGGTCATGGATGTTCAATTTATTTATGGCTTCATCATCAAATCTCCGCAATTAAAAAATTGTAGACTGTCATCCAGGGTCAGATAACTTTTGAAGATAAAATTAATAGTGCCAATAATGTAAACCAGGTTGTCAAACATATTTCGAAACAATTCAATGCATGATTTTTACAATCTAGACATAACAAAATTGTAGATTGTTTCGTAAGGGTATTAATTATTATCACTATCCACAAAGGTGCGAAAATATTTTGCAAGTTTTGATCATGGGGTGGCATTTGAAAACTCGAAGTAGCCAAACGATGAAATAGTAGGTTGAAAAGGGTAAGCCTTGAAATCTACTTCACTTCTAATGAGTTGTTTTATTTAATATAAAAACACTATTCTTATTTATGACTTTGTTATTTATTTAAAACCTGAACTGTCCTTAAAATAAACCCTAAATACATTTTCTGAAGGATCTGCATTAATATGATCAAATGAATATTATATATTATTAATATATTTGCGTGTTCCTTTTTAATTACGCACTTCGCACTTTTGGATGAAAAGATGGAATTTTGCATATAAACCTGGGAACTCACCCTTACCGTACTCGAACCTTGCTGATTTATTTTTGCACCGGGTATAGCAAAATTAGACAACAATGTTTGCATATAATTAATGAAAATAGTTATATTATATCACTTTTAATTATTAGTAGAGATGGGGATGAGAAAAAATAAAAACTTTAATAAAGCTATAAATTGTAAGTCATGGGAAATATATGAATAGAAGGAATAGTAAAATAGTTCAGTATAAAAGCGGGAGGAGGTCGATCTGAAGTTCACCGTAGTTTAATCTTAGTGGAAGTCGTGGTAAATTGTGCTGTATAGTTTCTCTTAGTGGGTGTAGTTCACTACATTATAGTCTTACATTCGAAAATTCAAATTTTATTGCTGAATCGAAATGAATAATTCCATGCAAGAAAATTACAGTTTCGTTCAAATGCTCTAATTTGAGTTAATATATACTTTCAGCTTGAATCGTGCCCTATTTCCGAGCTCTGAGTTGTGTTGAACTATATTGGGCCTTCTGGAATCTTATGACAATTCGACGGGAAGTTATAACATTTATGATTCGACTCCTGGTTTCTGCGTGAGTCCCCATTTGTGGTTTTGACAATTCATTCACCAGTTGATGTATGTGGATGATCGGCCTTAATATCCCATTTTAACCGCATTTTCTTACAGCCAATTTCAAGTAGATGAGAACCGTGTACATGTTTCATACTAATTTTAATAAATTACCCTAAAAGGTAAAACATCAAGTACCCTTATGTCGTAGCGTTCAAATTCTTATGCGCTGTCAGAAAGTCATCGTTTCGATACTCATTTGCACACAATCACTAAACCAAATATAAACCACTCTGACTAACATCGGCTGACAATGTGCGGTTTCTCATCAGTGGGGTTCCAGGCTGCTAAAATGTCAATGAGACTTGGCCACCCTTTCAGAAAATTAAAATATTTATCGCACTGGTGATTATCAATTATTTTAGGGAGGGTAGAATGCTTCTCCTGAATGCCTTCTATTTGCTCCACATGAATGTCAGCAAATATCCTCCTTCATTGAGCATGTTATTTTGTTAAGCATACATATTATGTCTATGCTAAATTTTTCCAAGCAACTGACATTTGTCAAAATTTTCCTTCTGACGTATGCAATTAGCACTTGATGGAGCAAATGTTGTACACCAATTAGTTAAATTGGCTTAACACGATTTCAAGGTAACAGTGCGTTTTAGCCATTATTAATGTTGATGTTCTCTTAATTAAAATAAAGGCATGACATCAGAGCTGGTAAGTCAATTAACTTTTTCAAATTTCTCTATGCTTAAACGCAATTAGATTTTTTTTTTCCGGTTGTTATGCATGACCATAATTAATCGAATACGTAATTACACTCTAGGTTAAAAATTTTCCATCCTCTCCAATCGGAAGTTTATACAATTATGTCTTGTTTTAAATTTAAATTCTAAAGCCTTGTATTAATTAAAAATATTCTTTCATTTAAAGATTTTCTTCCGAAAACTGAAGGATGACCCTCTGTGCGTTCCCAAAATTACTCCTCACCCGCATCCTCTATGACAAATCTTCGGTCTCTCACCAACGAAGCCACAGTGATATCTTTATGCCCCTATGACTCAAATTCCTATCTGTCATATCTAGACGGGTTTATCAATTCCCCTTTTTTCTGTAACTGTCCCGTTTCATTTAAAAGTACATCTGCACTCATACCTCGCTCGCGTCCCTGTCCAGGTGATTCTTATAAACAGACACATTCTTATCATACACCTGATCCCTACGCTGCCCCCTCATGGCCTTTGTTCCTTACCTCTTACCCGCTTTAATCCTCATTTTGGCTTGATCAATACCATTTTGACGTAGTCGGCTCTTGGTTTTCTTCTCTAGAACTGTCAGCCATTAGTTGTTATCTTAACCCCAACAAAATTGATGAAATTAGTATAAATTTAAAAAAGTCCGTAGTGAAACCCGTTTTAAGAAACATGATCTCCACTCAACAAGGCGTCTTTTAAAGTAAATTTGACATTTCTGCATATTTTAGTATTTATGCCAGTTTTTGCCTTTTTGATTCTGACTGTAGTAGAAAATTATTTTTAATTATAGGGCAAAAAGCGCCCACCCATGTTACAACACTTTGCAAATGAGCGAATATTTTTCATAGAGTTTATAAAACTTTAGTCAATTCACTTAAAGACTCCTCTTTAGTAAGTAACAAATTGGAATTCGAATTGAGCTCCAGTTTTGCTCAACGGCATGTCCAGTCGGGGCTAAAAGAAGGCAATACGCAAGAAAGTGGAAGCGTTCTAGTTAGAATTATTGGCCTGAGATACTTAGGGAGGTATTGAATGGAAAATTTAAACCAGATATCAAACACATATTTTCTTAATCACGCGTTTCATAAATAAGTTCAAGTAAGAATGCTGGCCAAAGAAAGTCCATACCTCGAATGGAATTTTTCCTCTATTCATTACCAATTAACTCATAACAGTTAAAAGCAAAGGTTAGTCAATGGCTAACAATAGACGACCACATTACCACAGATCAAAAATGCAAAATCGGGAGTGAACAAGAATGTACTGAAGAGCAACGAATAATAATCTAGAGAGCTAGAGCGAGAGTGGAACATTTTCACCTTGTAAAGTTGGCGTGTGAGATTGCATTGACAAAAAACCGAGTTACAGATAAAAAGACAAGAAAATTCGATGGTTGATATCATTTAATCATCCGATTCCGCCTTGTGGGATGTAAAACGTAGTGGTTTAACTCAGTTTTGACAAACCAAAGACGAAAGACATCTTTGCGTAAGAAGGACTTAAACTACTCTGTTGAGGAATTCTTCTGTCTCCTGCAGTTAGCATAACCTCGCATATACGATTGATAGAAATCAGCCAAATTTTGCTGCGTTTATAATTCTTTTGAAAGTTCTTAATTATTATACTTAATTTTGCTTCGAGGAGAGATAACAGAGAAGTTTCAAAACTTCGCTGGTAAAATATCTATTTACTTCCTTAGTTTAAACTCTAAAACATCCTCGTTTGTTTATTATGGAGTTGTTCACAATGTCATGCTCCTGTTCTTTACCTTCTCATCCCCCGTAGTAATTTTAAGCGTTGACGTTTAGCCGAAAATCTGGTGATTTTAAAAATGAAATTACTACATAATCGGATGATTGGAAGTGACGTTAGGCCCTCTTTGTTATTTCTTTCAAGCACATTTTTTGGTTAATTTTCAGTCTATTCTTGTGGGTACCGATGTGTCATTCATCATATTTGCGGTTATCTCACGAATTGATAAGACTTTTGCATTTTGTCTTAAATCTAAGACGGAGCACATCGTAGAAACTCCCCTTTATTTATTAGTTAATCAGACTCACAGAACACAGCCTTTTCGTATCTAATATGAATAGACGTGTTCAATAACCCCAGCCTCTTAGCTTTAGGTTATCATGGGAACTGGCAAAATAGCGGTTTTTAGGATGGGGATTTTAGCCCATCCCAATCTTTGGGGTTAGTAGTTTGATACTAGGAGCATCCTAGAAGGAGTAGAAAGCTCTAATCTGGTGCCGCGACAGTTCCATTTAATTTAATTTATGCATTTGTAATCCCATTATGAAAGATTTAATGATTACCAAGTGTCTCACTTTACGTCTGCGGTTTTGTCTCTGATTTACCGAGTTCAATTATGATTAATGCATTCTGATCATGATAACCCTCGTAATTATGATTGGCAGTGAAATAAGAGCTCGTCATAGAAATTCGATGTGCGGTAATATATCCTTAAATTATGCTGATTCTGCCTTTAAAGTTTGATTAATTACTGCAAAAAATCTATCGTAAAACCATTAAAAAGTAGATTATTTTAGATATCTCATTTGTGTCAGGTGCAAAGTAATTTTTAATCAAAAAAAGAAGCAAAATAGTTTAATAATGAATGAAGTACAAGAATGATGGTTTGGCAGATGAAGATAATAAAATTAGGTTATCAAGCTACTTTCATTACTTGAATTCTAGATGCTTGAAGTTTTACAAATTCATTCATTCCATTGCGCTATCTCTGAATGCACAAAGTCCAAAGTTCATGACTTGATCCCAGAGGCCAAAAGAGAACTTTTATCTACGATGTTAAGAAATTATACAATTGTTGATTATATTGAGTAGTTGGTCATGTAACTAGGATAAATTTCGATGATTAGATTCCGCTAGATGAAACTAGTATACACTTATGTAGCGTACTAGTGTTAACAAAGGACCAATTAAGGTGAACTCTGATAATAAACTTTTATTTTACACAACCTAAAGACAGTGCAAATTTGGTCAAAATATATTGTTTGTAAATTAAGGAATATTGTTTGATAACTTCAAAATGTCAACCTACTGTTGTTTCTCGTTAACTGAATTCTATTTATTTCACGTCAAAGGTCGATTCATTCAAACAAACTTCTGCGGACTGACAAACATTGGTCATATCAGACAAAAGCCCGTCAACGTAAATAAACAGATTCCTACTTCAAAATAAATCATGAGAATTAGAGAGTTTGGAGTCTTACATAATCATAATTTGGAGGAAAATACACTGAAAATAAAGCGCAGATATTCAAGTTCAGTAAAACATCTAATTGCTCACAGAAAGTGGTCTGACGCATTGGGATGATAGTCTATCAGCTTTTCACGTATAAAATCTAATGGTGATAGATATTATTAAAGATATATTTCTTCATTTTTTCTCTAGTTAACCTAAAGTGCTCCGATTTAAATGAATGAGCCAGTTCATTTGCAGTGGTAGGACTGTTCTGATGTGATGATTAGTAGTTATTCTATTATAGTACCTAAAGAGGAACAAAATATGCAAACTTCCTTCAGAAAATAACATTTTCCTAAGTATGTCTGCTATATTTCAATTACATTTATATTATTTGTCCATTTGTATATTTAAGACCATAATTAAAGTTCATTCTATATCTAAATTATTTGGGTGTTCTCTCACTCTTTTATCCATCTGATCAAGATGTGATCGTAAAAGTTTTAAATCATAACTTTAAGTGAATTGATTAATATATGCCTTTATTTATAGGTTTGTAAGAGAATCTTACTCTGTAATTCTGAGACAAATCTCATTACAATGATGACCTTCCTACAACTTCAAAGCTACTTTTTTTCAAATCATAAGTTTAAGATAGGTATATGTAAGAGAGAAAGAAGCACGAATATGAATCTAAAAAGCAAAGGCCAATAAACATCATTATGTGATAGCAAGGACAGTGTGTTAGTGGGGGCTCAGAAGAGTTAATTTATTAAATTAGGCAGTCAGACAAGAAGGAGAAGGCAATTAAAAATAAAACAAAAAAATGCATATCCTTTAAAATCATGTACTTTTATTTATAAAATGTAGGCTGGAGTATGCGTTTTATGAAGATTTGTTTAGGTGCACTAATAAATGCCCACACAGCTTGAGTGCTGTGAAAGAACACGTGATCGAAACTAGTACAATCCCTTGTAGACAGCAATTTAGTGAGACGTTATTTTTATCTGACTGAAATGAATTTCCAGACAGCTTTGATATCGAAGAAAGGTTAATCCTCAGCTTATATAAAAGTATTTTTTGATGGATTCTGCTTTCAGGTCTCGTAATCGGGTAAGTACAAAATATAAGTAATCTCAAGAACATACAAAAGATGGTCAAATGTTGGCGTCAGACTAATGAACGCTAAATAATCGCGTTAAAACAAAGCATATATAGTGTTACAGTCGTTCACTTCTGCAAAGTTAAAGGTCAAAAAATTCAATGTCATTCTTCAGTGAATACCAAATGATAAAAATAATCTGTACCTTTGCTTAACTCTTATCATAAAGGAATGTGGTTGGATGCTTTGGTGTCGCTAATTCGTTTATCACTTACCAATAAGTCCTAAATTTTAATCTGCTTGAATTTGTTCAATTCTCTTAAAGAATTTCGGTGAAGTGGAAACCGACCTTATTATTTTCTCCAATAATTATCAGATACCCAAATCGGAAAATTGTAATATTAAAACAAAAGACGTGAAATCACTCGCCTCTCCGACTTTATATATAGTATTACGTCCATAAGTTATGGAGTTCATATTTATTCAAGGTTTGTTGATCATATGAGTCATCAAGGATGTTGCTGGAAATATGATAAGCTAGTAATCTCGCCAGCTAGTGTGAAGAGCACGTGCTAGCGATAGCGGAGCAATTACACAACCACAGTCCCATGCTGCTTTGGGATGAATAAAGTATCCCTTGCGGCTTGACAGTTGCTTCGTCTCACCTTCGTACTTTTAATCAAAAGTACTTTCGATCCTAGAACTGGCCTGAGCATCACTAGCTGCCTTCATTATGTTAAGTTTTTATAATTACATCAGCTAGGCCTTTATTATTCAAATTAGAGCTAAAATGTGTAAAGAAACTCGCTTGATAAATAATCTGTTCATCTAACTGAAGATATGACCGTTCCAAATCTGAACCTACGCCCATCCAAATTGTTCTTTCATGCGCCGTTTCCATGATATATTCGTCAAGAGATAGTATGCATCTTAACGATATTTATTTATTTTTTCAGTATATGACTCATTGTTTAAAGGTATTTATATTTGCTACTTTAAGAAAAAGCATTTCTAACCCATGTCTGTATGCATTATGGTTACAAAATGCTCCGGTCTAATGAATCGTATTCCTTGCTTAATTGGTATGGCCGACCTTTAAGTTAAATTAGCTTATCAACAGATTCTGAATATTATAGATGTGAAATCATTCAGGAACCCAATGATCAATCCGTGAAAATTAGGTTTTGGAGCAATTGGATATTAAAAATGAAATTTTGATCCCCTTACTCCCTCAATGTCTCCACAATTCTCGACTTCATGATAATCTTATTTTTCATTCCCATTTCAGCCTTACTATTTTGCATATTTAGTTATTAACCCACGATTAAAACTTGTAAAAGCCAAAAGTCATGGATCCGATGCTCATCATTGCACACTCAGTGAGTGGAATAGCCGACCGTACTGGTTCAGTTTGGCTAATAGAGAACTGACAGACTTCGAGTTTCTCACTAAGGGGACTCACTGATGCTATCCCCTATCCCATGGTGAACCTTTAAAATCGCTTTCCCAAATGGGATTAATTATGCTTTAAAAATAATATTTCTACCTAATGGTAAGGAAATTAGATCAAGTTTTAATTTCTCATGGTAAATAACTGCGTAGGTACAGGATCGTAATTACTTCAGTCACGATCCTCTCAGAGCATAATTAGCGGTTATGAACTTTAAACATGTGTGTGAATTCAAGTGAAGAATAATTTCTTCCTCCACCACAAATGATTTCTCGTACAGCTTGACATGGAAAAGGACTTGGTCTAGTCTGTTTAAACCTTCGGAATCTGTTTTAACGACTCATAATTTATTCTGTGAGAAATATAACGTTCGATATAAAACAAAAATATAAATTACGTCATCTCTATCAAAATTATCTCTTGATCTTCGATTATAATAGGAAAACGCTAATATACCGTTTATTGCATGAAAGGAGAGGTCATTTTGTTCATTTCCGTTTTGAGATACTAAGACCTATCTTGATATTCAGTAATGTCGAAACCCCTTTCTTCTTGAGTTGAGATATCGGAAGGCGATATAATCAATTCTAGTTTGTAGTTTGTTAAGTGAAAATTGCATTAAATACCGGTATGATGGACGATCCGTATTTGCAATCAATTGATATAAACTCTTTAAACCTTTCGGAAATACATAACGATATTCGGACATGCCTAAAAGAGATGACGATTTTGCTTAATTCCGACAATAAATGAAACCTATCTAAGCTCACTAATTTTACCTATATACAATTTTCCATTTCTTTATCCAAATTAAAATAGCAAAACTACAGAGTTAATGAATTTGTGATGTGTTCGATATTAGCCATCATTTTAGTCACTTAACGATTTGCCTGGCAGTTTTCTCAAACCTAAGGCCATCTTGTCACGGAATGTAAGTCTTCTTGTTTTCTTTCAGAATACAAATAATATGAATCATGTTCTCGGCTTCCTAATCCAACAGTTACAACTCCAAAATCATAGAATTCTAATGATGTTCTCTATTTAACCTCTATTCGTTGATTTCATATCATTCTCTATTTTCTGCGTTTTATTTGGAAAACCAATAGGAATAGAATTTAGCATTTTAGAAATCAATTTCTCCTGTTTAGCTATTAACTCAGATCGAATTATTCACCAACGCCGTCTCTGAATAACATTTAAAATCACTTAAATGTGTTCAATGAACCACTTTCAGTTCATCGCTTTCATCCCACTTTTTAAAGCTACCGCTTTTGGCAAATGGAATTCCATTGATTTAAAACCTAAAATCTGCCCGTTAGGCTATAAGGGTGGCCATTTCGTCTTTCCAACTCTCTCCTTGTTGAATCGTCTAAACTTTTGTTACGGAGATATACTAACATATCTTTCTACTATTAAATGGCCAGGATTGGCAAATTCCCAACACAAAATGCTGCACAGCCACCAATCGTATGCTCACATTAATAAGAAGAGGGATTGTAAATACAGAGTGAATGTCTAAATAATTGGTAGACAAAGGAAATTCGAGCGACAGCAACGCCACGTTCCTTCCAGCTATGTTTGATTCTTCAACTAAAATAAGTATTAATAAGGTATGAATTTTTGAAGTTGTTGTGAAATTAAATCTAACTAGAGATGGTTGTGGGACCACACATATATAGCAAAAAGTAATCCGTTGCTACGACCAAACCCAGCCACCCATTTCAACTGGTAAATGTCAACGCATATCTCTTGCCGGTTAACCATCTCAGTTATTATTGCCTAATATAGGTCAATACAATGAATTTTTTATTTACGGTTCTATATGTACTGGTGCTATTATCATTTCCAGTCTGGTGTCTGCCTAATATTAGTTGATATAATGCAGGGTGTATGGCTATCTGATATAATGTAACTCAGCCTCATTTGTGAAAGTGTGCCAAGTCATTCCTATCTCTGCAAATTTTCACTAGTTTGCTAATATAGTATATAATTAATTTTGATTGAGATAACACTGCCAATTGCTGAAGTAATAACCGTATTATTCCTACTGATCTTTTTAGATCCGTGGATGAGAGAAGGAAAGGGGGACAGTAGGATTGGAAGGACGGAAAAGGGACACCCGTGTTCTATGTTTAAAAAGCAGTGTATATGCACACTCTGAAGGACGAGTCGAATGTATGGAGTAATCAGAGCAATCACCATGGAAATATCTGCAATCTGCTTGGTGATGACAGCTGGACAAGTTGATTGTCAACAATGACTTAGTATTCCATTTGGCCATTCGAAACTTCACAACTTAATGCTGACAATAGAGCTAGAAAATCAACACGAAATCGCGCGAAAGGAAATGTAGTGTCTACACTACGAGTAAGCAATTACTCGGGTATGCCGTGATATGCTATTCAGCTACCTAACGCGAACTTTAACAATTTTATATGTACTCTTCTTTCAATCTCTATAGCTCATATCTAATTAGTGTCGCATCAGCATATAATTAATTTCTATCAAACTGATCAAATCTGATTACTATACTGATATGCGCCTCTCCACTCACCCATGTTCTCCATCCTAGCAATGACCAACCCAATGTTGGTAAGGCTCACTCAACTTTATCATATCCTACTTCGTTGTATCGTATAATAGGCCACTAATATAATAAGCTCTATGTTTATGTGTTTTAATTTATGCTTACACTAACAATTTTGAATGCTTATACCTTATTTCTACCTTAAAGAGAGAATAAAAGGGATTAGAGAGGTTGGTGGAATGAAAATCTACGATCTTCAATATCATTTAAAACATGTATGAATTGGATAAGAATCAACATGGTGTGGAGACATTTTCTCATGATCTGTTCCCCTTATCTATACTTTGATTCTTGTGAAGTTATCACGACTGTCTCATTCGTCATTCAAAACAGGCGGGCAGACGATGCTTCACGTCGATTCGGTACAGATTTGGACCGTAATTTTGTATATAAAGACCTCTAAACCCTAGTCGTCTCACAGTTTAAGTTCGATTCATGTCAACTTTCCTTTTCAATCGTCCAAGCCTTCTTTAACGTCAAGTGTCGAGACCATTTCATACTACTGGAACTAGAAATCTATCAAGAGGTCTTTCTCACTCTTCACTCTGATTTTCAACTATTGATGGTAAGTAATAATTGAAACTGACAGATCCAAATTAAGGAAACAAGTCAATGTCCTTAAACATTTCGGAGGTGGCTGGTTTGTTGATCAAAATATCAAATGACCCTTTTTCCTTTCGAAATCAGTTAAGTCCAGTTGTTGGTGTTTCCGCATATTAAGTGACACCTCAAGGTTATTACATACACATCCGAAACTCCTAAGTGGAGTGCTTTATCTAGACAAGCCGACGTCTTTTTGTTGCGCCCCAAAGATTGGCGGTTGTTCTGTTTTGCAAACAAAAATAGCACCCTTTTAAATTATATTATCTGATCATCGCTGAGAAGCAATCGGTAATTCGAGGAATTCTCATTGCACTAGTCTTGTTCGTTTTTTTCGTTTGTTTCTTCGTTTCTTACTTCTGTTATTCATATCTCCTGCATTTGCATATTTGAAGTAATTTTCAGTCAAAATAAACGACATTAGCCCTAAGTTTCTGTGGTTGTTTCACTTCAAATAATTACAAATGCTATAACGATATTTCATTTTGAAGTACCTGCTAGAAGGCTATTGTCTTTCGAACAGGCCATTAAAAATCTCTTTAAAGTCGTTCCTTTTTCGGGCCATTGTAATTGAAAACTTAATTACAGTAAATGATGGATTAACTCAAAAGAACTAAAATGTTCACTTCTTGAAATAAGGTTAAAGGCATCTCCATAAAATGAAATTTCCGACTTGGACTACCTTAAAACGAATTTATTTTTGAGCATTTAGATGGCTGGAATAAAATCAGATAGCTAACTGCTGATTTTGACTTGATTTTGTTTTTTTTCTTAATAAATCCCTAGTAAGCTGGAGAATGACATTTCTTTAGATTGAAGGCAAAAAACAACAACTCACAGGACGACGAAAATGAGCAGATTATGAGTTTAGTTACATGAGTACTCTAATTAATAGTATATCACTAACAGTTTCTGAGGTTCTATCTGGAACTATACACTAATGAAAAACACGTGTTGGAGACATGTTTTTATTTTATAAAGCGCATTATTTTTTTCTTTAAGATAAAATCCTGGCTCCCATGAAAGGAGAGAAGACAGAAAATTCGTTGCTTTCACGTAACTCATTTACTGAAAAGGTTAAGTATTTTAGAATTTTAGGTTTATAGTAGCGAAAACTCATTCAATAATTTTATCAATTCCAGAAAAATATTCTTTCTGTCGGACGCAGATGTCTACTCCCTCCTAACTCTCAGGTGAAAATTTTTATTTGCTGCCCATTTAATTAACAAAGGAGGCAAAAAAGTTAACTCAAGTCGGCTTATCGCAATTCGGTCCCTAATTTCATTCACTTTTTACTGACGCTTATTCTCTGCTTTTTCCTATTTCTAATTCACTATCGTACTTCTCTCTTTTCTCCCTTTCTTTTTGTTGTCCAACATATTCGTCATTTCACTCAACTCTTGGCCTTCCGATTTTGGAAAAAGAGCAGTTTTGGAAGGGGTGTCCCTTAAATTAAGTTGTCTGGCTTTGTACGTTATTCAACTGAATGTATAACGTGCTACTTCTCCCTTGAACTATTTTCCAGTACTTTCACGGTTCTCACAAATCTATGCTCAATGCAAAATTATCAAGATGACTAAAATAGAATTCTCCCATACATATTTTGTCGATAAATAAGATGTAAGTCTGACAAGAAGATCATACCCCTACTCTCAAATATGGCATATTGAGTACATTTTATTAAGTTGTTTAAAGGAGTTTGATTTTTCCATACAAATGAGGCTTGAAGAAAAGCCGCTTTGCTGACATCATAATGTAAATCAAAAAAGATTTTGGTAAGAAAGTACTCGCCGACGGCAAAGAAGCATTATTCCCAAAAACTCAATTAGACCAGGAATAGATCCCGAAACGACTACCAAGTGAATAAGGTTAATATGTTAATAAGCTTTGAATATGTTAAAAGAATGTTAGCTATAAGGTCGTTGAGATGAAAGGCTGGCTTATTAAGAAAAATATTTGAGATATATCTTTAGAATGGTGATCAAGTCATCTAATTACGTTAATTCTCATTACATCCAGGACAATAAAAGCAGACAAACTTATGGTTGTAACATGACTAACCGATCAATTAGCTTTGAGTTTTGTGAATGCAAACCGCGTTCAGATGCTTTTCTGCTATTGAAAATTATAATTGCTTGTCTAGTCGTAGGATATAATGTAATAACAGTTAATAAATTTAGAGTTGCGAAGTTTATAAATCTTCTCCTCAAAATTACAGGAAATGATATTTATGTTTTACTTAGGTCGCCTAGTTATCCAACTTACCAAATAAATTTACACACGCTACACCAAATTATTACAATCTAGACATTTCTACAACAAGCGTAGGCGTTCAGTAGTCATTTAGGTGGGCATTGCTTTTTTATGGCAGGATTTGCATTATCCACAATCTATGCACCTCATTATCATTCACAAATGTAATATATATTTAATATTTAATTTTACAAATAATCTATCAGTATTACTGATTTCCCCTAGGACTCGTTTTAATAGCCATTTGAAGTTAAATGTCGATTGTACTATTTTTCTTAGTATTGTGGTGGCAGAGTCACCAGTCTGTAGAGGGCCACCAGATTGTTGAGGGTCACCAGTATGTAGCGGCAGATGGTTAACAGTAAATGAAAGAAAAAGAACGACAAGG